>JAPMOR010098638.1:0-57881 GCA_026543865.1 Argiope aurantia
TTTAGTTATCAGGTCATTTCTTTCAGAAAATTCTTTTTAATTTGCATGCTTTCAATAACATATTCTTTGAACTTCGCGTAATTATACTGCATATATAGATGTGTTTTTAACAAAAAAAAGTTTTTAGTTGTAGAATTAAGAACAATTTTTTTTAAATTGTGTAAATCGTTTTTTCTAAAATGTATGTTCATTTTTGTCGTTGAAATTTAATTAGGTAAACAGTAACATTCAAAGACATTCGAATATTTCAAAATTTATGAAAAAATTTCATAAACTAAAACTATTGTCTTGAATAATATATTTAGTTGTCATATAACATGTATAGAGTGAGTTTTGATTAATTTGTAAATTTTAAATAAAATAATTCTTCTATATCCCAAAAGATGGGGCAACTAAAGTTTCAAAGAGAGTGATCATGAAAGGTGATTGCTTAAAGTCATTTTTCTTTTGCATTATGTATTCCTCGTCACCATATTCAACTGAAGATCATATTAATATTACTAAAAACTGACTAGTATTGCAATAATAATTGATTAAAGAAGTAGATGTCAATAGATGGCATATGCCAGTTTAATTTAAATAATTTTATATTTAATGCGATGCAAGGGAATGACAAAAAATTAAAAATGAATTTCTGCGAATTATCGTGCGAATAGTTTTAAATAAATATTGAAAGAATATGAGAAAGAATAAAAAATTGAAGTGTATTGATATAATTTTGTAAGAAAATATAACAATAGGGATATATCATTAATGTTGGGTACATTTTTCTTCAGATTACTGTTTTTCGGTAGTCGGTTAGAAGCCCTTAATCAGACAATCTAGTTCTTCTTCCTGGTTCTTCAAACAACCTGGACAGTGCAACTAGATTCCGTTTTCCTAAAGTCTTCCTTACCTTTTTCCAGCAATTTTCCTAATGCAGTATAAAATAAATGGCAGGAGGGATCAGAACTCTTAGAACTTTCGTCTTACAACTTTCCTAGGCTATCAAAAGAAACCTGTTTATTTGTATCCTCAAAAGTTCAAATGGTGATAATCCACAAACCGTAATGCCTAGTGGTTCATTCTGAAAGATTTAGCCTCGAAACGTCTTCAATAAATACAAATTACATTTTCCTTTTTTTTTAATTTCCGGTGCTGATCTCTGAAAGCATGGATTTTTCTTCTCATTTAGGGATGCTATATTTGAAATAGGCTTATAGTGGATAAAGAATAATGTCTTCCCTTTCTCAGAAACTTGTTTTGGTATCAAAAAATTAATTGATGATATGTTTCAGTCTTTGGTTTATCTATAGCCGCATGAACTTGATTTTTTTTCGCTTTATAGATAACCAATATTAAGTACCATTGTTTCTCTTAGAAGAATACTTTGTGATATGTTAAGCTTAATCAGCTCAGACTAATGAATACGGAATATTCGACCTTTATCAAATTTAATGTAGAAAACAAATTTTATTTTCATCAACAATGGAAAAGAGGAATTTACATTGATTGAAAGAGTGAATTTCTCCTACGAATCAAAAAGCCTTTCTTACTAATAAAAAACTGCTTGGGCTTTGAAGTTAATTCAAACTGGAAATAATACAACAAGTTAATTAGTTTCCCACAATGATAGCCATCCTTTGAAACATTGCCAAATATATTGCAGTCCTTTGTGAGTGAGCATTATTTACATACATTGCAATTAAATAAATTTTCTTGATATTTGCACTCCATTCTAATATCATTTAAATCGTTCTTACATTTTTCACTAAAAATTTTATTACTTGAAGAGTTTTGTAACAGTTAACAGAACCATTTTCTATAAGTCTGATTGTTAGGGACATTATGTCTGAATTTACTAGTAAATAGTAAATTATTGTACTATCTCTGTAAGTGTGTCTACTTTTGATGAACGAATTACTATTTGGGAATGATCGAATTCAATTTATTGTTTATTTACTGTGGAAGAAAAGCTAGTGGAATCTAGTTGAACAAATATATAGTATTGTTTTCGTTGCCGATCTTCGCATTCAACGCATTATCTGAAATTTTTCACCCTCGTCTGCGCTTTGCATAAATCTCATATGAATTTGTTGTATTTGTTCATTCAAATACTATTCTAGTAAACTTCATACATTTTCATAGTGATAAAAGAATAACCTTCCAAGGAGATGTGGACATTTACTGAAGTGAAAATACTCGAATTTCGAAGGCATTTTGTATATATATATATGTCTGCAAGCATATAAAGGAATGGCCATTAACTAAAAGAAAGGAGTAATGAGTGTAACGTACTGAAAAGTGGCATCTCATTTACGAAATCTCTCAGCTTAGGTGCACTTTAATATTAAATGATTTAATTGTAAGATGACTGTAAGGTGAGCATCCAATTTCTCTATAGAAAAGACACTGCAAAATAATCTCTTCTATCGTTGTCAATTCTGTTTATTATCCTCCATTACTGTCATGTTCCCAAGTACAATATTTAACAAATTAGATTGAAAGGGCCATGAATTGCCTTCTCGTATTTATGGTCAAAAAAGTACTTTAAAAAAATGAGATGATGATGAGAGTTTCAGTATTGATATCATGAGTTAGAAGAAAAAAACCTGTATATATTACTGTTCTATTAAACATGTTGTTGTTTATGATATATAATTGAGACTGAGAACTTTCGAATCTCTCAGTGATACCTCAATGAACCGATCGACTGAAAAGTTTTTCTACACGAGGCGAAATTCAAGTATAAGTTTTTACTATTCCCTAACTCAAATCAAATAACTGCGAATATATTCACAATGCACTGAGCAACTGCGGGCACAGACGTTTGAAAGAAATAGTTGAGATTCAGATACAACACAAGATGGATTGTTAATGCAGCGTTTCCTGTTTTAACGACCAGTACCGATGATATCTATATACCTTCTTTACTTACGAGAAATGCTAGAGTAACTAAAATCTGAACTCTAATGAGTACATGATAAAATACATCAGTCTTATGTTCAACTTACCGGATGCCAACTCACCAAATCTCCTTGATTGCACGTAAATAAGATACTGATTGTACCACTATTGATGGCTAAACCTGCAAATGTTTGTTTTTATTAAACTGTTGATTTTTTTATATATAACAAGTTTCCCTGTGCATAATTCTGTAAAAATAAATATTTCTTTTGCTCCAGAGTTTATCTGTCTGAAGTATTCGTTAAAACTACAGATTTATTTAAAAATTCGAGATAACATATATTCATAAAACGTTTTAAAAAATCTTAAAATTTGACCTCATGAAGAAAAGATTATAAGTTTTTAAAAACATTCTTCCCTTTTATAGAAATATATATTCATAAATGGTAATTACCTCCAAATATTTAAACTAATTTCTGATATTTTTGTTACATTTTTAAGGGATACTAAGACATATAACTATTATCTAAGCAGAATTTTCAACGTTTTCTCTTTTTCTCAATACAAACAATGCTTTTGAAACAGGAAATAATGTTACCTTTTCTTGATGGAATTCTTTAGCTTATGATAAAGGGATAATGCAATCCTAATCTTCTTACTTTAATCCCGTGGATGCTGTAGTCCTTAAGGATATAAAATATAATCCCTTTTTCTTCCTTTAAAACGTATAGAAAAGGAGTATTCTTTGAAAAATTACTTATTATACAATCCTGAGATAGTGTTTTGCAATCAGAAAAAGCGTTTCCTCTTCTTAATAGAAGAAGAAAAAAATAAAAAAGAGCATATTGCTTTGAGTAATAAACTACATTAAATTATAAATAAAACATAAACCGATGACTACATTATGTGTCTTTTTATGCAAATCACCATCAAAAATATAAACAAAATTTGCTGTTCAATTATGAAAGAAGAATGAGAAAAATTAAAATCACGAAATAAAGAACCCCACTATGATTCTTCAAAAAATATTTTTCATTCAGGACATTTTCACACAGTCTTCATAAATTTATGATTACTTAATTTATATATGTTAAATAATTTAAAATACATTTACTCTATCTTTCGAACTAACATAAGAAATAGCAGCGTAGATTAAAGAGTTATGCATTATACATAATTATTAAGTGAATTTTTAATTTATTTTTTAGGTAAAATGTTGTTTTAAAAATAAAAATAATTCTCCATTTCTACATACGACTGCAAACACTGTAATATTTTTACATAATTTAGATTTTAAATTTACGTTTCAGTGAAAACTTCATGAAATATGTAAGCAAAATATACCAGAAGAAATTTCGGAAATGAGAAAACTAAAGCACAAAGAAATATTTTCTGACGTTGAAAGATATAGCAGGTTGTCTGTTCAAAAGTAAAAATTGAAAAACGAATGAAAATTTTTTCGGGTACATTTCTTAAAATATTTTTGATATATTGTTTTCCATTTACAATGTTTTTTCTTCAGATATCTTTATCTTCAGAACTGAGTAATGTATTTCTAAAAACTTTGAAGAATGATCTTGTGAAATAGAAACGGACTTGTGTTAACTATTGTGTTTTTAATTTTGAAATCATTTCATTTATTTTATTTTGAAATCCTTTTATTTATTTTATTTTGAAATCCTTTTATTTATTTTATTTTGAAATCTTTCAATATTCTTATATTTTTTGTCTGTTAACTTTTTACATACAATCTTATACTTATATAATGAAATGAAGAAATAAAAATAAATTCATTCATATTGGAAATGGAAGTTAAAAATTTCAGAACTGCCCATAATTTGTTTGCGACATATAAATTAAAATAAAAAATATATTATTTCATTCAAAGAATTTTTTTTTTTGATGAAAGCAAGAAAGAATTCTATGACAATAGCATGTGGCGTCAATCTCCTGAAGTAAGTGCTTTTTGCTTGTGAGAATTTTCTACTTTCTCGTATATGTAGTATTCGTCAAAAAATCCAACTCCAGATTTTGACGAATCTTCTCGTTTTAGAACTCCCTGACTCCCCTGACTCCCTGACATTTTTGAAAACTGTCCGCCTATATGCCTGTCTGTGAAAAGATAACTCAAAAATGCTTTGAGCTATATGGTGGAAATTTGTGAATTTTGAGAAAAATTATCCGGCAGTTCGAAAATAGGTTAACACAATAATTGCAAAGCCGCTAGACCAGTTATTTTTCATGTCCATCCATATATTTCATGTTAGAAGTAATCCTATGTCCAGTGAATTGGCTTCTCTGCGGTCGCTTTCGGAGACCTCTAATTGTCTGGAATTCAACCACTAGCGCTGTTCACATGTCACGAAAACTTCATGCGCACTATATCATATAACTATCCTCTTTTCTCTGAAGTTAAAGGCGTTTACCGAAACATCGAGAAAAGCCCTACCTACTCTAAGACTCCGGGCGAAACAATAGATCGTTCGTGCTCTCAATAAGTAGCATAGAACAGATATAGCTAATTCTGCCGCATCATAAAACATCAGACTGAAGCTTGAGTGTATTCTCACCTCTTTTGAAGGAGCTTATAAAATAATTGTCCAGTGTCGAATTACTATAACTGCAAACTGCAGCAGTCAGCGGGTTTTGGCACCTTACCTATCTTACTTTAGCCACTCAATACTATGATGCATATCACGTGAAAATTGCTAAAACAAATAGCTGTCCCCCGATATTTTAGTAAAATACCTTTCTCTACGTTAATTAAACACTGAACACTTTCTCACTGATT
This sequence comes from Argiope aurantia, assembly GCA_026543865.1. NCBI lineage: Eukaryota > Metazoa > Arthropoda > Arachnida > Araneae > Araneidae > Argiope > Argiope aurantia. The sequence continues at coordinate 5,678 of JAPMOR010098638.1, forward strand.
CTTTTCCTATCTTTTGCAAATTGATGGTGAGTATGTCATGTGAGTTCCTAACCATAGTTAAAACAAGCAATATTTAATTCTTCCGTTTTTAACACAGCCCCACTCAGCTGTGAAAGTTCTATACTAATAGGCCATTTTTTTGGGATGAGCGGTTTCTGTTTTGAATTAGAGGTGCAGGATATACTTAAGTATGCACTTGCTTTGCAGCTAAAATTCCTCGATTAAAAAATATCCATCCGTAAACAGACCATTAGTATAGATCTTGCACTGCCGGGTCAGGCTGAATCTGTAGTAGAGGGGAGGGGGGGGTTCAAAGCAGTTATGAGATTATTAAATATTAAATATGTTTATAATATGGTTATTATTAAATTCTGCCTAGTAATAGAAAATAAAATATGATCCTAATGCAATACTGATTATAATTCAAAATTAACTTTCATATATATTATGCATAGAAATATACACAAAATATGCGAATAAAATACATTTAGTAATACAAAAAAATGTGAAACAGAAATTGCTGTAAAGAAAGTTATGAATATGCATTCTTCATGTTTATATATTATTTTCTCTTTTCAAGGAAAAAGTCATGCCCACATAAGATATACATTTATATACTCAGTCACAAAATTTATTGTATCTTGCATTAAAACAATCTTCTATTTTGGTATCTAATTACCACATTTTTGAATATTTACCAAACCTTTGGTCAATTGATTACATCAATAAGAAACCCTAATAATACGAATAGGAAGATGAATACTCAAACAGTATGAGCGTACTTGATTTTAAAAGACAAAACCTTTTGTCTATAAACAATATTTAAACTAATTTTTTAGAAAGTTTTATATTAAATATTGAGATACTTAATATAAATCAATATTTTTCACCTCATCAACAGTGTTCCAAAAATTAGTTTAAAAAAAAGACTGACATTTTACCTGTCAATTCATTTTCTTAAACAAAGATTACAATGTACACAAGTAGAATACAGCAGTTAGCTCTTTTTTATCACTATATTTATTAAGAGGTACATTTTTAATAATACATCATAATAGGTTCATTAAATTCATCACTCAACTCTGAAAAGAAGACAAGCTAATTTTATTTATAGTGCTACTTAATCATGAGAGCATTGGAAATTCATTGAGATGCACTCAGACAGAATTAAAAAGATAAACCCGAGTATGATATTAAAGTAATCACGTTACTTAATATCCGCCTTTGTCTTTTTAATCAATTTTTTGCATATTTTATAAGAAAATTAATAACGTATTGCTAATTTTTAAATTTTTTATCGTTGTAATGCTTACACTTCATAAAATGGGTACATTTTTACAATACTAAGATGTGCTTAAATCTTCGATGCTTCCGAGAATAATGATACATTTATTTTAGGTTTGTTTAATATTTTCTCTTTATAAGCATTTTAATTTTTTTTTATTCTAGTAGGTCCAGTTTCCCCAACTTTAGCATGTTGATCTTAATACCATGTTATAAATGTGTCTGGTTTCTCAAAGTAAAATATCCATTTTCATCCGTGTAATAATGGTTGAATAAAACACAAAATATAGCTTTCAGATTAGCCATTAAAGTTATGTCACAGTATAAAAGACATCTGATAAGGATTTCAATGTTACTAATGACAATACCGTGGATTCTAGATCTAAGCCGAAGTGTATTTAAATCCTTGATTTACATCTAGCTCATTAATTATTAAAGCAAAAGTCCTAAAATGCTACGGAAAAATAGTAATGATTAAAAGTTCAGCTCATTTTCAAGCTCTAATGGTTGTCATAATTTAAGCTTCTGATTTCAATATAATCATTAATGGATCAAGAAACTAATGTCGATATTTGTGAAAATGTGTTTTAAAAAGAACAGGAATTATTTAACAAATATAAATTAAACTTCTTGAAAGATAATTTTAATTTTGCTTTTTTTTTCTACAAAATGATTCTCAGATAATAATAATATAATGTTAAGCCAAAACTGCTTGGTGTTGAGCACAAAATGCACTTTCAGTCTCCTAGGCAATTTTTATAATGCTGGTGGGTAATATCTTGATAATAAAAAAAATTGTGATACTTAATTATATGGGCAAAATTAAGTGTCTTAATTTTAAAGATCTACTATAACGCCACATCACATTACTATTCCTAGAGCATACACGACACCTGATCAGTTTGAAATGGAATTGATCAGGTAGGAAAGATAAGAAGTGGTTATTGATTTAAATTTCATGAAATAAATGTTTTAAATTTTACTTCATAAAATTTAGAAAGTTGGAATTACTATTACAACATAGGTGTTCTGAAGATTTAAACAGTAATATTGTTGTTGAGTTAATATTCCGTAACTTCTCTTTTCTTTCGGTGGTCCACCACTCTGTAGATGGAAAATCGTAACCATTCAGCTTTCATTTTGGAACTTTTACTCAAAGTATTAAGTACTGAATCGAGGTAGATAAAAAGCTTTAATATGTACCTGTTATATGATTACATTTTATGAAAATTCACACTTCAAGAAATACTACATTCAACATTAGCATCCGAGCCACAAATATGTGTTGTATGGGATATTAATACCACACGTTATTTGCTATACTTTAAATGTAATTACTGTCTTTTTTTCCTGTACCATGTATCTTGTACCATGTCAATAATTATTAATTTTGCTGCTTGCATTCGAAGAGTGATCATCATTTCTATGTGCCTTTTTAGTTATATACATAAATTATTCACTCAACAGTAAAGCTTTGAAATGAGAATATGCATTTTTATTCATTTTATAACTGTGATAGCGGTTTCAGTCAGAAATTATGTGTGCTTATTACAAATCAAATGAAATGTACACCATATGCTCTGTGCATTATGGCGAGAACACAGAGTGAGATGGCCAAGAAATCGGCTTTCACTTGACGTCGGAGATTGACCTAAAAAATTCCAATCATTAAATCTTCAATTAAGGACATTTTATCAAAGCTCTTGTATTTTGTATTTTTTAATGTATAAAAAACGATATGTGGCATTTCTAGAAGGTCCATTGACGTTTGCAAGTGTCCATTACCACCAAGTGTCTTTTATTCCTACACGATTTTGGAAAATATCATTTTTTCATATCTTACTTTCAGTTGCTTTATTATGGTATAAATTTTTAATGCATTTCATCACCTTAAAGTAAGTTTCCTTGATAGTAATGATTCTAGAGGGAAAAGTATTTACTTTATTCAAATAAATGGAAATTCCGCAGTAGCTTCATAGGAGTTCTTATATGACGAATTATAAATACATTTTAAGGTATTTCATTGAAATGAATGGTATGGATTGTCTAGTAGATATCAAAATATTAAATTAAAAATATAGTAATTTTATACATTAGAAAATAATCTTAAAAATTTTAACTATGTACAGTAAAAACTGTTAAAAAAATTATTAAAAATAATTGAATGTCAATATTTGTATCTTTGAAATTTATGCACAAAATTATTCCTTAATGATATCACGAAAGTAAATGATAATTATATTCCAACATCATACACAATTTTGTTATCTAATACATAGAATAATTGAATAGAATAAGAATGGATCTGATAGATATCATTGTAAACGATCGTCAAGCTTATTGAAATGTATATTATTTAATTAAATCATAAATGTATATGATTAAATTTTAAATTTATTAAAAGAGTTTATCAAAGAATACAATTTAAAATATCTTCTTAAGTTTTATTGCCAAGGTTTTGCTAAATTTTTGGAATTCTTTCATCTCATGGAAATATGGCCTTTTAATCGTACTCTTCTTCATTCCCAAAATTTAGCAGTCTTTTATGGCAGATCTCAAGCATATACTTTTCTAAGAATAATTATCAAAAAAAAACCGTTCTATATCTAAATAAAATTTCTTGAATATCAAAATCTATGGGAGCATGTAATTTGGTAGAGACAATATTTGAAATGAAATTTGATATTTTGCTGAAGAAAAATCTAAATTTTCTGTTACTCAAATAAATGATAAAATTTCGAAAAAATTCTTATTTTTTAAATTTATAATGTTTTTTAGTCCTACATGATTTTGGAAAATATATTTATTATTCCATTATTATTATTAAAAAAACGTTCTTTTCATAGTAAATCCTTACATTTTTTTCATTTTTTTTTCTAAAAGTAGACACATTTTGTAGATTAACTACTTTTATACAGGAAGCTATCATTTTTTTTTTTTTTTGCTGTGTCTGCTACTCATATCTTATCGGATTATTTCTCAAAAAGGAAGGATAATAGATTTAGGATTTTGATTTTTTTTCTCTGAAAGGCCTCAAGCTTTATCATAGTAAGCCTAAATTACTAAAAAAAGAAATTTGAAAAAAAAAAAACTAAAGATGTAAATGGACAAAATAAGTGCACGAATATTAGAATCAACGATATTAAGTTAATGCGTCGTATAAAAAATGTTATGATATAAAATTCTCCTTGTAAAACATATGAAAAAACAGAATCAGAAAAAGTTTAAGCCGCACGATACCACCTTTTCAGTAAAGCATTACAAAAGCTGAAAAAATGTATTCGTTGCCTACTAGAATTTATAGTCTCCTTACAATTATTCTTCTAACAATTATAGAACAAGAATTGTAAACAGAAGAGCATGGTATTATTTAATATACATTCAAAATCGGCATATAAAATCGTAATGAAATAAAAGAAATGTTCTTTTCTGATATTTTATGCTCGTTGGATTTTTAAAAGCAGTTACTCTATCTTAGAAAGTTCATCATAAAGTGAGCCACAAATAAAAATTTTATAAATTTTAAAGCATTTGCATATATGCCTAAATTGATATGAAGCAAGAAAGAAGTCAGGCAATGGCATTGGAAGAAATGGCATTTTCATTGCTGAAATATAATTTTAATTCGAAATTAATAATTCTAAATATATATAGTGATCCAAAATTAAATATTCAAATGTAGCTAAATAATTCTAAGTTTAATAAAAGCGTTTGAACAATGTATTCTATAAAAGTATTGAAAAAATTAAATTCTACATTATTTGAAGTAACTGACATTTTTAATCAATGTTTGGCTTAGCTTATTTGCATATATATTTTGAATTACACAATTAATAATGTTTCGCCGCAGCAAATAATTCTTATTTATTTATTTTTTCTTTCTTGCGATTAGAAATTTGTTATTCAATGGCGTATAATTTTGCAATGATAAAAAATTTTCCCCTTGGCTCAAAACGGTGACATTTTTAACTGCTTTATAATAGTATAAATCTTTGAAATATCTTTTGTGAAGATGATTAATCTTTAGAAATTTTTAAAATCTTTAAAAAATATTTTAAATCGAAAGTATAGACTGAAATTCATCTTTTGATAGAATTTTGTTATAAATGTTCCTGATATACTGATTTTGTCGTCTTTTTCTATAGCGTGGAGGAAATTTATCGTTAAAATTTCTAGAAGGTTTAATACTTCGGATATGTTCAACTCTTAATCAAATTAAATAACGATAAAAGTACATAAAGTAATTTTCGTTTTCTAAATAAAAAAATCATTGCGCCACATTTAATGCATATTAATTATATAATTATACAAAATGTAAAATAACAGACTTTTTTTTTTGAATTCGCAAAAAATGCATTATTTTTCCTTTAAAATTTTAAAATCAACATTCAATTTTTATGAAAAGAATTCTCTCAAAGTGGAATTTGATATGAAAATGTTAATATCAGAAATTAATATTTGAAAAACAAAATTTATCTCTATGGGTTATTCATTCTTCTCAGAACAATACACATTTTAGTTTCGAATGTATTTAAATTGATTTTATGCATATTTCAAATGCAGAAAACCAATGTGGCTAAATTTTATCGGTCAGAAGTTATTTGTTATATCTGATGTTATAGTGTATATCTCTACTATTATTCATTAGTATGGATTTGGTATAAATTTAAAGCTCCTTTTCTTAATATGTGGACCAATTGAATTGACTTAAAACTCATCATCCCTGTAAAATCTCAAAATCTTAATTAAAAATTACAAACGAGAATAATCAATTCAAAGAAAAAGTTTTCCACACCAAATGCATCTCTCGTTTGGCCTCTTTGTTTAAAATTTCATTGCACATCTCTTTGAAAATTCCAGATACTATGTACTACGAAATGAGTATATCAATGCTTTAATATTAACCTTCTATAATGTATGTGCCCTGGTGAAATTGTTGTCTTTTTTCTTTACTAAAATTACCAAAACTTTCAAGAAAACTGTATATTTAACCCTAGAAAATTGAACACACATGCTCGTATAACAACCAAGGTTTCTGGAGCATTTAAATGTTGCTAATTAAATCAACAGAATTTTCAATTTTGTGGTTTCTTATAATTTTTTTGTAACCAAGGGAAAATGATGTCAGCACTTTTCACTCTAAGTATTCAAGATATCCGGAAAATAAGAATCGTTAGTGATTTGCCTAATTTGATGATCTTTAGAAACGCCATCTTTATTTTCCTCTACTTTTATTTGATTTTATACTTTTCTACGTACACAAAACCAGGTCAAACCTGATCATACAAAAATTGTAACATTACAGTATTTCATCAATTGAAGCATTACATGTAGCATTCACAAGGCGAATCTGCCTCATCCATTTAAGGGTTAGATGATATTTTTGTTCACCATCAAATATGTTCCCTTCAATATATAATTTTTTCTTATCCAGTACTAGAGTTTTTCTCCGAAATTCCGTAGAAAAGAGATATAAAAATATCTTAGTTAGCAATCTTATTTTAAATTACTCATTCATACCATTAGGTGGTCGTTTAAATATTCTTCTCCATGACTAGACCAAAAGTATTACATTGCTTTTATTTATCATAGGACATATTTATGGGAACAGATACTAATATTCTTTTTCTTCCTTTTTATTTGATTCTTCTCATCGAGAAATAATTCATGTTTTAAATTTCCCATATTTTATACCCAAACTCAAAAAGTGATTGAGATAAAATGTGTTTAAATGTGAAACAGGGAAACGTGGTGGTTTCATATTTATAACCAACACACCAAATATAGACAAAAACGGTATGAAAATTCAAAGTAAACAAAGATTTTTTCATATTTGTAACGGAATATTTTAAATTCCATAGCAATAAAAAATTTCTCACAATTAACTCATTATCTCAGAAAATTAAATATTACAGTTGCAAATCTGCAAATTATTACTTATTTACCAATATTTCCACTTTTTATGTTGATTTTTTTTCGAAAATTCGTAATTTTCATTGCAATTTGAAATAAACTAAATGAACATCATTTCTACAAATTAAAAATGTTAGAAGAAATTACTGATTTAGAGCTCGATCCAGTACAAAATTGATAGTTAAAATTTTGAGTGTGAAGTGACAAATAAACAAATCCAAAGCAAAATGATCTAATAAAAATGCACGTAATTTTCTTCTCGGTGATTATAATGCATTTCAATATTAATTTATCAATTATTCAGATAACCTGAACTCAACAAAGTGGAATTTTTTTCAGCACTTGGGGCATAAGGTTTGCCGTTCACATTTCAGTGTATTGCTGATTTTATGTGTGCCTTCTACCTATTAAAGAAGCAATTTCATTCTTTGATAAAAGAATCTAATAAGCGTAATACCTTCTCTTCCTTGATTAGGTTTAATTTTATGGTCATATTTCTTTGCCGTATTATAATCATTATTCGTAATAAGTAAAAGAGTTTAACCTAATATGATCAAAGACCAAGTACAAATGGGAGTATTTTTTTTTCTTTTTGCATCCCTTTCTCTAGTCAGGTGACAGATAAGACATTAATTCTGGAAGATAACATCAGTCTTTAATAGAAAGTTGTCTTTAACATGCTGAACTGGTCTAGATTATGATAACTGATTTTAGATATGGGCATTAATGGCTGCCATAAATTTAACGATTTCTTCTTTTTGAAGAAGAGTGGCACAAAGTATCTTTTATTCTTTGAGCTGTTACTTATATCAACAGATTATGTTGTATCCAGTGAAAAATAAGTAGCCTACTGCGGTTTTTTTTTTTTTTTTTTTTTTTTTTCTCACGCCATGTAAACAGTAATTTTCAGGGGGCACACTTTTTTTAAGTGATTTATTTTAGTTTCATGGACATTTTTTAAAATTGAAAACTGATTTCAGCATTTTTATAAGAACTATTTAATGACATTACTAGTTAAATGTGGTGTTGATAGCAATAATTTTTAATTTTTAATATATTTAATGTGAAATGCAATATTTTTAAAATACTTTGTTGCATTCCTAAAAGTTTTATGTGGCAAAAATATCATATGAAGCTTTATTTTATTTATTTAAAAATTGATAGAAATAAAAAAAAGATTATGCTTGTGCAGATATAATTGAAATAAAACAGAGGTGATTTCATAATTGATCAAATCTTATTGCTTGCTGATTTTATGCTTTCTATCAACTAATGAAATTCCTCTTTTATTATTCTGTTTAATTATATAATATAAAATGCCTGATTAAATGCCTGCTTAAAATTATCGATTTCAATATTCTTTCAATTTTTAACTATCTAGATATCAGACAAGATTCCCAGTATGAAATATTTCTCTCTATATGACACACACATGTAACTGGATGATATTTTTGCCACCTAGTTTCTCAGGACAAAGAGTTTTGACTTCATAACTTCTCAGAGCTAAAAGTCGCTTGGTTTAAGCCTGGAAAATCTCGGAGGTCATAAGTGTCGATTAAAATACAATTATTCCCAATCATTAGTTATTCTTTCATAAGTCCCATTCTATAGTGTTCCATCTTTATTAACGATTACTGTAAAGATTGATTTTCATGCTTGTTGTTAGGGGGTAATGTTTTTTCGTAATATTTATTTATATAGATACCACCTAAAACAAAATCTTGATTCTATGATTTCCTCAAAGCAAAATAGAATTAATCAGCCGTAAAGCCATAATAGAGTGCGCCAATGCGCAGTCTTTTATTACAGCATTGGTTGCATAGATTACAGGGGTACTTTCAATAATTTCGGATATTTTTCGTAATTTGGTAGCACCACTTGACAGCCAAAATATGTACAAATCCAACGTGTACAGTATTTATTAATTTTTTTTAATCATGAAAAAAAAATCCATTTTATTTTTCATCTACATTACATGGTGACATTTTTTTTATCATTTTTAATTTTTTACTATTCATTTTAAATTTTGGGTTATTTTTTGGATTATTTATTTTTTATTTCACTGTATTTTTGATATGCTGTTACTGCGTCAAAATCAAAGTGCTTTCTTGCATTCTGCAAAGTCGTGCGATATTAGAAAAATTATTATCACACCTTCAAAAAAATATTATTTCAAATTAAAAAAAACATTATTCTTCCTTAAATATATGAACATCGGCTAAAACTGCTTTTAAAATAATGAATTTTATAAACATTTTTTTAATTTATTCAAGAATTTGAATTTTTAAGTTTTAGTCTAAAGCATACTAATCATTAAAATTTATTTTTAATGTATTGCAAAGTACATTAAAATTATAAAAATATTAACAAATTTTCATTTCAATATTAAAAATTCATAAATGCAGAAAAATTTTACAAGTCATTGCATTCAGATATATAACTGATCCTCTGATAAAGACAATGCATAAATAACAGTATAAAAAAAAGCTTTGTGAAACTCATTTTAACAAATACGACTTATTAGATATACGAAAACATATTTCTAAAATTAATAGCAGTATCTGATAAATAGAAATCAATAACGTCTGAATAGTGTACACAGACACAAAAAGCATGATTAAAAAATCATGCCAGAAAATAATTCTGATAGATATCACACTTAAAATGAAACAAGAAATTAAGATTTCTAATATCAATCAAGAAACAGATTTTAAGATTTTACCTGCTTATTTCACAGTGTGCTCGATCATCTGTGCATGAGAAAGCAATTCATAAAGCAAAATAAATAAATAAAAACTAGTTGGATGATTTTTATCATGTGATCGGATTGTATATATAACTTAAACATTTAAGGATTTTTATCATGCAAATGATATATTTACACATATTTGAAAGAGAAACAAACTTTTTAAAAATTAATTTTGAAAAGGATGCATAGCGAAACAGAAAAAAAATATTTCCTTCCCTAAACCATGTTCCAATTACGGAAACGATTGTATTTTGTGTAATAAGCATATACATACATAATTTCAAGCAAAAACATTGTGTTGCGAAATTTAAAATCAAAAAAGGATATTTATATAAAAATTTAATAATTTCCTTCCTTAAGCCATATTCGATTTTAAGGAAATATTTTTCCATTGTAAATGAGATATTACAATTCATATAATTTGAAAGTGCTATGAAATTTTAAGTTTAAAAAAAGGTAGTAAATTCCTTTACTACCATATAAAAAGATATTCATAAAAACGTATTAATATTTATTGCAAAACGCATCTAAATTCATAGGAATGTACAATTTATAAATGGAAACTTAATACAATATTATTTTAGGAAGCAAACTATTGCTGTATCTTAACGCCAGCAGCATTATTTATTTTGCCTTATCACAATGCCCCGTTTCTTTTAAACTCAAAGTTCTAAAATCTTTTATTGGTTTTAGTGCATGATTTTTATTTAACAAAAATAAGAAAATAATCGGAAGTAGATTTCTTTTATAGACTATCAAATATTTAGTGTCTTTAAAGATATTTGAAGGTATTTTTTTAAAGAAATAAATATCATCGAAGAAAACATATTTTGTCGATACTTTTCCTTTCTTTAAATCAATCAAGAAAGTATCTCCGATTAACAACTCAGCGAAGCGCATTTTTTTTTTTCACCACAAAAAAAATAATATTACACATCTTCATTAATTTTTTTTATCAAGAAATTCATTGCAATATTTAGGATGCTCTACTTGCAGCTTTCTGACAAATATGAGAATGGTTTCTCCTTCAACTATACAATAATTTAAAAAAGATTCTTAATTTATCTAGGAGTATGATTTTTTTGGTAAAGTATGAACATTTAAAGTTTTTATAGTTAATATATGTTCTTCGCCCTCAAAAAAATTTGTGAAGTACAGGTAAAAGGCAATGTAAATGAAAATTCTGAAAAATAATTTAGAGTGAAAACATTCATTTTTATTAAAGAACAGCTAACATTCATTTACATTACAACAATTATCAAACTAATTTTTATTTTTTAATTACTTTTATCAACCAAACCTTTAAACATTTTTTTCAAAATGTTATTGTTATTATTAACAGAATATAATTATAGTTAGGAGAAATATTTCATTTAAATTGTTTGAACGAGGCGTTTTTTTCTAATAATGATCAAAAAATATTTTTTAGAGAAATGAAACTAATTAAATTGAATAAATCAATTTATTTGAAATTAATAAAAATATATAAATAATAGGATTTATTAATGAATTAAAATTATCACAATGAGTTATCATTCCCCCCCCATTTTTTTCTCATTTTTTTCGGACCACTACTAGGATTGTTGACGGAATAGTACTGATAAGTATTCAGTTTTATTTCTTAGAGTGATTTTTTAATATTGGTGTTAAAAAAACATTTTTGAAATTAAGATTGATTTATGAAAATGAATCCATTTATCTAGTTAGAGGAAATTAATCAGATTTATTAGTTAAATTCAATAATTAGGTATTAATTTGAAAAACCAAACCAATCCTTGATAGTTTGTCATATTTGGATTTTTGTTTCAAAATTTTAAGTTTCTTGCCCAAAATATTTAGTGAAATCGTAGATAAACATTGAATTTCATCACATTCATGGCTCAATTAATAAATAATTAATTTAATTTCTAAAACAATATTAATGGTTAAAGTATTTATTAACTACTTTTTGGCTTCAACGATATTCGAAAAAAATAAAATAGCTTAATAAGCATTTTTTAATTAATGAATGGGACGTTAAATGTAATTTTACAATTTTAAGATGGCTTGAGACGATAATGTAGTATTAATGTATACTATTAAACAGACTTTATTTCAAAAATACATCAATCAGTTAAAAGAGCAATCTTTATCTAAAGTTTATTTCATAATTTTTTTTACGAATTCTATATGTGGAATAGATTTCCATTTTCTGCTGATGTTTCTGGAGTAAAGTTTGAATATTTGGCAATATATTTAGTACTTATTAGCGAAATTTCTATTCCACCAAACTTTTAGAGTGATTTCAGAATCTGGCTGTAATGACTTAAACGACAATTACTGCTGCATTTTCATTACGTAAGAGTAACATTTGTTGCTTTGATTGATGAAATTGCTGAAACTAAGCGAAAATCTGAATAGATTTCAGACGTCGTGTTTAAATTTTTTGTCTTGCTATGTGAGTGAACTAATTTTAACTATATTTGTCTATTGAAGAATGAATAGTTTTTTTCTTTTGTATTTTACAAATATTCCTAAAAGTCAATTTTGCATAAATGTTTGTTTGTGTCTTAAAAATTAAAGCACATTTAATCCATCACTCCGATCGTACTATAGAAATATCTTATCTTCTTAATAATATCTTTCTTCCTTTTTCTTTGCATTTTTGTATATATTTACAATATAAGTATATTTTTCACACAGTAAAAGGAAAATAAATATGCTTAAACAATCGATGTTGCAGTGTAGTAATGCCTCAGTTGCAAAAACTTTTCTTTTTAAGATTTTCTGAGAATTTTTGCCAAATGAAAGAATAAGAAAGCAGCTCAAAGCTTTATTAAGTCGTAAGAATTTTGTTGGCTTCACTGCTTGAATAAGAAGTTCCAAAAGAACTACTTTTAAAATATCTTTATTTTCCAAATATTAATGTTTAAATATAAGAAATAAAACAAAAACGTTTGTGTATAAGCTTTAAAGTCCTTGCGCGTTATAATTTTTTTGTTAACTTACGTAGCTTATTATTAAATCATACAAAACGAATCATGAAACTACGTGCAGGAAATTTAGTAATGTTCTTATAAATTAGACATATCTTAAAGAAATATCAAATTGAATACGTCTTTCTTTAATACTACACAATTTTTGCGTAGTATTAAGCTAAGAAATGATTTTAAAACTCTCTTTCTGTCATATTTCCCTTATAATTAGATTATCCATTATTACGTGTATATATATAGAGAGATATATAGCAGAGAAAAAATAATTGCTCATTTAGGAAAAGTTTTAACATTCTTATTAATCTTAGTTAAAAATATAATTATTTCTCTCCGTATCCTAAAATAACGAACATATATCACTTACTTTTCAGTTCTTCACAAATTTATTCCACCGGGTTATTTAACAATTTTTATCATGCCTTGAAGAAATTCAAAGACGTGTAGAGACTGCAATTGAGATATTAGAAAAAAATTGAATTTCCATTATTTATTCTGATTTTTTTGCAAGATTGAAAGTCAACCAACGAATTGCCAGATCGAAATTTATTTAAATAATATCACCTTAACAATATTACCATTTATATATTTATCCACCAAAAACAGCGATACGTTGTCAAAAGTTTAATTAGTAACATTTGACCACCATTTTTATATTATTCAAAGAAATTCTTTGAATAATATAAAAATGTTGCGAGTTTTATTACTTTTCACGAATTATAAGTCAACTGAAGGGAGCAAGGTTTTCTTTACACAAGCGATAATTTTAGAGATTCAAGTCCGACGGTATCGCCTATTACAGAACTCGGCAGTTGAAGGTAGGCTACCAACTCTGAAAATTCTGCCCTGGCGCTTAACTTATAGCAAACCAGAACCTATTCTCTCGGAATCACACCCATGAACTGTGATTACTCTTATTGTTAGATACAAGGATTAACCCCCTTCTCTTGAACCACAACAGACTAACTACTCATGTGGAATGTTACTGCTGAATTGTTAATATGGGTATTAAAAGTGCATCGCCCATCTAATCTGCTGGCCAATACATTTGAGTTTTGTCGGTCTATGAGCAGGAAAAAGCAGGAAGAGAGGCAACAGCTTCTCTTGGAGAGCTCTCTTGCATGCTGTCGAGAAAGGATCAGGTATAAAGAAGAAAGCCTTCGGGAAACAAACTTAAAATGAATTAAAATCCTTGGGAATGTCAGAGATTGGACACTCGTCCCCACTCAAAGAAGACAGTGTTGTTTTCCGCTTTAAAAGCGTGATATTTTCTCTAAAAATATTTTTATAACTCATATTTGTAGGTCCCAAATTTGTATCAAAAGTGAGAATTTTTGTGTGTGTCTTATAGCATTACAATCTTAGTCCATAAACTACCAAATGTGGAATATAAAGAGAAAATGTGCACCTTTAAGTGATTTTTTTTGTGATATTTTACTTAGAATTTTAATTAAATAAATGTAACAGAAAATTTGAAATTTTTCGTCATTTCTTCGAAAATTATTATAGAAAAATGCAATTATTATTTAATTTTAAAATTTAAAATTTACTCTTTTAATAGTACGAAATTTAAAAATTGCTCTGCAAATTTTCCAAGAATTTCAAAAAAAAAAAAATGTACATGATTTTCAACAGATTTTATTGATGAAACGATTTTTAAACCATATAAATAATCTTATCTAGCTTTTAATAAATTATTTTCTTCAAATTGCTAAAAGTTAATAATTGCATATAGAAAAAAGGCAACTATTTAATAATTTATTGCATTATTTTCTTCCATAAGGATTACAAATTTCATTAATTTGCTTAAAAATTGTAATAAATTAGAAAGATGCTTAATCTTTTAACGATTCTTATTATTTCAATGATATGATGTCTTAATTCATGACTTTATTAGGGAAAATATTTTGTTCAAATAATCATGGACACCAAGTTCTGAATAAGAGATCTTATTTACTTTAAACGATTTTAATATTCCCATTAATTTTCCTCGTCGCCAAAGATAGTTGTTACTTCATAAAGCTGAGATCACAATATTAACTTATCATTGGCGAATGCCCAAATTCAAAAAGATCTCCTGCCTGATGATTATACTTAACTGAAAATAATGCGAATATATAAAAGTAATGTTTCTATAATACATAAAAAAACAAATGGAAATGTAACAAAATTATATTGGTACGGATTTTATTGCAATTTACTCAGTTCAGAAAGAATTGAATCTTTGGTATAAATATGGGAAGAAAAAATACCAAGAAAATTTGAATGCACTAAAAGAAAACATATTAATTACTACAGGGAAGAACCAGAACAAGTTGACAAACAGAAAAAGATCTTAAACAATGTAGAATAAAATTCAAACTTTACCACCTAACGGATATTGCTAGGGCAGTATACTAGACTGTACTGCTATCCTTGAGTCATTTATAAAATAATATACATGTATTTTATTTGACATTTTGTGATTTTTTTAAGATTTCAACATATGATCGTTCACTATCTGGGAAGTTACTTATTATTATTTTTTTTTTCTATAAATGACTATTTTAAACATTATTATTTTCACAGTCAATGTTTAATTACATCGTATTCATTTTAACACGTTTTCTGTCATGGGATATTTTATATTTATTTCTTTTGCAATAATATTTAACTTCTTTTTTAATTTGAGCTTTTGCCGATATTCGTCATATTTTGGCAATTCGTTGATAAAAGTTAATTTTTCCCACGCACGCTTAACGTTCTCGTGCAGGTCAAATTTTCTTTTTATTTCATGCGAGATAAATTAATGATAAATATGGTAAATTAAAAAAAATCAATATGGTTAATTAAAAAATCATTACAAATGGAAATTTAATTTGTTGGTTACAACTTTAGTACTATCAAAAAGATAATTTTTTGATATTCAGTATTGTTATATTTACGTTTGTAATTCAAAATTTTAATTATAAAATTGTTACATTTTTTTTAGTTTAGTGAAAATGGCAACACTGTTGTAATATTCCATAAATAAAAAGATGTAGATTTTTAAAAACAGTTGCTAGATTCTTGCTTTTGTTAATAATATCTAATTTATGGCTTAGAATCTGCGATTCAAATAAAGTGAGTGAAATTAGCAATCTGATAATTATGAGCATATTTTGAGACAGATAATTATGAACATATTTTGAGATAGATAACATATGAGATTTTTTATGACTGTTTTGTAAAGAACGTTTCGATTGAACGTTAAAATTCAAAAAGAAAACTCATAAGACAAAGCAGTAGCATTTAAAGCATCAAAGAGAAGTATCTCGATAGTTAATAAAGGAATTCTTACTAAACAATTGAGATTTTTTCTCTTAAGAAGAATGTATTTTTGAAACTTCCGAAGTCAGTATAATATATTTGCTCTATGCTGTGAGATTTATTTTGATCCTTCTTCAGGAAACGAGAAACGGATGGTGGAAAAGCTACAAAGGGCACGAAATATGCTCAAACCTAAACAAAACAAAATTTATGTTTATTTATTAATAATGAAAAAAAACATTGCTTTTCAATTATACTTATTTTCTATGAGCCAATTATATTAATTTTCTAGGCAAATAGCCTACCAGTTTTTCTGTATTGAATAAGTTTGCATTTCTCAAATAAATGTATTCATCTGAATTTCCGAAAAGCACATATATTTAGAAATAAACTTATATCTCCAAATTTTCTTTATATATGAGTGAAATTTTGAATGCATGTAGGTAAATATATGAGAAACATTTTCCTGGAACTTTTATGCTATATTGACTATTTAAAAATTCCATGGGTTTGAATATTTACATATAGTTACCCACTTTATTTAATGAAACATAGTAATTTAAAATATGCGTCAAGGCGCAATATTTAAGGAAATAAACGTTTGTTCAATTTTTAGGACACCTTGTACTTTCCGAAAGCAGAAATAATTATCATATAACTTAAAAA
Organism: Argiope aurantia; assembly: GCA_026543865.1. Classification (NCBI taxonomy): domain Eukaryota; kingdom Metazoa; phylum Arthropoda; class Arachnida; order Araneae; family Araneidae; genus Argiope; species Argiope aurantia. The sequence continues at coordinate 22,550 of JAPMOR010098638.1, forward strand.
ATGCTCTTAACTAGTGAATGTCTGCTGTTTAATCATATACATAAGCTGTATATAGCATTCTACTCCTTTCATTTCATTGAAATTGAATTAATTAATTGCAATCTTAATTACTGATTTTTCTTCTTGGTAAAATCAGTTACAATCGAATACCTAACTTATTCACGAATCAATAAAAGTGTTTCAATATTATGAAAACCTCTTATATAGAAATTTGTAACACACTTTATAAAAAACGAAACATTAGCAAAGACTGAAATTTGTTTATCCAGTTTATTGATTTAACGCTTGTTCTGATCTTAAATGTTTGCTATTTTGATTTAAATAAATTTATCATAATGAATATATTTTTCATAAAACGTAGATGTTCCAACATATTATCATTTTTTAAAAAGATTGCACACTTATTTATATTATATCAAATATTGATAATATTTCTTCTTGTAATATGATCATATAGTGCATTCATTGTTTAACCTTTTGCAATGTGTCACACTCTGTAGAATATCCAAAAAGCACAATGATATATTCATTATGGATAAAGCTCAAAAGTTATGTGCTTTTGACCAACTGTTCTAATGCCTTTTAGATACTTTAATTTTTCCCTTCACTCGATTAGAGTACTCATAGTTCCGTGGAAACTTCAAAATATGAAAAGGTGAGAAGCATTACAAAAAAAAACACATCTTTAAATAGAAATTTTCTGTCATATTGTGGAGATTAAATATTTTGCAAATGTATTTGAAAGTTTCATAAAATAAGAAAAAACTACGTTTGATTATATATTGATTTTTACGACGTTTAATTTTATATTGATTTCACAATAAAATGGATTTGGTTTCCTAATAATCTTCGACATGTGAAAGAGAAAGATACGAGAAATATAATATGCGTAAAAAATAAATATATCATACGTAAAAATTTATAATATCATAATATTTATACATATTATAATTATTTATAATATCATAATATTTGTACATATTATAATTATTTATAATACAAATAAAAATTACATTTATGGGTCTTTTACAAATTTAATATTTTCTAAATGGTTTAGTTTTTATCTCCTATCTGGTATTGATTTTATATATTTAATATATGACATTAGCTTCATTTTAATTATCAAGCTAGAAATTAATTTTGAACCCACTTCAGAATTATCTATTCACCCTTGTTCCTTGTTTTATAGATTCACTGCAGCATATTTTCTACTTTGAAGACTTTTCTTAAAACTGAAAACTTTATTTAAATTTCACTATCTACATACATCCCACCTACATACCTACATACATCCATCGCATACATCCCACCAACTTAACTTACTTCTTTGATATAGGAGTCACTTTATAAATTGTATATCTAGATTCACATCAGAATGCATTTATTCGTAAAGTCTCTTGATTTTCTCCTGCTCTTTTTTTTATCTGAGCTATAATTTCACAAGCCTTTACATTCCAAAACCTTCTCCTTTTGAGGGTAGAGTTTCTTCTTTCTCCTGATTTTACCACCTGATAAAACAGGTGGTATTTACATAATCCTCCATTCTACTTTTTTCCATGGAGATACTTTCTTAAACAAAAATGCATGCTTTCATAAAGAACGCTATTTTGTATTTTTTAAAAATTGTCAGTCTTTTACAGTTACCACTTTCTCAACTTTCTTTTTTGAATGCAAAAAAAATCTAAGTTTATTTTTATCTCCTTGTTTTACAATATTACTGTTGTAATTCAAATTTTCTGCATTTTGAATCTCACCTGCAACCAAATCGATGTATTTAAGATTCAATCGATTTCTCTCTTCAAAATTTTGATAACATTTGTGCTTTGTCTAGTCATTTGACATTAACTAATATTTCTTTTGAAAGCGAATAATATTATTCAAACTGCCATTTACTTAGAAGTTTAAAATAATTTAATTTTTGGAAAAGGGGGAGGAACTAATTCAGTTTGCATTTCTCTTTTACACTTTTTTTCATTCATTCTCAGTAATTAATTTAATTCTAAATTAAATTTATTTTCAAGAATGTTGATTTACTGCCAAAAAGTATTCGTTTATTAATAATATAAAAATATTATTTGAATCTGAATAATATTCTAGATCCCCAAAAGAACTTGCGAAGTTTCATCTTTAGAATATGTCAAAATCAAATATTTTGAGTCTTTCTCTGTCTGGAATGGTTTAGTGAGATTGAAACAAAAGTCTCGGTCATGGCATTTTTCGATATGACGACAAAAAACAGAGCTCATGACTGCCAAAGTCTATAAAGTCTAATAATAAGTTCTGATGGAAGAATAAATTTATTCTTTTCAAATACAATTTCTCTAAACGGAAGTCACTTTACTCTCTGAATATGTATATATTTGAATTTTATATAGGATTATTTTTTGTCCTTTTCAGGGTGCTAATTGTTATTGTGTAAGCAAATAACCTTACATTTAATTTCAAACTCCTCGTGATATATGAAATGTGATACGATTTGCTACACCAGAAATAAATTTGATATTAATTGCTTTAATATTTTTATAGTTTACACTCTCTGTTTGGATTTCAGAAAATTTCAATATTATTCTCTCTTTTATCAGAAATTTGAAGGAATTTTCATATTTTAGAGAAAATTGAAGAAACTGCTCAAAATTAAATTTTTTGCAACTGTCAATGCACTCATTTACTTCATTATAGTATAATTTGGAAATATATTTCTTAAGACAGATTGCAAATGATATCTTTTGCAATAATTGTTTACCTTATTAAAAATTTAAAAATTAATTTTAAACATTCGAATTACTTCTATCTTTAGTAAATAATAAAATAACATATAATTTTTGCTTTTTCTCAATAAAAATGGAAAAAAATATATATATAACAATTCTCAAAAGAGCTTACACTAAGAATCACATGTTTCAGGGTATTAATTGCTGCAAAAATAAAAATTTCTCTGAAAATAGCTATTGAAGGGTCTGCAAATTTAGCCATCTAAAATACTCTATTTTTGCTGTTAACTTTTCTATTTAAGCCTCAGACCATGTGATTAGTTATGTTTCACATAAATCATGACTTAGTTTTCAAAGAAATTCTGAGTGCATCTCGGTGCAGACAAAATTAGGAGCTTATAGCCCTCTTCTAAATATCATAAATTGATCAAAACATAATAAGAAAAACACAACGGAAAATCCAGCGAAGGATTTAACGCATTAAGGATCCATGGATTATGCAAATTTTGTGTTTCTATTTTTACCAAGTAATCTTTAAAAAAAACATACATTTTATATTTTTTTAAATTTAATATGTGTGCATGCATTTTTAAAGTAATAAATTTAATGATAAACAAAAATTAAATTAAATTTAAAAGCTTCCAAGTCAAAGAGTATCAATATTACTCAAATAAAATATTGTCACGTAGATATTCTAGTGTTGAACTCAATGGCGCACACAAGAAGTAGAGCTAAACCAATTTATTAACTCAACTCAGAATTGAGAATACAGTGACTGACAAATCTTCTGCTTTTATACTAGTAGGGAAGACAGTAAGAACACTTGTCTGGTAAACTAAAGAAATGTCCAGTATCTTCTGGAACATAAAATAAGGGAAAACATAGAATCAAGGAATTAAATATTCACACATACTCTGAATCCCGTTGTCTCTGGCGGGATTCGAACTCAAGGTCTCTTGATTATGAGACCAGTGCCATGGCCATTCGGCCATGGAGATTGGACTCTCGTTCTCCAATGCGGGAATATAATTATATTTTTTTAACCAAACGGGGAAATGTAATTACAAAAATATTTACATGCAACGTTTAAAATGATAATTTATGAATCAGTCACTCACCTTTTAAATTAGAAAAAATCTGCAAATGGCTTTGAAGAAATTAAATAATAAAAACTGAGAATAATTTTTCTTAAATTTGCTAAACAAAAACTGATTATTAATTTGAATACTTTCAAATACTTAATTATCATAAATTAAACGAAACCATAAAGTAAATTAGAAAATATCGGGAAATCATCCTGAGGCCTGAGGCATCTTTTAAAGTGACAGGGTCTCAAGACAGTTAATTATAATGCTTATTCAATAACCCAAACCTATTTTCATCTCATAAGTTATCCTGATAAATGCACCCAGATCTTAATTTATCAAAAAATATATTAACTGTTTTTACTAAGAAAAATTTATCAAGATAAAAAAAATACATACACTATTATTCTAATTATCTATTGCATCCATTACTATAATATATATCATTAGAAAAATTGTTTTCTTTTCTCCATCAAATTTAATAAATGATAATTGAATAACTTTTAATCGATCGAACTTCAATTATGATTTCTGCTACCAAATTTTTAGAATTAATTTCTATGAGAATACATTCTGCAATTATTTCAACAAAATTTCTGTTAAATTAATACTTAAAATATTTGAATGAACAGGCCAATTTATCTCAAAAACATCTTAAAAAATCCAATTTATTTCACAAGCAAATTCTTTTGAATGATTTTTGCTGAATAATTTTTAAATCAATAAAAGTAAAATGCTAGTTGTTCACATAATGAATATGGGAAAACTTGTCATAGACGCATAATTTATCGGCATTCGATAAGTCAAGGTTCATAGCATTATTATGGTCCGAAAATAAAAATATGAATGTCCATCGCAATTGATTTCGTTAACAGACAATAGTAAGTTTATTTTGGACGTTTATAATTAATATTCCCCAAAAGTTTTCTTTGAATATCTTTACTTTTTTGTCCGTTTCATATTATATACATAATAATAAATATATTTCTTTTGTTTTTTTAATTATTCTGTTTTTTAAAGTTTCTATCAGAAATTTATTAATAACATGAAATTAAATTTCAATGTTTTAGTGCCAAATGTATTAACATAGAATTCACCAATCAAATAATATCGAAAAATAAATTTTAATATAAAAACTGGAAAGTTTCAGAAATTAAAACATCAAACGAAGCAAAAAATAATATATATATATACAGATTCTCCGTGAATATCTCTTACGCAATCACATAGTAACATTGATCTGAAAATAAATTAAATGTAAATGAATTAATTCCTATTTAATTAGAGCATATGCTTAAGCGAATTTCTTAAAATTAATTTACTTCTCTGAAAATCAATGATTATATTTTTAATCAAGCTTGCATATTTATTCAAATTACTTTCGTTTTTTTTTGAAAATATTGCATTAACAGCTACATTTATGAAATGCTAATTTCGTCTAAATTAATTTCAGAAATAAAAGTATCCGCATTGAGATTCATTTAAACCTTAGGATATATTAAAACTCATAGCCAGACGTAAGTTAATGAAAAAAAAATTCATGTTATTCCAATATTAAAAGTTATTGACTATTTTTATTTCTAATTATTTAAAAATAAAGTAACGTAATAAATTATTCCTTGAATAAATTTTAAGTATCTACATTTATTTAAATTTGTTCCTCAATTTGATACGTAATTAATGAAAAGAAATGAGGCATGACATCAATCACGGAATGAATTCAGATTTCTATATTAAACACAGATTGAATAATTTAAAGTCACGTTTACGATTATCACCGTTTTTCGTACACTTGAATGACGATAAATTTTAATTAATTAGATGGATGAAAACGAAAGTTTCGTTTAAAAATAATTCCTAACTGTCAGCTGCGAAGTAAATTTTGTAATAAATGATATAATGGAGGAGAATAAATTTATATGCAACTCTTAAAATATATTTAATGAAAATATATATTCTGTGGAATCTTATGCAATAAGCATCTATTCAGCAGCAAATAAAGAAATGTCAACCAAAAAATGATTTTTAAAAATGGAATTCGTTGGTATAAGCATTTTTTTCTATTTAAATTAATCTGTGTTAGAAGTTATTAGTCTCAATTTAAATTTATGTTCCCAAAGCTTCAAAATTGGTTATTTGCATATTGGCTACTTGCATATAATTTTCTAATAAATATTATTTCAATTATCAGTGATGAAGTTATTTTCTTTCAACTCTACGAGTACAGTTAATGTAAGAATTCTAGTGACTCAATATCTGATATTATTCCATGCAAAAAAAAAAAAAAGAATAGAAACAGAAAACAGAATATTCCCCTCTATATGAGCGGATGCTTGTGGATTATCATTGACTATTAGATTTTATCTATACCCCTGAAAACGCCCAAATGAGCACTTTGTCTAACATGGCAATTTGGGGCATGCCTGGATTCATAGGGTTAATATAATAAGAAGAATTTAATATAAGAATTTATTCTTAATTCATTTATTTACTTTAAATTCCGAAGTAAGTAGAAATTTTACAAATTCATATCCTTCCATGTCAAAATTCATTCCTACATTTTCATTCATGTCCTTTAGCAATTCTTGCGTCATTTTCTTAATCTATAAATACTAAACATTCTTCTCACTTTTTATGTCCGATAACTTTATTTAGCACAGAACTCTCTATAATTTGCAATAATCTGAAGCATTCTAGTTGTTTTTAAAAAATAATGACAAATTTCTATAATTTTTGTCTTATAGATGAAAATAAAGACATATAATAGAATTTTTTTATACTATTTAAAAATATCAGTTGTATTACTTGTTGTTCTTATGTTCAGTTCTTTTTAGTAACTTTTGGTCGAATCTAAGAACTATGTTTCTAATATGTTACATTTTACTGCAATTTATTGACAAATCAAATCCTGATTAAACACGCTACCAATTATTGCTACCTATCAAAATATGCGCAAGGAAATACTGCTTTTATAAAGTACATGAAAAATTAATTAAACTGTAATTTAAATGCAAAATAAAAGAAAAATACTGTAGAGAATCTTTATAACGAACTATATAGCATAAATTTAATTTGAAAAAATGCATAATTTTATATAAATATCTATCTTTATTAAAGATATTTAAAAAATTTATATTCATGTTTTATGCTTTTATTAAACAAATGTCTGATCTAAAGGACTGAAACAAAATAGATGAAAAAAAAATACCTTATATGTGCTATAATTAGAAAAAATAATTTTTGAAAACCTTTAATTGTTAGGAAATGTGATATATTTACGCTGTATAACCAAATAAAATCATTTCAAGTAAATAACAGGAAAAGGAATTCAGAAAGTCGTAAGATTCATTTTTAATCTGTACGACTTTTCATACAGTCTCATTTTTGGAAAGAATTGTTTTTATATGATTCTTCCATACAGTTCAATTGTTTTTATATGCAATCATACAGTTTCATTTTTTGAAAGAATTGTTTTTATATGATTATACAAGTGAAATCATTACTTATTTCAATTTTTACTAACAGTTACTTGTGTCCAATAATTCAGAAATTAAAAAAAAACTACTGTTTTTCTATATACCAAAAATTGTTAAGATCATTACATCCTATTAATTCGTTATAGTATTTTCATCAAAATTTGCTTAATATTTAGGCTATCAAACATTAATACGAAACGAAAGAAATTGTGTTAAATGAAATTCTATCCAAATAACACCAAAGACAAAATTAGTCTGTGGTACTGTTTCTTCTCTTAAAGTTTCAAATTTTTCTCATGTTCATTGTTTATTTATTTATAATATTATATAAGAATCGAAAAAGAATACACAAAAATATCTGCTCTGTTTTAAAATGCATTGGACGAAAAACTAGCTTGAAATTTGGGCTCTGGGTTTTGGCCAAAAACTGTTCAATTTTAAATAAATATGGAGTGAATCTAACAATCTAAAATAAATGATATAATCTTTGAAAAAAATTATATCATTCCAAAAACTGGAAACATCGCAATTGCATTACTTTCAAAATAACGAATTGCCTTGTCAATAAAGTAAGTCAAAAGGATAATTTACGTTGTTGTTCGTTCGTCTGTTTTGCTCACATATGAAAGTGAAAGCTCGAAAAAAATAATTTCCATTTCGTGAATAGATTGGATAGTCAATCTTTATGCTATTAGAAGCATTACGAAACTTAAGACCTTTAATTTATGGAAAGCATGGTTTATTCTGCTTGATTTTTTGACCAGAAAATTAAGATATCATTGCATCTCTATTTAATCACAATTAAATTGATTGAATATTATAACATTTTTATTCAAAATAAAACAGTACTAGATTAATAGTATCATTGTACAAATAATTAATAGCATGGGAAAGATTTGTGCAAGCAATGTTGGATTTTTAGGAAATATGGTGCTTTCAATACAAAAGCTTTTTTTTTCTACTTAATATAAATACCAAAATTATGTCACTATTTAATAAAAAATTGCGCTACTTGACGATTCTTTCAAAATTGGACGCCAAAAATTATCTATAGCTGAATGAATGAGAATTTACAGTTCATCAGTAATTTTAAATTATAGTTTAAATCAAGATCAAATTCCATCGTACAAAAAATCTAAAAACAAAAACAAGATTTTGCAAGAAGATGAGTTAAACAATAGTTAACACTCGTAATTTAGTTTGTTTCCCTCCATATTTCATTTTATTACACGTATGGTTTACTTTCTGGCATAAGAAGTAAATAGAGATGTATTCGACAAAATTTGAATTCCAGATTTTGATGATTCTTCATGTTTCGGACCTTTCAGAGACTGAAAATTACCTTCTGAATTATATCCATCTGTCTGATTTTAAACGCGATAACTCAAAAACACTTTGAGCATATCAGATGAAATTTGATATACTGACTTCAGACCAAATTTGTAAATCTTTGTCAAATTTTGAACGAAATACATTCAGTTGAAGTCTGTCTGACTGCCTACTCGAATGCAAGCGAGCTTGGTATCTACAAAACGTAAAAAGCTAATCAGATAAAATAGAATACATAATGTTTTATTTATTTGATTTAGAACCTAAAATAAATATACGAGATTCGTGTCAAACTCATATTAAACCGTAGATTTGTTTCATACTTTGAACCACATTTTGAATAAATTGACTATTTGTTAGTTTGTACTTTAACAAACATATAAAGGCAATAACTCATAAACACAATGAATTATGTCAATTAAATTCGATATTTATAAACTTGTGATTACAGTTGAATTTCAGTGCCATGTTTTGGCTTAATATGTCGAAAAAAGACTTCCAAACTATGTATTTACGCAGTACTAATTCTAGGTTCACGACTAAGATATCTATTCAGTAACTATTGTTCACCAGGTTCATGCAAGCTGTTTGCGGCCTTACCTACATCTAAATTTTATGCAGAGGGATGGAATAAGATCTTTATTTCAGAGTATGCGAGATAATTTTTTTAAACATATCTCTCTGATTTTTTTAATATTCAGAAGAAAAAATAATTCAATGCGAGAAATTTTATGTTGCATGCCGATATTCTTATAAAAGAAGTGAAATTGGAATATCATATTATTTCCGACTAGTTTTTATTTGTTTTAAAATATTCACCAAGAATGGAAACTATAGAAAAAAAATCAAGAATAATCCATTCTAATTTATTAAAGCAGTACAATAAAACCATTGATCATGTCATGCTGAATAAAACTAAACCTTTTGCTTGAAAGAAATATGTAGACTATATTTTTGCATAATTCTCAGTTTATCTTCACGTAAATTCCAATTTCATAAATATTAGATAAGGCACGCTGCCTTATTTTAATTCTTTATAAATTTATTCAAAATATTATTTTTCTTTTAACACAAGAAAAAGATACTATAAAATTGAAGAATATCATTGAAATATAAAATGGGCCTAATAAGTTATTCAGATAGCACAATAATTTATAAATCATTTTGAAAGATGTTTCAGCTGTGTAATTTGCAGGCATTCAATAACATATTCTTTGCACCGCGTTTTGCTTAAATAAATTGCACATGCAGATGTCTTTTATTAACTGAAAAAATAGTTTTAGCTATACTCAATTACGAAGAATTTATTAAAATTATGTAAATATTTATTCTCAAATATATATTTTTTTTGTCGATGAAACTAAATAAACTTAAAATTTGAGAGTGAGCATTCCTTACATCCTACATTGAAAATAATGAAATTTTATTTGTTCTTGAATTTCAACCTAAATATTACTTGAATTCTTCTTACAATTTTTCACTCAAAATTATCTTACTTACAGAGTTTTGTAACAGTTAACGGAATCATTTTCTGTAAATCCGGTTGTTAGTGGCATTATATTTGAACTTACCGTAAATGAAAGATAATTGTAGTATATATATGTAAGTATTTGTACTTTCGATATACCAATTATTATTTGAGAATGATCGAAGTCAATTTATTATTTATCCAAGGCGCAGCGTAAGTCAGCGGAATCTTGTTGAACAAATATATAGAATAGCTCTGGTTGCAGATCCTCGTTTTCAATGAATTATCTGTAATTTATCACCGTTATTCGGGGCCTGTGCGTTTCATAAATATCGCCAGAATCTGTTGCATAGTTTCAGCCAAATCTTATTCTACTAATTTTAAACCTATTTCATAGTAAAAATAGCATGAATTTTCGAGGAAGTTTTAGACCTTTACTGAGTAAAAATGCACAGAATTCGAAAGATATATATGGCTGCTATATATATATATATATGGCTGCAACCATATAAATGTATAACCATTAGCTTAAGTAAGCGATAATTATTACTTGATATTGTAACTGAGACGATATACAACCTTGATAATGTTACATAAATTAAGGGATGATGTAACGTGCTTGAAAGTGACATCAGATATGCGAAATCGCTCAGCTTAAGCGCACTTTACCTTTAAATTATTGGTAAAACTGAAACTCTATGGTGATCGTCCAATTTCTCTATGGAGTAAAAACACAGTAAAATAACCTCTTATACCGTTGCCAATTATGTCTATTATCATCTATTATTGTCATGTCTCAAGTACCGTATTTACCAATTAAACTGAAGATGAAAGTGATTATGATCTGCCTACTCATAATTAGGGTCAAAAAGGATTTTTTTTAATGAGATGATGATGAGAGTTAATATCGATGGCATGAGCTCGAATAAAAAATATTCTTTAATTTAATTTAGAGCAATGCTTCGTTACAATTTCAAGTTTTTTCCAAAGAACTAAAAAACATAAACCTTAAATTACTGGCTCGAAATAACTGACCGCAGCTATCGGAGATTTGCAAAATGTTCAAAAGGAATATTTCTTGTTGGTATATATTAATTTTCAAAACTATGTGTTATTGATTTATTAAACGTTGGGAGGTTTAATTAAAACTGTGGCAACCCTTTCGATTCTCTGATTGACACTTCAGTGAATCGACAGAACTGCCAGAAGGTGGCAGTCGATCTCTTGATGGCAATTCTTTCTAAGAGCAGACTGTCAAGTAAAAGTTTTTATAATTTTCTAACGCAAATAAAACATCTGCGAACATCTTCCTAATGCAATGAGGAACTGTATGCACAGACAGTTAAAGGAACAGTTGAGACTCAGCTGCAACACAGACGCTGAGAACAGTTTTTCACCATCCAGAAACTCATGTTGGATTATTTATTCAACATTTCTTGTTAAGCGTTCAGTACCGATGATAACTTGATACCTTCCAGACCCTCAGAAATGCCAGAGGACTTTCCTTTTGAAACCTGTTGAGTTCATGATAAAAATTCATCAGTCATATGTGCAATTTGCCGGACACAACCTCACAAATCTGTTTGAATTGCATGCTAATTAAGATACGAATTATATCACTATAAATAAATATAGATACAAATGTTTGTCTTAGTTAAAATGTTGGTTTTCTTAATATTGGGCAAGTGTCCCTGTACATAAATCTGTGAAAATAAATCATTTTATCTCCAATGTTTACCTTCTTCCTTAACAATAACTGATTGATTCAAAAATTTGAGATAGAATATAATCATAAGACTAAAAAATAATTTAAAAATCATAAAATGTTCCCATGAAAAAAAAGTGTATAATTTTTTTTAAAAGCCATTCTTCTCTTTTATACATACATACATTTCTATATTATACATAAAAATTAGCAATTAGGTAAATTTTCTTTCCTTTTTGTCAACCTAATTATTGTTTAAAAAATAGAATAAGACTCCACTTCTACATACAACTGCCACTACTGTAAACTTTTTACATAATTTAGATTTTTAATTTACGTTTTAGAGGAAACATCATGAAATATGTAAGCAAAAGTCCCCAGAACAAATTTTGGAAATGGGAAAACTAAGGCATAAAGAAATATTTTCTGACATTGAAAGATCTTGCAGATTGCCTGCACAAAAGTAAAAAATAAAAAACGAATAAAAAAATTTCGGATACATTTCTTAAAATATTTTTGATATATTGCTTTCCATTTACGATGTTTTTTCTTCGGATTTCTTTATCTTTAGAATTGAGTAATATATTTCTAAACGAGGGGAAACCAAACTTTGATGAATTATTATTTGAAATAGAAACGAACTTGTGTTAACTAATGTTTTATTTATTTTATTTTGAAATCCTTCAATCTTCTTTTATTTTTTAATTATTATTATTTTTTTGCTTACAATCTTATCCTAATTCTATGGGATGAATAAAACAGAAAATAATTTGACTCATTTTAGAATTAGAAGTTAATGCTTTTAGAAATGCCAATAATTGTTTTGGGCACATAATTTAAAATAAAAGTATTATTTCATTTTTTTATTTAGGTAAGAAAGAATGCTATGATAATGGCATGTAGCATCAATTTTCTGAAGTCACTATTTTTTACTTTCTCGCATATTTAGTATAGACGATGCATAGTAATCTTCAAAAAATTTATATTCGAGAGTATGATGAATCTCCGCGTTTTTGACCTTCCTGAGCTCGAAAAACACATTTTTGAAAAAGGTCAGTTTGTGACAAAGATATCTGAGAATCCTCTGAGCTAGCTGGTTGAAATTTGACATATGTTCTTTGCCCTAAATTTGAAGTTTTCTATCAAATTTTGAGAAAAATCTGTTTAAATGAAGTCCGGCTGTTTGAATATAAGCTAACAAGATTATTTTAAAACGAACAGAACATTAAATAGATATGATTCGGCGTAGAGATTTAGTCATAGTTTAAAACAAAACTAACAATGGTAGGTTTGTTTTTTCAGAAACATGGTAATGCATTAATTCAAAAACGCTTTGATTTATATATATCAATTTAGACATGGTATTTTGTAACAACAAGTGCAGTTTTGTGTCAAATCTTGGTTTCCAACGATTGAGATAAACCTGTCTAAAGCAAAAATTCGATATTCGGATACTGTTAAACCCATGCCAGCATGCCAGGTATTAATTGCCAAACCACTCTCCAAGGATGACGTGATAGATTCAATAAAAAGGCTAAATTCAAGCTAAAAGTATTTCTTAACAGATACTGTACGCCGATGTCATGTAAGGCCTTCTCTGGCGTAGCAAATTTATTAGATAGAATGTAAGAAAAATTTGGGGAGACCAGTCCAGCTATTATTATAAAGGCTCCCTTTTTTCGTTCTTATTGAAATAAATTAAGATAAATAATAAATATTATAAGAATATATTTATTGCAATTTTATAATTACATATCAGAAATTATTATTAAAATATATATTTATTTTTATTGAAATTCTCTTATTATTAAAAATTGCTGAATCTTAATATTATTTCCTTCCTCATTCCTCGTACTTGAATCACAAGCTGCTAGACAAGTAATCTTACATGTCCATCCATCTCTTACATGTTACAAGTAATCCCATATTCTGATAATTGACTTGTCGGATGTAACATTTGGTAACATTGACTAGAATTCAACCAACGGCGCTTTTGCATGGCACCAAAACTTCATACGGACATTATCATATAACGCCCTCACTCCCTAGCCTTTGATGTTAAAGCTTTTACCGAAGTATCGAGAAAAGGCGTAACTATTCTAACCCCCTGTTCGAAACAATAGATCGCTCGTGCTCACCATAAGAAACATAGAGCATTTATAGCTAATTCTGTCGCACTATAAAACATTAAATAGAGGCTTGAGCGGATTCTTTCCTCTTCTAAAGAAGCTGATAAAATAATGATATAGTGAATTACTATAACTGTAACTTCACGAATGCTATATCGAATTACTATAACTGCACTTACAACCTGCGGCAGTCGGCAAAATTTAGTACGTTACCTTCCGTTCTTGCGTTATTGCCATGACGACTAAAATTAATTTTCTGATACGTCGATAGGATACTGGTAACTTTGTGTTGATTACTCAAATTTTAACAAAGTTTGATATATCATGGAACAGCAATTGAATTGAATAGTGGATGAAAAATATATCTTGTAAGAGTAAAATATTTTTCATTCTATTTTTTAATACAAGATTTAAATTCATATAAATTATTTTTAATATAATGAATTTCAAACTCCTTTTATTTTGTACAAATTATAAGAATGCTACATCAGTCTTAATGTTTTCTTTCCTTCAATTATTAAGTATGATTTTTCTTACATAGATGGCGCTTTCCAATTACTGGTAATACTTAATATCAGTTTAAGAATTATAATTATGTAGATGCATTATCCAAAAAAATAGGATCAGTGCTAGTATTATCAATTAACTAAAAGTGAAATATATATTCGTTACATATTAGTAGCCTCAAAAAATACTACTACCGAACTTCCTAAACCCTAAATGAATGGAACTGTTAAGATGATTAACACCGGTACGTCACCGTCTTCTAGTCAGTAGATACTATCATGTATCTGGTATAAACGAAATTTTATGGGGGAGATCGGCTCATGCTCATGCAATTGAGGTTTTTTACTATTACATCAACTCAGAACTGGAGAAAGTATATAGGTAAGGGTTAGATGGCATTCAATGACGTTGATATGCGACAATGACATCATGAGAAATATCCCATACACGTGCAATGATATCAAGTGAAGTATCTCATAGGCTGATGCACCTTAAGAAGAATCGCATTAATTTCGACAATAAAGTGCCCTTCTGATACTTGAAGACTGTCTCTTATATATTTATAGGTGATCCTCAAACAAGTACCCTTTTTATTTCCTTATCATAAAAAACAATAGATTTATTTAACAGAAAAATTACATTACATGATGAATACTAAGCACATATAAGTAATACACAAAGATTGGTAAGTGCGTCTATGAAATGATTTCACCTGCCTTTTTAATTATTTTCTAACCATTTATATTCAAACTTTAAAAAGTAGTTTAATTTCCGAGTTCCGACATCTGTCGTTCTCGTATCGCAAGGCTAATTTTTGTAACTTTAGTCGCCCAAATAAAATTACATATCTTTCGATAATTATGTCCCTAAAAGAAACAGCTGTCCACCTATATTTTGATATAATTCCGCTCTCTAATGAACCTATAAACACTTTCTCACTGTCTCTTTTCCTATCTATTGCAAAATGATGGTGAATATGATATTTTAATTTCTAACCATAGTTAAAATGTTCCACCATTTATGTTCCATACTAATAAGCCGTGTGGATGAGTTGGGGATTGGGTTCTGTTTTGAATTACGGATGCAGGATGTGAAGCAGTATATTTTAAAGTATTCCCTCGCTTTGTAACTAAAGTTCCTCGCTAAAGAAATACCCATCCGGAAAAAGACCATTAGTACAGATCATGCACTGCTGGATGAGGCCGGATTAGCAGTGAAGAAGTTAAAATCTGTTAGAAGACGAAAATTCTGACTAGAAATAAAAAAAAAAAGAAATTCTGATCTTCGTGCAATCTTGCTTATAATTCAAAACTAATCACATATATTATACATAGAAATACTCACAGAATATGTGGATAAAATGCATTTAGTATTACAGAAAAACAATTGCTGTAAATAAAGTTATGAATTTGCATTTTAATGTCTACATATTTTTTCTCTTTTTTTCAGGAGAAAGTCATGAGAACATAAACGTTTATATTCTTGATCACAAAGTCCTTTGTATTATTAAAAATAATAATAATGGCTTACAGGTTTAGATTTTTTTTATCTTTATAATGCATACACTTCATAAAATGGGTACATTTTTAAATATAAAGATGTACTTAAATCTTAGATGCTTCCAGAAATAATGATTTATTTTTTTATGTTTTTATATTATTTTCACTATGTAAACATTTTATTATAGACTAGCCGCCTTTGGCGACCAGCCGGTTCGCTAGTATTACCACTGACTGCAATTTTCAATTAAATATTTTAAGTATTTCTTATTAAGTATTAAGTAAGTATTATTATTAAGTATTTTAAGTTATTTATTTATTTATTACCAGCCGGTTCGCCAATATTACCGCTCGCTACAATTTTCAATTAAATATTTTAAGTAACTGGTCTCTTAATAGATTCTCAAACAAAACAATTTTAATCTTCAAATTTTGATAGTCATACCAAACTTATACTGTTGATTAGATCGTTTCGTTCAATTTACTCTATATATTTTGCTAATTTGTTGTCATTTCCGGTAAAACGTCAACTTTAATTTAAAGTGAAAATGATGAAATTGCAATTAATATAATGATATTTTTTAATAAAACCAAGCGTTTTATTTTATTTATCCTCTTTATTGCTATTTATTTACTACTATTATTATTGAATATGAGTATTGCAAATAGAATATCTCGGTATTTAAGTCTTATGTGAACTACAAAATATTTTTCATAATTTATGTAATATCTCAAACAATAATTCAACAAAAATTTCAGAGATTCAGTATAAAATTCAGTTTTTAGTTTTGCTTTCAAAAGGATTGAAATGAAATCAATAATAATATTTTGTTCATGCCTATAAATATAATTCAAAAATTATGAAGTCTAAATTTAATGCAGTAAGGTATCATATTCTGATAAATATTATGGACACACCAAATTTTAAATAAATGAATGAATGTTTCTATTTTCCACGTTCAACTAAGACTTATTTATGAAGTTTTAAATGTTAAAAATTTAGAAAAACTCACCATTTTCATAATCTTAGGCCAATTAATCTTGAGAAACCTGCGCGCTGATTGGTGTATTTTCTTTGAAGCGATCGATGGAAAATCTAAAATTATCCTTTTTTTTTTATTGAATAGTGATATTCAAATTTTCATAAATCAGTCAGTTTAAGTGATTGATTTAGTTGGATGGAAATTAACTCTTTTTATTTAAAATATTAGTGTTTCAAGAGCATTTTGTTATTCGTGATTTCGACAGCAGAAGCTTTATGTAAAATCAAAAATTCGTTATTTATTAGAGCATTTATTGAATTAAGTTACATAAAATATAATCATTTTTCTATTTAAACCATTTTAGTAAATCTGTTGTGTTCGTGCGTCAACAAAAATAGAATGCAGACAAACTTATTATGAAACTAAATCTTATTACATTATAGATAATATTATCAAATTTACATCAACTTATTTTCATTCAAAATTCTAGCATCGTTTTTAAACAACAAATTAAAAGTTCCAAAAATATCACTGTTGCCAATCTGAATTTCACAACTATTTACAAAATAAAATTTATAATTATTAAAATAATCGTTTGCTACTTTTAAATAAAATATTTACGATTTATGTCGCAACATATCTTTGTCTTACTAAAGGTTTACAAATTAGCTGTGTGGCCATGATTTGAATGGATATCTTGTTCATATTAAACAAAACTTGCCTTAAAATAAAACTTATTTATTGGATTAATAATATATAGAATGTAAAAGATCATAAAAGAATTTTTCTTCAATTTATTTTTTAGAAAAAATAATATTTCATATTTTTTTCCTTTCCTACAGACACGTGACGAAAATTATATTTTTGCAGATTTCATTTCCAAAAAGATTTAATTTATTTTCAGTTAGAGCTTTAATCAATGTGATGGTAACACTTTGAAAAAAAGCTATTTTTTTCTCCTGAATGCGAAACGTGCTTAATCCTTATTTTTATTTTTGACGAAAAAAATTATTGAAAAACATATTTAAAATATTTATTTAAAAATTCATTAAAAATAGAAATTTAATGTTAAGATTAAAACATTAGTATCATTTAAAAGATAAATTTTTGATCTTTAACTTCATGTAAAAATCTTTTTTGTGCGGTAATATTTTCGGAAGTTATAGTAGAAACACGTCAAAATTTTGCTTAATTTTTAAATAAATAAAATTCTAATTAAAAATTCGAAAAAATAACCCCCAGGTGCACATTCCCGGCCTCCAAGGTATACACGTGCCAAATTTGGCAGCTGTAGGTTGAATGGTCTGGCCTGTAGAGCGCCAACACACACACACACACATTGAGCTTTATTATAAGTATAGATATAGATAACTCTAGTTTTCTTCCAACTTTAACATGTTAGTCTTAATATCCCGTTATAAATGTCTGGTTTCTGAAAGTGAAATATATCATTTTCATCTATGTAATAATGACTGAATAAAACAAGAAACATATTTACTTTCAGATTAGATATTAAATTTTATCACAGTATAAAAATCCTCTGATAATGATTGTAATGTTATTAATGACATTATCATAGATTCTAGATCTAAACCGCAGTGTATTTAAATCTTTGATTTACATCATTTAATCTTTAAACAAGAGTTCTAAAAGGTTATTGAAGAAACTTAGTGCTTGAAAGTTCCGTGTTTTTTTAAAGCTATAATGCTAGTTATATATTAAGATTCTGATTTCCATATAATTGTTAATGAGACAAGAAATTAATGTCGATATTTATGATAATGTATTTTAAAAGGAACAGCAATTATTTAACAAATATAAATTAAACTTCTTGAAAGAAAAATTTAATGTTGCATTTTTTTTCTACAAAATGATTCTCATATAATAATATTATAATGCTATGACATAACTGCTTGACATCTAGCATCAAATGCTCTTTTAGTCTCCTAAGTAATTTTAAGCTTATTCATAATGCTGGTGGGTAAAATCTTGATAGTAAAAAATTGTGATCCTTAATTCATATAATTGTGATTCATATAATAATATTATAATGCTATGCATAACTGCTTGACATCTAGCATCAAATGCTCTTTTAGTCTCCTAAGTAATTTTAAGTTTATTCATAATGCTGGTGGGTAAAATCTTGATAGTAAAAAATTGTGATCTTTAATTGTGTGGGCAAAATTAAGTGTCTTGATTTTAAAGATTTACTACGTACTACAACACCACGTCACATTACTATTCCTAGAACATAGGGGTCTTCTGACCAGTTTGGAATGGAGGTGATCGCGAAGGAAAGATAAGAATGGTTATTCATTTAAATTTTATGAGACAAGTGTTTTAAATTATATGAAGCAAAATTTAGAAAGTCGGACTTATTTTTACAACATAGGAGTTATGAAGATTTAAGCATTAATATAAAATAAAACATCTGATAATGGTTTAATGTTATTAATGGCATTATTATTTTTGCAACAATCCTTTTTACAATAATGACATTATTATTTTTACAACAATCATTTTTACAATAATGACATTATCATTTTTATTGAGCTCTTTCCTTGCCATGGTCTGCCACTAAGTAGATGAAAAATCGTTACCATTCAATTTTCATTTTGGATCTTGCACACAAAGTATTAAGTACAGAATCTATGGCGATGAAAATATGTAGATGATGATCATATATATGTGACTATGCAACACGTAGATGATGTCCATTTTATGAAAATTCATACTTCAGGGAAAAACACATTCAAATTTTGCATTCAAGCCACAAAAAATTTTCAATATCGGAGTTCAGTTCAATTACATTTCATTTATTATACTATAAATGCAATGTCTATTTTCCTACACTATGTATCTTATACTATGTCAATAATAATTAATTCTGTTTGTTTGCATCCGAAATATGAAACATTTTTTCTATCTGTGTATATTTTTTAATTATATACAGTAATTACTGGCTCATTAATAAAGTTTCGAAATGAAGGTATGCATTTTAATTCTTTCCAAAATTGTGATAAGGATTTCAGTCAGAAAATATGAGGTACTTATTTCAAAGCGAGTGCGATGTACAACATATGCTTTAATGTAAAAAAGCGTACATGATGTTTACAGTGGATATTTTTACTGCTTCTTTGTGACTGCTGATCCCAGTGATTTAATTTAAATCCTCTGAAAATAGCCAAATAATTTAAAAATAAGCATATATTTCAATATTCCACCCCCAAAACATGTCATATGACATCTTATGTTTTTCCTTATTAAGACTCGAGGCATAGAAAATGTAAACTATAGATTATGTATAGAAAAGCTCAAACTTTTTTATTGTCAAATAATTATGCTACTCCTTAAAATAGGTTATGCCGCTATTTATTTTTGAATAAACTATTTCTTTAGATGAAATGATGTATTCAAAATAATCCATCAATTCAGTTAATTAAATAGTAAATCAATCCTTAATTTAATCAATGAATACAATTTTAAGTGTTCCTTGAAATATTTAGATATAATCATCTATTTTGAGAAATATTCATTTCTTTAGATGTTGCATTCACTTGCTTCTTTCTGCTATAAATTTTTAATGATTTCATTTCCTTAATGTAAGTTTTCTTTCGCCTCATTGATAATGCTTCTAGAGTTAAAAATACTTCCTTAATTCAAATAAATGGAAATTCCACTATAATTTCATGAGAGATCTTAGATGATGAATTATAAATAGATTTTTAGAATATTTCGTTGAAATGAGTGGTATGGATTTTCTGGTACATATCAAGAACTGAAAATTGAAAAAATAATAACTTTATATATTAGAATTTTTTTTAAAAATTTATAATTATGTACCTTAGAAATTACTAAAACATAAAGTGTTAGAAATAATTAAAAATGGATATCTGTGTCCTTAAAATCTTATAGATAAATTTATTCTTTAATGATATTACGAATCATTAACAATATTAGAATATAATATCAGTGAACAATAATTGTTTTTGTAGTTGAAATTTTGTCTTGTTTTAGTGTCTCTTGTTTTCAGTAGCATCATCTAGGACCAAGAGTACGTCTTAACTACTCATGCATCAAAGCCCACGGTGCGTACTTCATTCATACATTTCATTCACTCATCGACAGATCGCTATTTAGAGCTAAATCATAAATATTACCTCTGATGCAGTACCCCCCAGCGGTATTGTCTCGACTTGAAGACTTTGTGGCTACGACAGATTTATACGCTCACCAGCCACTATGTATACGGAGAGTTCGAACTACACGGTTTGAACTCACAAGTCAAGGTATGTGAATCTAACGCCCTACCAACTAGGCTATCCCGGCCTAAGTGATGATTATATTCTAACATCAAACACAATTCTCTTCTCTCATTGTATCTATATAGAATACAAATGACAATGGATTCGATAGATTTAATTATAAAATATCGTCAAGATTGTTAAAAAGTATGTTATTAAATTAAATCATCGATATAAAAATTGATTAATTAAATGTAAAATTGATTAAAGGAGTTTATCAAAGAATGCTATAATTAAAAAGAAACTTCTTAACTCTTACTGCAAATTAAAGTCACTGTTTTACCTCATGTAAATTAGATATCTTAATCGCATTCCTTTTTTATTGCTGAAATTTGACAAAAATTTTATCGCAGCACTCGAAAATATACTTTTTTAAGAATAAGTATCAACAAAAGGCTTCCTATATCTACATAAAATTTCTTGAATATAAAACTCTATAAATGAAAGTTATTTGGTTGAGATAATATCTGGAATGAAATAAGCTATTTTGCTGGGGGGGGGGGAACCCTTAATTTTCTAACAATCGAGTAAATGTTAAAATTTCGAAAAAAAAATTTCTTTAAATTTATAATCTTTAACTTTTAACACACTTCTTTTTTTGACTTCTAAAAAAATTGAATTCTCCATTAATATATAGAATCCATTATTATTACCAAAAACATTCTTTTCTTATTAAATCCTTACATTTTTTCTAAGGCTAGAACCATTTTGTAGATTATCTCCTTTCGTGCAGGAAGCTAACATTTTTTTTGTTGTTGTTGTTGTGTCTACTAATCATATCTTATCGGATTATATCTCAGAAAGGAAAAATAATAAATTTAAGATTTTGATATAAGAAAATCATTTTTTCTCAGAAGATCTTCAAGCTTTGTCGAAAATAACCGGAAATCTCTAAAAAAAAATTTCGAGAAATAAAGTGGAAAATGGATAAAATAAATGTAAGAATCTTAGAAGGATCAATATTACGTCAATATGTATTGTATAAAAAAGGATATTAGATAAAAGTATCTTTATAAAGTTCTTTATGTGCAACCTTAGAACCAGACGAATTTAAGTCTCATTGTACCAACTTTCAGTAAAGCACAAAAAATAAAAAAATTAACTTTCTAGTGACCATTAAGGATTTACGCTCTTATTAGGATTAATTTTTAATAGACGTATTGTATGAATTTATATTCGACTTATAATAATAAACTAAAAAAGGTCATTTTCCGAGGCTTTACGTTTGTTGAATTCTGAGAAACAGTTTTATTGCCTAACGAATTTCAACATACCATATATGAACCAACAACCAATATACCATACCAACTTAAATACCAACATACCATAAATGAAAATTTTATAAATATTAAATACATTTGCATATATGTATAAATTTACTAGGAGAGAACAAAATGCTCAGCAATGCGGCTTGGTTCAAAATGATAATATTAAAAACAGATTTACATATTATAATATATATGATATATTTTATATAAAACTTTAAAATATATTTTATAAGGATGATAAATCTTCAAAAATCGTTAAAATTCGAGAATATATACAAAAATTTCATATTATTATAGAATTTTGCTTATAAATGTGTTTCTGATACACATATTTTTCCTCTGTTTATTTTTTTTAAATGTATCATTAAAATTTCCAGAAAGTTTAATATTCCGAGTGTATTCAATTCATAATTAAATTAAATCACGATTAAAGTACATTAAATAATATTACTATAATAAATCAAGTAAAAGTGCTCTGCATTTAATTTATACTAATTACATAATTATTCAAACTGGAAAATAATTGACACATTTAGAATGAAATTTGATATCAAAATGTTAGTATAAAAATTAATATTTTAAAAGCAATATAACTCTTCGTGTGTCTGAAATATTTATTTCTCAGAGCAACACATATTTAGCAACAACAAATATTTATTGCATTAGAGCAACATAATTTCGAAGATATTTAAATTGATTTTAAGTGTATTTTATTTTCAGAAAACCGATGCCGCCAGTTTTTGTCCATCAATTAGTTGTTTGTTAGATCTGATGTTACCGTATAATATATTAAAGTAGATTTCAGCTGCATAACTGAAAAACTCCTTTCTCTTAATATATGAAGCAATTTAATTAATTTAAAAACAAGACATTCCTGTAAATCTACTAATCGTAATTAGAAATTACAAATGGGAATAACTTATACAAAGAAAAAAGTTATTTTGTTCCACTCAAAATGCTTCTTTTTGTTTGATATTTTTGTGTGAACATTCTAATCACGCCTCTTTGCAAATTACAGACCTAATATACTACGAAATGAGTATCTTATTTATTCTGGTATTGACTTTCTATCGTCTACGTGTACTGGTGAAATAACAGTCCTTTTTCTTCACTAGTATTGCAAAACCTTTCAAGAAAGTGATATAAATAACTCAAGAAAGGTAAGAATATATGCTCGTATAACAACGAAGGTCTCTGAAGCATCTAAGTGTTATTAATTAAATCAACAAAAATTTCAATTTTGGGGTGGCTTATAAAATACTTGAAAATAACAGCAAACGATGCCAGCACTTTTCACTCTAAACTTTGAAGATATCCATAAAATAAGAATCGTTCGTGGCCATCTTGAAAAAACTCAAGCTTAAATTTTTTCTTAGTTATATTCGATTTTATGTTCTATATGTACTCAAAACAGGACTAATCTGATTAACAGTTTTCATAAACTATTTTATTAGCTGTAAAATTAAGTTTAGCGTAAGTAAGGTGATTCTACCTTATAAATTTAAGGGTTCGATGACATCTTTTTCTCCATCATCCATAGATAACTTTTTGTTATCTAGTGCTGGAGTCTGGCTGTACTATTCCATGGAAACAAGAAGCAAAAATATTTCTTGTAGCTAGCAATCCGATCTCATATTACTCGTCCATACCATTAGATAATCTTCTTCATTATCACTCGTAGATTGCACATCGTCTTTATTTATCATAGGACATTTTAAATGAGAGCAAATACTAATATTATCTTCCTTTATTTTCATTTGATTACACCGTTTGTGGAATAATTCGTATTTTAAATTTTCAATGTGCTGCATTAAATCTCTAAAATAATATTGTGATAAAAACATCCGACTTTCTATTTAAATCTATCTTATCAAATATAAACAAAACCAGTATGAAAATTCAAAGGTACAAACAATTTTTTTAACTATATTATGGTTTTTTTAAATGATTTAAAATAAAATTTCTTTTCATAATCAATTCTTTATCTATGCAAAGTAAAGTATAAGTGCAAGTAATATAGATGCAACACATAAATATGTAAATTGTTCTTATTTATGAACATTTTAACTCCTTATGTTGACTTTTTCAAACATAAAAAAATGAATTCTTGTGAAAATTTCTACAGCTGAAAAAACAGAGTATAAATTACGCAATTCCAGCACTTCATCCAGCACAAAGTAGATAATTAAAATACCGGATATCAAGCGACAAATTAATCGACTCCAATGCTAAAAGAAAATGATCCAATAAAAGTTCACTTTATTATTTTCTCGATGATTATAATGCATTTCGATATTTGATTATCAATTATTCAATTAACCTAAACTCAATGAATCGGAATTTTTTTTTCTGTTTATGGGGCATAAGTTTTAGCGTTCACATTTCAGTAAATTATTGACTTAATATGCGCATAACTATGAAGGAAGCATTTTATTTCTTTGATAAAAGAATATAATAAACTTAATAAATTCTCTTTCTTGATTAGGTTTAATTTTTTGGTCATATTTCTTTGCCCTATTATGATCATTATTCGTAATAAAGATAAGAGCTTAACCTAATGTGACCAGAGGTCTTGCATAAATGGCAGTAAATTTCTTTCTTCTTGCATTCCTTTCTCTACTCAGGTGAAAGAGAAGATATTAAGTCTGCAAGATGTCATTAGTCTTTACTAGAAAATTACTTTTATCATGCTGAGCTGGTCTGGTTTGATAACCGATTTTTGAAATGGACATAATAGCTATCATAATTTTAACAATTTCTTCTTTTCGAAAAAAGTAGCAAAAAGTCTCTTTTATTCATTGAGCTGTTACTTATATCAACAGATTCTGTTGCATCCAATAAAAGATACTTTGCCAATGGCAATATATATTTTTTGTTGTTGTTTATTTCACACCTTGTAAATAGTTATTCTCGTGTTCATTCTCTTTTTATGTTTTTTAAAAGCATTTATTTTGGTTTCAAAGGCATGTTGTTTTTATGTGTCAAAACTGACTTCCGCTCTTTAATCAGATCTTGTTAATGGCACTATTAGTGAAATGAATGGTTAATACTATGTTTTCTTTAATGAATTTCTAATATATTTAATATGAGATGCAATATTTTAAAAAAATATTTTCTTGAATGCCTTAAAATTTCAAATGGTGAAGCTAATAGAAGAAATTTTATTTTATTCATTTAAAAACTTATAGAAATAAAAAAGATGATGTTGTGCAGAGGGGATAGAAATAAAACAGAGGTAATATGTTAATTGTTCAAATTTTATTGTCAGCTAATTTTGTATTTTCAACAAACTAATAAAATTTTACTTTTATTTTTCCGTTTAATTATATAAAATAAGATTCCTGATTAACTGTCTCCTGAAAAAAATCTGTTTCAATTACCTCTCAATTTTTCAACAGTCCAGATATCAGACAAGAGACATGGTAGTAAGATTTTTTTATGTGACTGATATATGTTTCCCGGATGGCAATTTTGTGTCCGAACTTTGCAGGACAAAAAGTTTTGATTTCATAACTCTACAGAGCTAAAAGTCACATGGAGGAAAAAATTGCTACATTACAGTAATTTCTAATCAAACTTTATTTTAATAACACTTTAAGACAGACAATTATAAAAGAAATTTAAAGAGCAATTTATCAATTTGTACCTTTCTTTGTACTAAATCTTTCATCATTAATCACCATAGTCAAACAATTTATTGTTTGGAAATATAATATAACATATTTTCTTCATCAACTCATGCCATTTTTACTGGTTTGTATTCCCCCATATTATAACGCAATTCTTAGAGCGTAGTTTTAATTCATTACTTTTGAATTATATAAACGTTTATTGCATTTGAGTATATATTAATTGTAAAATTTAATATATGCAAATTATATCAATTAATCTTTTTTCTTAACTTTTAGTTATTTTTGAAGGGGAATAAACATCTGAGAATTTATAAGTGTATCCTTCAAAAATCTCGACAGAAAAATAATTGTGACAGAAATTACCTTTAACAACTATCAACACCTAAGAAACAGATTCAGACAGATTATTTTTTTTGTTATTGTTTATTTGTCTAATCTTTCCTGTGTAAGAGAAAGTAATTCAGAAAAGCAAAACACAACTTCCCAACTACAGTATATGATTCTTAATAGAAAAGCACTCATAAATATTAAATTTTAATTTTTTGAATGACTTTTTTTGTATCGGTGCAAAATTTTTCCTTTGGTATTTAGATCGATTTTAGAAAAGAAATGTATTTATCTGGTTAGATAAAATTAATCAAAATTATTAATTAATTTAAACAATAAATAATTAATTTGAAAAATCAAAATATTCCTTGGTAGTTTTTAGATGTGAATTGAAATATTTATATTTCTGTTTCGAAATTTTAATTTCGTTGTTTTAAATATTTGGTGAGATCATAAATCGACATTAGATTATGGAACTTATATAACTCATCTATTAAGAATAATAATTAATTCAATTGCTAAAGCAAGATTCATCATTAAAGTATTTATTAAGAACTTTTCTCCCTTCTGATTTTATAAAAATAAAACAATAAAGAAATGAAATAGCTGGACAAGCAATTTTTTTAATGATTAATTTGATATTAAATGGGCTTCTTACTATTTTAAGATATTTTAATATGGCAATTCAATATTATACAGTTACACGGACTTGCTTAAAATAAGGCACAATCAGTTAGAAGAACATTCATTATCTAAAGTATATTTTGCACTTTTTTTACAAATTCTATAAATTGAATATATTTTCATCATCCACTATTTTTGGAATCAAATTTGGAAATGTAACGATATATTTGGCTATTTACCTCGCGAAATTCTACTCTTTCTCATAAACTTCTAGAATGTGTAAGGGCCTTGCTATAATGACCAATAACATTGCTACTGTTGTATTGTCATTAGGTAAGAGTGGCATTCGATGTTTTGGCTGAGATGAAACTGCTAAATGGATTTGTGCTTAAATTTAAATTTCCCTCGTGCTTTGTTAAGGAACTAGTTTCGACTATATTTTATTGAAGTCTGTTGAAGAATTTGTCTTTGTCTGTAAATATATTTAAGTAACAATTTTGTGTAAATTTTTGTGTGTGTCATAATAATTAAATCACTTTCAATCCACCAGCTTGTTGAACTACAGCAATATCTTTCCTGAGCAATATGTCTCTTTCTTTTCCTTTGCATTTTTGTATATATTTACAATATAAGTATTTTTTTCACATAGTAGAAGAAGAATAAATATGTTTAAACATTCGATGTCATTGAGTAGTAATGCCTCAGTTGCAAAATCTTTTCTTTCCAAGATTTTCTAAGAATTTTTGCCAAAGAAAAGAACACGAAAGCAATTCACAGCTTTTATTTAAGTCGTAAGAATTTTGTTGGCCTCACTGCTTGAATAAGAAGTTCCAAAAGAACTACTTTTAAAACATCTTTATTTTCCGAAGAATAATGTTTATATATAAGCAAGGAAACAAAAAGTTCTTTGTATAGTCTTTAATGGCTTTGCACTTGCCAGAAACGCGCTTGTTCAAAACTGATTTCCAACATTTAGGAATTTATCTGCTGTGGAGAACAATTGAGAAAACCGTGCTGACATCTTTTACTCTTTTTTGTTACTTGCAACTGAAGAAAATGAGAATTACCATTAAAAAATAAAAAAAGAAAGAATTTAAGAAAGGGAGACTGATTCTGGCACAAAATCAAAAGAGGGGAAATGAATAAATCGCACTCCTTCAAATTTGAATTTCACTGCATTTATAATAATTACATCGAGTTGATATATTGTAAGAAAATGTATAGATTAGATACATGTGCACTAACAAATTCGACGCATAAACAAGTCGTCAGTAATTTTCAAGGGAATCAAATGCATATCTTCTGTAAATTCGCTATCATTTCACAAAATGTTTGATTATAAGAAAAATTTCATTAAATTGATATATCCAGTTTATTGTTAGCGTTAAGATAAAATAAATTGATTTGGTTTTTAAAGTTCAGCATTGGAACTTTGTTTGGAGGGTTTTATGCTTTTATATAACTGAATTCATCAATATCAAATATCTCTACTCGTTTTCTCTTTAATTGTGATTTAAAAATTTGAAAATCAAAACATTTCAATTTTAACATGATTAAGTTTGGTTATTTTGTTATTCCAAGTACTCCTTTCCTAAAAATTTATAAATGAAATTTCAGTTCGCTTTAGATAAAAATTATTCAAATATTCGAAAACTAAATCTTGCAAAATATGATTTCAATAAATCGTTTGTAAATATTATGGTTTTATTTTTCAAAATATATTTTCTAGTGTTCTTCATTTCGAATGTTCATGCAGCGCATTTCTAATGTTCATCTTGTATTATAAAAAAAATTATATTTCAAACTTTATATTTCACTTTTACTTTATATTTCAATCACCGAAAGCATATTATCAGTGTCAGGCGGTTATATCATATCGTCACTCTATAATAAAACTTGTTCATTCCATTTCATCTTCTTAAAGGACGTAGAAACTACATTTAATATTATGAAAATCACAATATTTTTAATTTACAAATAATCTACCTTTTTAATTTATGATTTATTATGAAATCATGAAAAACGAAACTTGAAGCTATACTTAGGAAATTTAATAATGTTTTTTTCTTTTAGGATTAGAGAAATCTTAAATTGAGAACACGCTATTTGACACTAGCACACAATATTTGTGTCTAAGTCAATACAAATGCTAAAAAATGGTTTTAAAACTCATTTATAGTTCTCTTATAATCCGATTACAAACACTAATATATACTATTTATAGTATTACTTTTCCATCTATGCAATATAACCCAGACTTTTATAAATAAATCAGTCCTATTCAGTAATTTTATTATTTTCTGTCACATGAATAGAGTCCCTACTTTAAAATGAGAAAGAAAAATTCTCATGTCAAATTTTATTCTTTTCCATTCCTTTTCTATATTGATTCGCACTCTTTCATTTCTTGGCATACATATGAAGTAAGGACATAAAGCAGTTCCTCTTGTGTACATTCGTTTTAAAATAAGAAAAAATAAAACTATGGAAAATAATGGCAATAGTAAAGGATTTACTTTAAATAACGAATGTGGATCAAACTGATATTTATTTTGCTTAAACTACTACTTTCAATTAGTTTACAATTGAATGAAACCCATTAGACACTGTTTATCTAGTGTTTCCTTTGAAGCTATCATGAATTGATCTACGATATAATTTATTAAAGATTTTTACAAATTTTCTTTAGCCACATATTTCTAGGTTTCTTCTTTGCACGTTTTGAGGACTTGAGAAATATTTTCGTTTAAGCACATTCTTAATCCGGGGAAAAAGTCAAATAGATCTTGATCAAGGCAAACATCTTGTTCTCTAAGCACCAAAATGTTATTTTTACTTATAGCACTAATAAGAACTTGTCACCTCACATGATGATGAAGTATCACGTCGGTTTCTCTGCAACCGTTACTTGTGAATGTTTCTAGTCATGTGCTACGGGCAAGTGGTAGATTTGTTTGAAGTAGATGCTATTTCTATTCTATTATCGCACGATATTTTTACACCTGTTCTGCTGAAAATTGCGTAATCCCTTTACATCCGAAAAAAACAATTTAATGTTTTAGAATTTTACGAATTCAAATAAATGCATACAACTATATTGAAAAGTCGATCTTTCGTGAAAGTATCGAATACCATTTTTATTCAGTATTCCTGATTTCTGAACACTTTTCTTTATAAAATTGTGTGGATTTTATTTCTAAGTCATTCTTTAAAAAGCTTCATTCAATGTTATTTTTAATATCTTAAGCATGCATTAATATTTTCTCAAATTCAAAATTTGGATACATTTTTCTTGGATAAAACATCATAAATAAAAATAAAATTAATAATTTTTCTTCAAATTGTATACAATAATTTCTCAATATGTTATGTAATATTTGATCAAGAGAATCAAAAAACTGTTCATTTACAGTACAGTTGATTTGCAAATACAATATATTAAAGTTGGTTCAATTCTGTAATGCGAAAGCAATTGAAAATTTCATGTTGTTTATCAATCGAAACTCAGTATTCAAAGAATTTATAGAAGTACAGCTTATTTCTTACTTAGAAACCAGGTAATGAATTTTTAATCGATTTTAAAATTTCGACAGTTAATTTAATAAATTTTTAATTCTTAATTTTTGTTTAAACCTCATTTTAGTCAAAAAATCTTATTTCTTCCAATTTATAAACAATTTTAACCTTTAACTGAAATATTAAAACATTGCAATTATTTTTCATCGAATTTATGCAAAATTTAAAGTACAAATATATTATAACATTTTTTTTAAAAAATTCATCCCGAACACTTACCTTAAATGAACAAATCTGAGAGGTGTTTCTCAAATGTCTCTGACAAAATGATAATGTCATCTAGGTAAGCGAGAATAAAGATATCTTCCTGACCCTTGATGAAGCGGTCTATTAATCTTTGAAAAGTTGCCGGTGCATTTCTGAGTCCAAATGGCATCCTTTTGAAGCGGTATGTTCCAAAAGGGCAAATAAAAGCTGTTTTGTCTTGATCATCTGGATGGACCTTTACTTGATGATAACCGGCTTTCAGATCAATTGCTGACATGAAAGGGGTCGGCTTTGCCTCATGTAGAAGATCGTGGCAATGGATAAGAGTCTGGAACAGTGATGGAATTTAGTTTCCTGTAGTCTATACAAAGTCTCATGGTACCGTTGGCTTTTGGAATTAGGACCACTGGAGAGGCATATGGTGACTCGCACTCTTCAATAATTTCTTCAGCAAGGAATCGATCAATTTCTTGTTTCAATGTTTCTTTTTTAGTTGGAGACATCCTATACGGTGGTACGGCGACTGGGAGATGATCACCAGTGTTGATTGGATGCTCGATGAAAGGAGTTGGTTCTCCCCCTGGTTGGAAACATTTCTCGTACCTTTTGAGCAGGGAATTGAATTTCGTCCGTTGTTCGCCCGAGAGATGGGTACCCTCATTTTTTCGAATTTGACAGGGATGGGATGCAACAGGTACAACCAGGAAGAGAGACTTAATATCAGCCGGAGGTTCAATAAAGTTAAACGTTTGGTGAAGAGCCTCTGAGAAATACCAAAGTCCTTTCTGAAGATCCAGGACGATACCTGCTGCTCTCAGAAAATCTGTACCCAGAAGAGTTCGGTTGCCCTTGGAATTCTTCAAGACTATCAGTTTCGTGGGGATAACTTTTCCTGCCACACCAGTATCTACCGTCGTTGTGAGTATATCTGTTTTTTTGTACATACCTGTCGGCTAGGGCCATGTCAACAGTACTATTTTCGAATCTTCGTTCATTATTCTTGAGGAAATGGTAAAGTTTTTCTCCGGCAACCGAATGTGTAGCCCCAGTGGCGACAAACACTGCTGCTTGGGAACCACAAATCGTAATTTCAAAAATGCCTGATGGCTGGCTTTCCATTAAGATACTATAAAAGTTCATGTGATTAAGGGTTGGAGGTTGAGGGCGGTCTCCTTGAACCATAGGATTACATTTCGCACATTTTGCCTTTACAACTCCTGGCTCTCCACAACCATAGCATGACAGAGAGGGTTTGTCTTTGTAGCTGGGATCCCGCCTACTTTGACTGGGGACCCCGGGATTCCGCCTACTTTGACTGGGAATCCACAGCAGACCTTGTCTATCATTTCTTTGTTTGTTCAAATCGGGTTTATTTATATTGATTTCTTTTTGGGTAAATAGCTTTTGTTTCATGTGGTTTTGAGGCAAGCTTTAGGTTTACAGAGTGTAAGTTGTCATAACTGTCCAGTTTCTCTACTAGATCATTTGGGGTAACCCATTCACTCCATACATCAATAAAACGGTTCTTGACTTCGGGAAGAACTCGTTTCTTCATTTGATCCAAGATCATTAGATCTTCTCATCTTCGTTATGTTCAATTCTGCTAGCCATATTTCAAAATAGCTACGCAGTTCAAAATGGAAATCTTTCCATATGCTTTCATGTTTTTTCTTGTGAGTTGTAAAGAGTTGTCGCATACTCTCAGAGATTAATTTAAACCGTTGAAGTAACATGGATCTAATATGCTCAAAGTTATGTGCTTCCTGTTCTGGTTCTCTTGCGATGAGCTGTGCCACACTATTGGGTAGTAGCCCTAGAAGATGAGCAACCCAGTTCTGTTTACCTATTTTTAGAATTTTCATTTGACGTTCGAATAGATTTAAGAATAGGGTCATGTCCCCATCCTGCGGGTCAAAGTCAGGAAGCAATTTCTTCAAGTTAAATGTAGCTTGTTGGTCTGCAGGCAAAAGTTCAAGACCAGGAGTCTGCTCCAACTTCTGAGATTCCACTTGCAGACGGAGTTTCTCCAACTCGTAAGCTCGGTCCCGTTCTATTCTTTCTTTTTCATCAGCGACACGTTCTGGTTCCTCACGTTCTAACCTTTCAGTTATAATGTTTTCTAGGGTATCTTTCACAAAGTCTAAATCTTCTTTGTAAATCGATGTTTTCAATATTAATAGGAGTAATTCAATAACTTTAAGATCACCTTCCACCTCCTCACCAAGTTCTGTGGCAAGTTTTATTAAATCTTGTTTCCTGCCTTTAGACATAAATGCCATATTGAACGTTTATCTTTACACAAACCAAATAAAAAGTTATTTTTCCTCTAAGCACAGTCAGTTGAAAAAATGTTCAAATAAAAGTCAATGTTCCCCAAAAGTTCATTTTAAATTCAAAATACTAACAATAAAATTTGCAATTACATTAAAAAAATAATCGATATTAACATTTTACTGATACACAATTTTTAATTCACTTTTCAATATGCAAAAATATAATTTTAAAAAATTTACAAGTAACATTTGTAAAAGAAAATTATGTATGAGATATATTACGGAATTTCTCAAAATAATAATATATCAAATCATATACTCATATCATAATCATCATATCTAAATCAAATACTCAAATTTCAAAAGAATAAAAAACGTAAACATTATCATTTAAATAAAACAGAAAATACGATTTTAAGAATAATGCCAAGTAAAATTTGAGTTAAGAAGTATTCTTATTGAATAATAAAAAAAAGGACGCATATGGTATATTTCAAATACTATAAAATAATTAATAAACATATTGTTACAAACCTGCAATTCGGCTTCCCAGCATAGTTTGTTCCATCACTGGAAAGAAAGTTTTACAGTCATCTGAATGGGACTAGCGCGTCGGAGGTCCCAGAGCTTGGCGACCATTTGGCGACTTGGCGACAAATTTGGCGACTTTGGCGCCAAAATAGATAATACCCGAAACTTCGAGAATTTTCCCGATCCGTCCAGTAGGAACCGAGATACGCCTCGAACGTTCCTGATTGGTTGAGAGGCTTCTAGCCCCGCCTCCTGAGACCTATAAAAGGGACTGCGGCTGCCAGAAAGTCAAGTCGGACAGGGAGTCGACGAAGCCAGTAGTCGAAGACAACGGAGTAGTCCGAGTTCGAGAGCAGCGAAGTCGAGTCGACGAAGTCAGTAATCCGAGCCAGAGTCGGAAAAGTAGAAGACGGAGGAGTCGGGAGCCACTGAGGCAAGCTAGTGCTGAACTGAGCTGTGCGCTACTGTCTGTAGTAGATTCTGGTTGTATGCTGCTGTTGTATAGTTGTCTCTTTGTGCTGTCCTGTGTGTCTTCGTGTAAATAAACGTCGTTGTTTTTATTCTACTTCTGCCTGCTGATTGAGCGTTCTTTACATCATATCACTCCCACTATCCAAACGAACCCCGGTAAAAAAAATTTCGTAACAATATCAATAAATCAATTTCTTTTCTTGGAACTTTTACTATTCCGAGAGAAAAGAACACTTTCATCTACTTTTCTTTTTCTATCTTTTTTCCCCCAGAAAACTTCCGTTAATAAAAGGAATGAAACAAAATTGATTAAAATTCTATTCTTAAATATAATGCAGTATAAAAATACAAAAAGGATAATAGATCACCGGATATGCCAAGTCAAAAAAAAAACAAAGCAAAGCAATAATTTTGTTTTTTCTCAAACGAAAGGATTCAATGAAACAAAATAACGTTTTGATGGAGTACAGAAATGAAGCACATAAATATAGCTTTCATAGGTTTCAAAAAGATATCTCATTACAACATGAATACACACAAAATATTTGCAATAAACTTATCAAGAAAAGTGTTAACAGAATAAAAGTGATCCGAGCATAAATGCCACAGAGAAGCAGATCCAGAGGTCTCAGTCTCATAGACACTAATAGCAACTTTTTTAACATGGCCATTCACATAGACAGTAGAGCCGTCTCTGTTGATGCCAGCGACTTGGAACTATTGCGCGGTGGAATGACGTCATCTTTCTTCGTGACGTCATGATACGGATGTCAACAAAACAAATGCATTTATTTTACTGACTTTTCTATGCCTAATTTTAGTCTTGGGGTAATATCCCGTAGTAAATTGTTATCTTAAATGATTTTTTTTTCATTTATATTGTTACAAACCTGCAATTCGGCTTCCCAGCATAGTTTGTTCCATCATTGGAAAGAAAGTTTTACAGTCATCTGAATGGGACGAAGTCCAGGTGTGTGTCGGAGGTCCCAGAGCTTGGCGACAAACTTGGCGACCATTTGGCGACTTGGCGACGAATTTGGCGACTTTGGCGCCAAAATAGATAATACCCGAAACTTCGAGAATTTTCCCGATCCGTCCAGTAGGAACCGAGATACGCCTCGAGCGTTCCTGATTGGTTGACAGGCTTCTAGCCCCGCCTCCTGAGACCTATAAAAGGGGTTGCGGCTGCCAGAAAGTCAAGTCCGAGTTGAGAGACGACGGAGTAGT
>JAPMOR010098638.1:57891-110315 GCA_026543865.1 Argiope aurantia
TCTTCGTGTAAATAAACGTCGTTGTTTTTATTCTACTTCTGCCTGCTGATTGAGCGTCCTACACACCATATCACTCCCACTATCCAAACGAACCCCGGTAAAGGAAATTTCGTAACAATATTCTCCCTTCTTATATAAAACAAATCATCTCTGCTTGTTGTGAACTAGTGAAATTCAGATGCATTACCATATTTCAGATTAATTAAATTACATTTACACTTCACTATGAAATTCCATCAAATTATTTTTTAAAAATTCTATTCCACCAGAAATGATTTTTCTTAAAGTTCATATGTAAGGTAAATACTTATTTTTGGGTACCTAAAGAACAGATTTGAAATTTTACAGTGAATGAATTGCATATTAAGTTCTATTATTGATTATTAATTTTCAATTTTCATTAATTATAATATATATCAGTAGATTCTAAACTGTAATTTATGAGTTTTAAAATATTTTATTCCAATTTGGACAACTTTTAATCAATTTTACTGTGTATTTATATTAGCTTTAATCACTCACATATCAGGTTGGGCTATTCTAATTTTATGTAAGTTATTTTAAGAGTGAAAATTAATTTCCGAAATATTTACAAATTCTAACAAAATTAAATACATATATTTAGTATTACAGAATTAGCATGTAATAAATAATAAACAACCCAAATAATGTTGTCTTATTTTATTGAAGAAAAAAATAATTGAAAACAATCCACATATTACATGGCAAAAAATATTAGTAAATATAACATAAGCTCATTTGAAAAAGAAATTTCAATCAAAAATAAGGAGTTATTAGTTTGATAAATTTAAAATCTATGAGAAAAATGTTCTTATGCAATATAAATGCTAATTTTACAAGATAAAAATACAATTGGCTTGAGTCACATTTTTAACATGCTTCAGAAGGTAAATTAAAAAAGTGGAAAACATGAAAACAACAAATTGACATAATTATTACTAATTAGTTTTCAAAAGATAAAATTAAAAAACTAAAAAACTTTACATTTTAAACTAAAAATTTTTACATGGTACAACATTCCTCCTATTGCTTTTTCTTGATCTAAAATGCTATGTTGCTATCCATTCTACCATTTCTTCCCAGAACGAATTATGGAAACTGTCCTTTGTTAAGGCACATAATTCTTTCTTTTCATGATACAATGTTCTTGAATTTACAGAGTCAAATAGTTTGTCAATCTTCAAGGAATTCTGTTATTTTTATTCCTTTGCTCTCAATGTTATTAGCTGCAACATGTAAATTCAAAGCAGTTGCAACAGAGTAACTAAGTACCTACAAATATAAAACAAATGTTGTAGAAAACAACTCAGGCAACTTGTGTCTTTTTAAAAACATTAATATATTATACATCATTATGAATAATAAAGCAATTAAGTAAAAGTTGAACTTCCTAGTGAATGTGAATCAAAGAAGTAGAAGTTAATCTAAAAGGTGATTTTGAATTTACTATCCATTAAGCATAAATAAATCTTCATTCTTTGAAACTAAAACTGAATATAAAGTGAAAATTTTGATCAGACATTTTGGAAATTTTTACAGAATATAATAAGTGCGGTAGGTTAATCCGTAAATGCTTATGTAGATGATGTAGAAAGTTTTAGAACAAGTATGCTGGAATTAATAGAAAGAAAAAAGTATTATATTATGACTATCTCTATCTGAGCTGCCAGTTTTACATTCATTTTCTTTATTCCACACACTTACATTATTATTAAACATTCAAATTCAGAGCTTTATTACACTAAAATTACAATAAAAGATAGGAAACATTTTACCATCACACCATATTTAAAGCATTAAATCCATTAATATATATTAAGAAAAAAATTTAAGAATCAATGAAATATAACTAGAAATAATATTTTATAAGATTAAATTTACGAAATATGACAGTAATTTAATAACACAAATGGAAATTTCGCATATTCTTTAAATAAAGTAATTTTAATTCGTCCGATTTATTTTCATATTCAATTTCAAAACAATTATTAAACATACCTGTTCTCATCTGAAGGAATTTGAATAATATCACTCCAGGTGTTTCATTCTGACTTCTACAACAAAGATAACATCTAAATATGCTCACTTAGAATTTTCTCAATGATTTATCCAGTCACACAAGGTCCGGCGTTCGCATCCATTCTAAAAATATACAAGAAACACAGTGTACAAGGAAGAAAAATCTAAACAAATAAAAAAAAGAGAAAATGCATAAAACAAGATAAATCAAGCAAAATAATAATTTCAAATGTAGAAAAAATTAATCAAAAGAGAATCTTCAAGGTTTCATCAACGCGCTCAAACAACACAACAAGCTCAAAATGGTGGCGACTTCCTGTTTCGTTTCGAAAATTCGCTGCTTTCTTTTAGTTCCCGTACAAAGGGATCAACAGAGGTGGCGCTACAATCGTTTACCAAACTTCGAAGTGAGGCTTCTGAATCTCTTTCACTGTGATAAATACCTGGTTCTGTTACTTACAGAACGGTTTCTTAAAACAAAAGTTATTTTACAAAGTTACATTTTAATTCTAAATATTTCAAATATTCTATATATATTTTAAATTAGAATAAAACAAGTTATTTTATATGTTATTTTCAGAAATAAAACAAAACTACTTATCTAATCCTTGGATGGGCTCCACCAAAACAAAACTGATGAATTTTTCCGCGATGTAAATTTGAAAACACATACACATTTCTTTTATGGATTTAAATGCAGCTTTCACTGGAGATGCACAAACAATAAATTATACTCAGTACAGGGGTCGACGTCCCATACGAGTTAGGATTTAAAACTGAATATTGGAATACTCCTTAGGACATCAAGGAAGCGAAGATGGCAGACGCTGGTTCATCTTTTAGGACAGATGTCTGGAACACAATGATGGACAGTTCTCGGGATGAGAATAATCGCATATGTCAGGATGACACGTTCTCGGGATGAGAAAAATTATAACTTGTGTCGGGACGACACGTTTCATAATTTGCTGCTAGCGGAAAAACTTTCTTGTGATCGTCGGGACGATTTCACTTCCGTTTCATCAGAAATCCTTTTACGTTGGGCGCCAATGTGGTGGTATGTAGATTATTATGATCTGTGCAGGAAGCAACAGGACGAATGTTGTTGGAAACATTTCTTTAATAATCACATTCACACACTTAAAACAAACACAAAGACAAGACATTCAC
This sequence comes from Argiope aurantia, assembly GCA_026543865.1. Lineage (NCBI taxonomy): Eukaryota > Metazoa > Arthropoda > Arachnida > Araneae > Araneidae > Argiope > Argiope aurantia. The sequence continues at coordinate 61,102 of JAPMOR010098638.1, forward strand.
GCGCGCGGCTTTTCCGTTCAGTGTTACATCTCCTTCTAATTACAATCGCAATGCATTATGGGATGACATATGGGATGGCCTAATCAGGTATCGCCATCTAGTATCCAAAAGAGAAGATAAGTGTAATGCAACTGCTACAACACATAATATATGATGAGTGATTTTTTTCTTTTAAACGTGATTTAAAAATTAATTTGAACTCTAGCTCTACAAAGAGAAAAATTAATTTTGTTTATTAGAGGTGATGAAAATATTTCTTTTAAAAATAAACAGTACCTTATAGCATATGAAAGATCTTTTAAAAACAATTATTATAATCATAATGTTTATTTTGGAAGAATGTAGTTATTATTATAAAACACCTATTTACATTCATTTAAATTTAGTCAAATTAAATTTACGCAAATTCTTTCCACTTTAACAGCATAAAATTCAGATATAAAGATACTATTTTCTGAAAATCTGTTTAGCATTTTCATTTTGTTTTGTTCCCGAGACAAGATTGAGAGACAAGCAGGAAATCCAATAAAAATATTTCTACAAATTTAGAGGGTATCTGTAAGAAAGTTTTATTCTTTTTCTTTTGTGAAAGAGCAATAATTACCCGTAGAAAATAAATGCTTATTGATCGTTCGCCGCTACTTTCTTTTAAGTGTTAATATTGATTCATAGTAGCTATTGGATTTTCTATTCGTTCGCTTAAACAGAATCTTAACTGTTGCTATTGTTTCATTACGTAATTACAGATATTGAAAATGTAACTCTACTAAGTTGGATCATGAATTAGAAAATATAAAAGAATTGAAAAAATTATATATTATCTTGTATATAAATCATCCGAAAAGGCATATCTGCATATAAAGAAAATATGTCCAACTCAATATGCCGGTTTTGCATCCCATGAGTGGTGATGGTGATGGTTCAGCAAGAGTTCGTTAGTTCCATGTTAGTTTTATCAGCGTCAAAATCATTTAGATTAAGCAAGTGACTCAAAATAGATAGAAGGAAATCCTTTAATATGTTACCTAATATTTAATTAAATTAGAAAGCTTTTGAATCCTATTTTATTAGAGGGTAATTCTAAAGGATCAAAATAGCTACTTTATATTTTAAAATTTTGTTATAGTTTAGATTATCATAATATATGTTAATGAATTTTGCATTAAGATGCCATTTGTTAATTTTGCAATATCCATTTACATTTTATGACAAAAGATTTTGTGTTAATAAACAAAAAATGTACTAATTTGTGAATAACATGAATCAATAGAACTTAAACTGTATTCCAAAACATAAAATAAATTTAAATGCAGAATTCTTGAAGATGAAAAATTTGTGGTAGAAGTCCACAAAACAATTCTAGAAAATGATTTATCTTTTATGTGCTTGTTAACCATTCAAATTATTTCGTATGAACAATGTTACGAAGGAATAACTTTTAGACTGTTAAAGTAAAAAATATTACACAAATTTTCTAAATATTAATTTATTAACTATTATCATGGTCAGAAATTATATCTAAAATTAATCTTTACTTGACAAAAAGCATTTTTAATATTTCATATTTTATGTTTCCCTTGAGAAATGTATTTCAAAATGATTTTTGCTTAACCTTGTTTGTGCATTATTTTGTTTTTCGCAAGGGATAAATACTTTGGGCATAGCAATGTCATGAGGAATAATTTTTTAATTTTTATTTCAAAATGATCACTAGCAAAATATTTAAGCTATATAATTGTTGTTTAGAAGATAATATTCATGAATTTTAGAATATGAAGATAATTTAGTATATTGTAGTTTTATTAGTATTCTTTTTTGTTGTTAAGTAAATGCTTATTATTATCTGAATTCAAGTTCCTTCGCTCTTTTGTAAGCACATGATTGAAGTTGTCTATAAAGCGAAGCCTCAGTGTATTTATAATCTTCAGGAAAACAACACAATTTAATGAACAACTTATTGGTGTTAATCAAAACATTGTTACTTTGAAATTAAAATGTCTGGAAATTACTTCTCAGTACTTTATTCACACCAAGTAATCTCCATGCGGCAATGCAGAATATTGATTGCAGTTTTGTTTCATCTTTTTTTAACTATCTTCAGAAATTCAAGATCAGAAAAGTTGTAAAAAATGCCTCTACAAATTATGTACGAATATGTATTTGATAATTGTTCATCATTTCCTTTTTTATGTTACACTGTGTGTTGTGCAGAGTTTTTATATATTAAGGCAATGTAATGCATACAGAAATATTAACTTTACAGTATCTAATGCTTGAATGAGCTGTTGTTTTGAATTTTTTTGTTAAATAAGATTCGTTTATGTTTTGATTTTTTTTGTTTTCTTTTGATTTTTCTCAATTTTTGTATGTAATTGACATTTTCTATTTGGTAAGCTATCTCTATGAAATTTGGCAAATATTACTGTGGATATCTGGTGACGTTCTTCGGTCTTCTAGTTGGATTTTCCTTTCCCCGCTGGCAGTATTTATCCCCTCAAAAGAAGGGGGATAAAACCCCTTCCTTTGAGTCACAACAGATTCAAGTAGCAAGTTACTGCCGAATTGATAATCTGGATATTAAAAGTACATCACTCATCTAATCAATTGCTACGTCTATTATATTTGTGTTTTGGCTGCCCATGAGAAGCAAAAAGCAGGAAGAGAGGCTACAACATCTCACGGAGAATTCTATCGCTCGCCATCAAGATAGGATCAAGCAGAAAGAAGGCATTGGAAAGAACAAACTTAAAGGGAGTTGAAAACCTTGGAAATTGGACACTCATACCCACTTAAAGAAGCAATTCTTGTTCTCCACTTCAGCCGCATAATATCTTCTCTAAACCTTATTTGTATTCTTAGGTCCCAGATTTGTATTAAAAGGTAGTATTTTTTTAAGTATATCATATAGTACTACAGACATAGATCTAAAACAACAAAATTTGGGATATGTGCTTCTGAGCACAATTATTAACGAAATAAATGCTGGTTTTTTTTTCTTTCTTTTTTTCCATTTTTTTAGAGCACTCTGTAAGGGTATTAACTATCTTATTTTAGAATGTCTTCATCTCGAGTTGATCGATTATATTTGCTCTAAATAAATTTCTTCTCTTTAAAATTCATTTGAATTGCATTAATTCAATGTAGTCTTAATTATTGATTTTCTTTCTTGTTGAAATTAATAACAGTCGGATCTTTAACTTACTCATGAATCTGTTTAAGAGAATTTCAATGTGATGAAAATGACTTATACAGAAATTTGTAATATACTTTATAAAAAATGAAATATAAGGAAAACCTGAAATTCATCCATCCTCTTTATTGACTTAACGCTTGTCCTGAGCACTAAAGATGTTTGCTATTCTGCTTTATATAGTGAACATATATAGTTCTACTTTATATAGTGATTTAATATAATGAACATATTTCTCATAAAATTAGCGAATGCTCAAACATATTATCAAATTTTGAAAATATATTTCTATTTATTTTGCATCAAATATTGCAAATATTTCTTTTTGTAATATGATCATGTAGTTTCTTTCTTGTTTAACACTTTGCAACATGTCGCAATCTGTAGAATATTCAACAAATGCGATGTCTTATTAAACGTAGAGAAAATCTGACATTTCTTTACTTTTTTTTAAATTGTTCTAGTGTTTTTCAGATGCTTTAGTTTTTCACTTCAGTTTATTAAACTGGTCTCATGGAAATTTCAAAATATGAAAACATGATAAATATTGTAGAACATCTTTAAATAGAAATTATCTATAGTAATGTGGAAATTAAATACTATGCAAATGTTTTTCAAAAGGATACATTCAAAGTCAAGGATCAATTGAAAGTTTCATAAAATGAAAAATACGTTTAATGAAATATTGTTATATAAAGATTGTATAGTGTAATAGATTTCACTTCATAACAATCTTTGAGCTGCGTGAAATGAAGATAAAAACTGCATTATGAGCCTTCTACAAGTTTAATATTTTCCAAATGGCTTAGTTTTTTTTTTCATAGCTGGTTTTGATTTTAATGCATACTTTTAATGTGTGGCATTAGATACTTTTTAATTATTAAGCTAATAATTCATTTAGAGCCAACTTAATAAATAATTATTCTTCATTGTTGATAATTTTATATATTCGCAACAACACACTTTCTGATTCGTATTCGTATATTCTTTAAAATTGAGACCTCTATTTAAATCCCGCTTTCTTACGAAGAAAATGATATACATTTCACCCACTTAAGTTACTTCTCTGATATAAGAGGCACTTTATATACCTGTACATTCTTTATAATTTAAATATTTAGATTCACATTAGAATGCATTGATTCATAAAGGCCAATGATTTTCTCTTGTTCTTTTTTATCTGAGCTATAATTTCACCAACTTTACAATTCAATACCTCATTCTTTTGAAATAGTGGAGTCTCTTCTTTCTGCTGATTTTACCACCTGTCAAAACATGTGGTATTTACATAATCGTCCATTCTACTTTCGTACATGGAGATACTTTCTTAAACAAAAATGCATGCTTTCAACAGGAACGTTATTTTGTATTTTAAAAAAATTCTTAGTCTGGTTTACAGCTGTATCTTTCTCAACTTTCTTTTTTGAATGAAAAAGCCAAATATTATTTTCATTCCCGTCTTTTACAATATTACTGTTGTAATTCTAATTTTCTGCATCTTGAATGTGACCTGCAACCATATTGATGAATTTAGGCTTCAATCGATTTCTCTCTTCAAAATTTTGATAACATCTGTGCTTTGTCTAGTTATTTGACATTAACTAAAATTTATTTTCAAAGTGAATAATATTATTCAAACTGCCATTTACTTAGAAGTTTGAAATAATAAGTTAATTTTTGGAAAGGGGGGGGGGGAACTAATTCAGTTTGCAATTATCTTTTGCAATTTTTCCTTTCATTCTCAGTAATTAATTTGATTCCAAATTAACTTTATTTTCATGAACGTTGATTTACTGTCATAAAGTATTCTTTTATTGACAATATAAAAATATCATTTTAATCTGTATGATATTCGAAATCCTCAAAAGAACTTATGAAGTTTCATATTTAGAATATGTCGAAATCAAATATTTTGAGTTTTTCTCTGTCTGGAAAGGTTTAGTGAGATTGAAACAAAAGTCTCGGTCATGGCATTTTTCGATATGACGACAAAAAACAGAGCTCATGACTGCCAAAGTCTATAAAGTCTAATAATGAGTTTTGATGGAAGAATAAAGTTCTTCTTTTCAAATACAATTTCTCTGAACTGAATTGACTGTACTCTCTGAATATGTGTATATTTGAATTTTACATAGAATTATTTTTTGCCCTTTTCAGGGTGCTAATTGTTATTGTGTAAACAGATAATCTTACATGTAATTTCAAACTCTTCGTGATATATGAAATGGGAAAGAAATTCAATATAAATTGCTTTAATATTTCAACGGTTTACGCTTTCTGATTGAATTTCAGACAATTTCAATATTATTCTCTGTTTTTCAGAAATTTGGAGGAGTATTCATATTTTAAATTTTTTTGAGAAAACTGTAGAAGCGGTGCAAACTAAAATTTGTTGATTCGTTCAATCCACTGATTTATTAATTTTCATTCAATGCACTGATTTATTTATTTTTCGTTCAATGCACTGATTTATAATATAAATTGTGAATTCATTTCATGAAACAATTTGAAACTCAAATCCTCACATTAAAGGTTTACCTAATTTGAGAACTTAAAAATTAATTTTGAACATTCGAATCCTTTTCATCTTTAGTAACTAATAAAATAACTTATAAAATTTGCTTCTCCTAAATAAAAAAAAAATGAAACAATTTATAACAACGCTTAAAATAGTTTACACTAAGAATCACATGTTTCGTGGACTTTATCGCTGCAAAAATAACCATTTCTTTGAAAATATTTATTGCAGGTTCAGCAAATTTAGGCAGTTATAAACTCTATTTTTGAATCTAACTTTTCTATTTTCAACAAAAAAATCATGTGATAAGTATAGTTATGTTTCGCATAAGTATCACTACTCAATTTTCAAAGAAAATTCAGAATACGCCTTTCTCTAGACAAAAAATAAGATGCTTTTAGCTTTCTTCTAAATATCATAAATTGATCAGAACGCAGTAAGAAATACACAACGTTAAATCCAGTGAAAAATTTAACGAATTAAGGATCCCTAGATTATTCAAATTTTGTATTTCTCCTTTAACAAGTAATCTTCAAAAAACACATGTTTTATATTTATTTTTAATTTAACCCTTATGCAAGTGTTTTTAAAGTAACAAATTTTACGGTTAAATAAAAATTTAATTAGATTCCTTCAAGGCAGTGGTATCAATATTTCAATATTTCACACATAAAAATAATTATAATATATTATAGTAACAACTAATATAGTATAATAGTATGGCAACAGTTCTTAAACTACATAAGAAAAAAGAAGTTTCGAAAATACTTACATTTACCCCAAGAATAATAATTTTTGAAAATTAGTCAGTCACCTTCTAATTAAAAGATATGCAAAGGACTTTGAAAACATTGGGAAAAAAAGACTGAGAATAATGTTTTAAAATTTATTAAAGAATAATTCAATTTTAATTTGAATGCTTTCAAATACGTGATTATTTAAAATTGAATGAAACCCTAAAGTTAAGAAACAGAAAACATCAGAAAAATATCTCGAATCTTGGGGGCATCCTTTGAAGTTACTGGATTTCTAGGCAGTTACGTATTTTGCTTATTACATAAACAGAGAGTATTTTTACATAGTAAGTTACCCTCAAAAATGCTGGTGGATCTGAATTTCTAAGAAAATTTATTAACTGTCTTTATTAAGAGAAAGTGTAAATAACTGCACACAGTTTTACACAAATTTTGAGATACAAAATTATTATATATATAATTTAAGCATTGTACTTCAAATATCCTATGTAAATTTAAGCTTTAAAAGTTTTCTTTGCAACATAAAATTTGATAAATAATAATTTGATCACTTTTAAAGATCGAATTCCGATCACGATAAGCTAACAAATTTTTAGAATTTATTCAATCATCATAAATTTTTCTGCTATTTTCTATTGGCATAATGCTTAAAATAGTTTAACGAACGACCATTTTAGCCTATAATTGATCCAATTTATTTCAAATATAATTACTTTAGGATTTTTTTTGTTGAATAAATTTTAAATCAATGAAAGAAAATTATATTTGTTCATATAATGAATATAGAAAAACTTGCCATAGAAGCATAATTTATAAAAATTCGATGTCAAGGTTCATGAAATTATTATGATCCAGAAATAAAAATATGAATGCCCATAGTAATTGATTTCTTTAACAGACAATAATAACTTTATTTTAGATTTTCTCTAATTAATTTAATATTTCCTAGAAATTATCTTTAAATTTCTTTAGCTTGTGTCTTGTAAATTTCTTTAGCATTTCACATTATATATTAGTAATATGTATGTTTCTCTTGTGTTTTTTTTAAATATTTCAGTTTCTAACATTTTTGTCATAAGTTTGCTAATGGCATAAAAATTAATTTCAATGTTTTTTCAGCCAAATGCATTAACGTAGAATTCACCAACCAAATGATATCGAAAAATAAAATATGACATAAAAACTGAGAAGTATCGGATATTAGAACATCAAATGAAGCAGAAAATATATTTTACGTAATCACTCTGTGACATTCATCTGAAGATAAATTAAATGTTAAGTGAATCAGTTCCTATTTAATAATAACGTACACTTAAATGAATTTCTTAAAATTAATTTTGCGTTACTTTTCTGAAAATCAGTGCTTCGCTTTTTAATCCAACTTCCATATTTATTCAAATTACTTTCGTTTTCTTGAAAATATTACAGTTACATTTTAATAAACAGTTACATTTATGAAATGATAATTTTTCTTAAATTAATTTCAGAAATAAAAGTATCCGCATTGAGATTCTTTTAAATCTTAGAATTTATTAAATATCATGGCTAGACTCAAGTTACTGAAGAGGAATTATTCCAATATTAAAAGATTTCTATTATTTTTAATTCTAATCCTTTAAAAAATAAAATTACTTGTCATAAATTATTCTTGAATAAAACTTCCAACAAGCCACATTCCTTTAAATTTCTTCCCCAATTCGATATGTAATTAATATAAAGGAATAAAACATGACATCAATCATGGAATGAATTCAGATTTCTATATTAAACACATATTGTGTAGCTTAAATGAAAGCCACTTTTACGATGATTGTCGTTTTTCGTGCACTTGAATGATGATAAATTTTAATTAATTAGATGGCTGTAAACGAAAGCTTCGTTTAAAACTAATTCTTAACTGTCAGCTACAAAGTTAATTTTGCAATAAATTAGATAATTGATGAGATTAAACTAATATGCTACTCTTAAAATATATTTAATGAACATATATTTTGATGGTATCTGATACTAAAAGCATCTTTTCCGGAGAAAATTTTAAAAAAATGTTAAGAATCAAAGCAAAAAAGGCATATAAAAATGGAATTTGTAGGAATAAAATGTTATTTTTTTAAGTTGAGTTAAAAAATGCTAGAATTATTAGTCTGAGGTTAAATTTCTATTTCCAAAACTTGAAAATTGGATGTCAATATATGTATGTAATTTTATAATAAATATTATCTCATTTATCAGTGATGAAGGTACTTTAAATCTATAAATCCGACTAGAGTAAAAATTTCAGTGTCTCAAAACCGGTATAATTTTTTCACTGAAAAAAATAAATAGAATTGATTCTTCTATATGAGTAGCTGGCCACGAATTACCTACCTAGATGTTATTTGTAAGCCTAAAAACACCCGAATAAGGGCTTTGTCAAGGGCTGTGGTTTGTGGAAGTCCGACTCATATGGCTAATATAATATGCAAAATTTAATGTAGGAATTTATTTTTTAATTAATTAATTATTTCAAATTTTATAATATGTTGCAATTGTAATAATTTGTTTTTCTAGAATTTGAAATTTTCGTCTTATGTATGAGAACCAAAGATATTAAATAACCGAATTGGTGTCTTTAAAAAATGAATGTATTAAATCCACATCCTGATATCAGATGCCATACACTTGCATTCCCATCTTTTAACAATGCTCGCATTATTTTTTTGAATTTATAAGGATTACATTTCTGTTTTTATAAATCTAATAATTTCATTTAGCACCGAAGTCTATATAAATTGTAATAATTTAAGTTTTTCTAGAATTAAAAGTTAAACTATGTAATTTTCGTCTTATAGATGAATCTGAAAGATATGTAAAGGGAACTTTTCGATATGCAAAAATTACAATGCAATAATATTTTTTGCAATTCTTGGTTTTTAGTATTCAGTTCATTATAGAAATCATTACAGTGAATCTAGGAACTACGTTTCTACGATATTACATTTTACTGCAATTTGTTGACAAACCGAATTCAGATTATAGCTCAATAATTAATACCGAACAAAAGATGAGAAATGAAGAAATACTGCTTCTATCAAGTACATAAATAATAATTAAATTGTAATTTAATTGCAAATACAAGATAAATACTAAAAAATGTCTTTATAACTAATTAGGCTACATTAATTTAATTTGGAAGATATATACATTTATATAAATATTTGGCTTCATTAAAGTAACAAAAAAAAAATACTCATATTCATGATATATCGTATGGAAGGAAAGACATTATCTGTCCTATAATTAGAGAAAATAATTCGTGAAAATCTTTTATTGACAGAGAATATGATACATTTCCGTTGAATAAACATATAAAAATATATAAGTAAATAACAGTAAAAGGAATTAATATCGTATAAATAAATATATTTTAACTTTTCATATATTTTCGCTCATTAGAAAGAACAGTTTTTATTTGAATACCAAACTGAAATTATTATATATTCAATTTTTATTTTTTTCCCAAGTTATTTGTGCCGTATATTTTAAAAGTTTTATAAAAACCACTTTTTTTGTATGTATTTCAGACATCGTTGAGATTCATAATTCCTATTAATTAGTAATATTTTCATCAAAAATTACTTAATATCTAGACTATCAAACATTAATATTTTAAATGAAATTAAAGAAATGCAGGTTAAGTGAAATTCTATCAAAATAAATCCAACGGCAAAATTAGTCTATAGAGCTATTTTTTCTGGTAAATTTTCTCATTTTTTTTTCTTATTCTTTATTATTATTATTGTTTATTTGTTCGTAAACTTGTATAAGAATTGAAAAAGAATCAACAAAAATATCTGCTTGGTTTTAAAATGCATTGGACTAAAAATTTTAGGTTGAAATATGGGCTCTGGATTTATGCCAAAAACTACTCAGTTTAAAACAAATATGGAGTGAATCTAACAGTTTAAAATAAATGGTATTTTTTTGAAAAAAATACAAGCATTCTAAAAACAGGAAACATCGCAATTGCATTGCTTTCAAAATAACAAATTGCTTCTTCAATAAAGTAAGTCAAAACGATAAATTTCTTTGTTTTCCTTCATCTGTTTTGCTCGCAGATAAAAGTGAAGTTCGAAAAGAATAATTGACATTGTTTGAATAGATTCTATAGCCAATCCTTATATTACTAGAATCATTAAAAACTTAAAGATCTGTAATTTATAAAAAGCGTGGTTTAATTTCATGGATTTTTTAGCCAGAAAATTGAGCTGTATTACAAGCTCTATTTAATAGCAATCAAAATGACTAAATATTGTAAGATTTATTTAGAAATAAAACAGACAAAGTTGAACATTATCGTTGTTTAAACAGTTAATAGTCTAAATATTATTAATGTAAACCGTGTTGGATTTTTTGAAAATACAATTCTTTCATTCCAAAAGCATTTTTTTTTGCTTCATAAAATACGAAGTTTATTACTCTTTTCAATAAAATATTGCGCAAATTTACAATCCCTAATCATACTGTTTGAGAGGATTTGTAAAACTGCAAACAAAGAAATTATCTATAGCCGAATGTTTGAAAAATTACAGTTCATCAATGATTAAAAAATTATAAATTGAATTAATATAAAATTCTATTGGATGTAAAACAAAGAAGATCTTTAAGAAAATGTGCTGAATAAAAATTGCGTAATTCATTTTGTTTCCCCTCATATTTTATTTTATTACTCTTGCGTTCTATTTTCTAGTATATGAAGTAAAGAGTAAGTGCTGTCATCGTTGTCACTCCAGATTTTGCCGAATTTCATGTTTCAAACCTTCCTGAGTTCGAAAAACACATCTTTTTTGCGGTTTGTCTGTCTGTTTATCTGTCTGTCTTTAAGCCCGATAGCTCAAAAACCCACTGAGCTTGAAGGATCAAAATTGGTATGTTGACATTTTTTGTTGTTGTTGATTTCTGTCAAATTTAAAACGGCAAATTTGAATAGCCCAGAATCCAAAATTTTTATGCGAATAAGACCTTTATTTTAGAATATGTGAGAGGTGTGTGTGAGAGAGAGAGATGTTTTTATGTTCAGAAGAAAAAATAATGCAATACGATAAATTTTCCCTTTCATTTCACCATTCACATAAATGAACTGAAACTGAAATATTTGGTTAAATTCAACAAGGTTTTTTTAAAAAATTTTTTAATATCCAGCAAGCAATGAAACTGTTGAAAATAATGAAGAATAATCCATTCTTATTTCTTTAAACAATGCAATGAAACCACTGATCATATACTTTACCTTACCTTATCTTTACTTCAGTGAGCAATTTATCAGTTTACTCAGAATTCAATTTTTCCTTTAACACAAGGAAAAAAATCATGAAAAAATTGAAGAATATCCTTAAAATATAAAAAGGGCCCAATGAATTTTTCAAAGTAGTTTACAAATGACTTTGAAAAAAGTTCACAGCTATGTAATATCCATGCATTTCAGTAATATATTCTTTGCACTGTATTTCTGTATTCTTTGTACTGTATTTCTGTATTCTTTCACTGTATTTCTGTATTCACTATATTCTTTGCACTACATTCTTTTCATGAAAATATATTGTATATGTTCTTAAACTAAATAAAAAGTTTTAGTACTACTCAATTAAGAAGAATTTATTAAAATTAATTACATCTTTTTTGTGCAGTACGTTTCCTTTTTTGCCGATGAAACTAAAGAACGCCAACAATGATGCTCAAAAACATTTATATATTTTTAAGGATTATAAAATATTTTCAAAAACTCAAACTGTTGTCTTGAATAATGCATTTATTTATCATTTAACATTTACAGAGTCAATTATAATTAGCTTCCATCATTGAAATAAAGTAATTCCTCTGACTATCACTAGATGGCATTACAAAAATCTGCAAAGGGTGTGACTATGAAAGGAGATTGCTTAAAGTCACTTCTATTTTACATTATTCTTCCATTTCACCATATTCAACAGAAGATCCCATTTTTATTACTAAAAATCAATATTTATGCTATATAAAAACAGCACTGTTTTTAAGGAAACGATCTACAACTGTCAAAATCAGACACAATAAGACAAATACTGCAGCAGTAATTGATTAAAAAAGTCAACAGATGGTATACGGTCAGATTAATTTAAATAATTTTATATTTAAGTTAATTCAATAGATTTACGCAAAATCAAAAAATAAATTTCATTGGAATCAGTAAGTCAATAGTTTTAAATAAATACTGAAATAATATAAAAGAATAATTGTTGATCCAAGTTTTGGTAAATGCAATGAATTGCAATGATCCAAGTTTTTGGAAAAATGTAGTAATAACAACTGCTCATTAATGTAGGGTATGTTTTTCCTGAGATTACTCTTCTTCGATGGACCGTTAGTATCCCTTAAGCAGACAACTTGGCTCTTCAATGCAGCTATTTTCAATTTTCCTGTAGTCTTCCTTATGTTGCTCCACTAGTTTTCTTAATGCAGTATCAAAAGAATCACCGAAGGGATCAAAGCTTTTCTAGGCTATGAAAAAGAAATCTGTTTTATTGTATCCTGAAAAGTTCAGATCGGAAAAATTTCCTAAATCATTGTTGTGCCTAATGGTTCACTTTGAATAAATCCAGCCTCGAAGCATCTTGAATAAGTGGGAATGAAGCAATCTTTATTGATTTTCGTTGCTGATTTTCTGAAGCATTATTTTTTTTCTCATTTGAAAATGCTGCATTTGAGGTAGCTTTATTCATATTACATAAAGAAAAATATTTTCCTTTTCTCAGGAACTTTTTAAAATTAAATGTTAATTGATGATAAGTTTTAGTCCTTGGTTTATCGATAGCATCATGAACTTGATTTATTCCTCTTTATAGGTAGCCGATGTAATGGCGAATATGGATGAAATATACAGAACATGACTCGATATTTAAGGTGACACGTATATTTCTTCTACATTATTTATGAGAAAGAGGTGTTTCTTTTTACCTTGTCAATGCTGGATTTTGCAAAAAGAACATTCATTTTTTATCAATATTCGACTGAATCAATACCATTAGCAATACATTCTAGAAATGTATGAACAATCACAACACTAGTATCGTCATAGTTTAGCAAGTCTTCAAGCTGACATTTCAATTTCAAATAATATCATCTTCAGCTTTATAGCTGTATCACGAAAACTGGTAAATTATTTTATGGTATAGTGGATATCGCATTTTGATAGAAATAGGAAAACTATTAAAAACCATTGTTGCTCTTAGAAGAATATTTTATGATATATTTGGAATAATCAATTCAAACTAATGAATACCAAATATTTGATATTTATTACATTTATTGTAGAAGACAAATTTTATTTGTACCAACAATGCAAAAGAGGAATTTACCTTAATTGAAAGAGTGAATTACTCTTACTAATCAAAAAGGCCTTTTTACTAGCCAAAACGGCATGTGCTTTGAAGTTAATTCATACCTGAATAGTGCAACAAGTTAATTAGTTTCCTACGATAATAGCCATCCTTCGAAACATTGCAAATTAGATCACAATCATCTGCGAGAGATCATTCTTTACATACACTGCAATTAAATTAATTTACTTTATTTTTGCACTCTATTCTAATTTCATTTGAATTGTTCTTACATTTTTCGCTAAAAATTATCTTACTGGAAGAGTTTTTTTAATAATTAACAAGTAAAGTCCAGTTGTTAGTGACATTATGTCTGAATTTACTATAAATGGAAAATTATCGTACCATCTCTGTGTTTCGACTTTTGATGTACGAATTACTGTTTGGGAATGATCGAAGTCAATTTATTGTTTAACAATTTTTAAATCTTAAAATGTTTCCATGAAGAGAAGTTTACAAAGTTTTAGAAACATTCTTCCCTTTTATACATTTATATAAATGGTAATTACCTCCAAATATTTAAACTTTCTGATATTTTTGTTACATTTTTAAGGGATACTAAGACCTACAACTATTATCTAAACCGAATTTTCAACTTAAACTCTTTTTTTAATACAAAAAGTACTTTTAAAACAGGAAATAATGTTACCTTTTCTTGATGGAGTTCTTTAGCTTTTGAAAAAGGAACAATGCAGTCATAATCTTCTTTACTTAATCCCGCGGATGCAGTAGTCCTTAAGGATATAAATATAATCCTTTTTTCTTCCTTTAAAACCCATGGAGGATGAATATTTCTTAAAAAATTCCTTATGATACAATCCTCGGACAGTGTTTTGATATGAGAAAAAGCTTTTCCTCTTCTTAACGGAAGAAGAAGAGGAAAATAAAAAATATATTTTCTTCAAGTATTAAATTGCATTAAATTATAAATAAAACATGAACCGATGACTACATTATGTGGCTTTTTATGCATATCATCAGCAAAAATGCATATTTGTATTTTTGTATTATTTACATATTTGTAATACATATACAACCAAACTAAAATCACGGAATAAAGAGCATTATTATAGCTCTTCAAAAAGTTATTTTTCAGTCAGAATTTTTTTAATTCAGTTTATATAAACTTGTGATTACTTAATTTATACGTGTTAAATAATTTAAAATACATTTAGTTTATCTTTTGAACTAACATAAATAGGAAAGCGTAGATTAAGATACATTACACTAAACATTAATAATTAAAGGAATTCTATTTCCATTTTCTCAACAAAATGTGGTTTAAATATGTGAATAAAATTCCATTTCTATATACAACTTCTTCTACAGTAATATTTTTATATAATTTAGATTTTTACATAATTTATATTTGCATTTTAGAGCAAACTTCATGAAATATGTAAGCAAAAGACCCTACAAGAAATTTTGGAAATTAAAAAACTAAAGCATAAAGAAATATTTTCTGACATTGAAAAATATAGCAGGTTGGCTGCTCAAAAATTAAAAAAAAAATGGATAAAGGGTTTTTTTTTCAGCTACATTTTTTAAAATACTTTTGATATATTGTTTCACGATGTTTTTTTTTTCTTCGGATTTCTTTATCTTCATAACTGAGTAATGTATTTCTAAACAATGGGAAACCAAACTTTGATGAATGATGTTTTGAAATAGAAACGAACTTGTGTTAACTAAAGTTTTATTTATTTTATTTTGAAATCCTTCATTTGATTATAAACTTATTCTTATTTAATGGAATGAAAAAAGCGATAATAAATTGACTAATTTTATAATTGGATGTGAGAAATGTTGTTAGTTAGTTTCGGGCATATAAATTAAAATAAAATTATTACTTCATTTAAAAAAAGGATTATTTTTAAATTTTTGGATGCAGACAAGAAAAATGCTGGTAATGGCTTGTAGCGTCAATCTCCTGTAGTAAATGACTTTTTTTGCTTTCTTGTATACGTAATATAGAGAAAATATAGTATTCGTCAAAAAATTCGAAACCGAGAATTTAACGAATCTCCACGTTCTAGAACTCCCTGAGTTCGGAAAGCACATTTCAGGAAAATTTCCGTCTGGGATAGAAGTAACTCAAGAAAGATTTGAGCTAGATGTTTAAAATTTGTCTTACTGTCTTTAGACAAAATTTGCAGATTTCAAAGTTTAATTAAAATATGTTCGGAGACTGCCTGCTATTCGAATATGAGCGAAACAATAATTACAAAACGAAGAAAGCTAAACTGATAAGATTCGGTACACAGATTTAACATCTATATTGTAGAAGCATATCAAAGTTTGAAGCAAAACTAACGACGGTTAATCTTTTAGAAACACTTTCATGCGTTAATTCAAAAAAGCAGTGACTTAAATACATAAAATGATGTATGGAACTTTGTGACTACAAATGCAATTTTGTTTCAAATTTTTTAAGTTTTAATCGATTCAGAAAAATTTATTTAAAGCACAAATTCGATTTTCGAATACTGTTATCTTCATGCCAGGGATTAATCTTCAAGAATAATATGATCGGTCCCGTGAAAATGTTATTTAATTTAGTTGTATTAATGTCCTACATAAACGCAACACTAGAGCTATTTGGGGACGGACTTCGTAATTTTAATTCACTGTCAAGTGAGACGACACCTGAGCTAGCACCCCCTTTCCAAACTTCACACCCATCAGTGGCAGGACATTTGGTACCAGTAGATTTAACATGCACCAGACCCGCTTACATGGGCAGTTCTTCTGTAGAATTCGGTCTCGAACCTGAAGACATTCACTTTCGTAGTAACGACTTTACCACCAGGCCAACGCGGCCGAGAGAAAAATTGCCAAATTCACACCAAAATTAATATTTTGTAACTATTGTACACCTATGTCATGCAAGACGTTCTCCCAGATAATAAGTTTATTAGAGAATATGTGAGAAAATTTTGGGGTGCCCACTCTTCCTGGTTATCATAAAGACTGCCTTATTTCCTTTCCTATTGAAATAAATCAAGATAAATAGTAAATACTATATGAATATATTTATTTAAATTTTTTAATTAAGTATCAGAAATTGTTATAAAAATGCTTCTTTTGAATGATTTTTTTAATAAAATATTGACTAAATATTATTATTTTTCCACCATTCGTTTCCGTGCGCTAGAAATATAAAACATGTACCTATGCCTTGTCAAAGATGAATTCCGCAGTCACACTTAGAGCCTGCTAATTAACTAGAAACAGTAAATGACGCTGTCCATATGGCATGAAAATTTCATGTGCACATTATCATTAACTACCCTCTGGTCTTAGATGTTAAAGCGTTTACCGAAATATCGAGGAAATGGCCTAACAATTCCGGGTCCCCGGGGGGAACAAGAGATCGTTCGTGTCCACCATAGGAGTGCAAAATATTTATATGTGTTGCGCCATAAAACGTTAGATAAAGGTTAGAGCGGATTCTATTCTCCTACTGAAGAAGCTGATAAAATAATAGTCCAGTGTCGAATTACTATAACTCCATTCACCACCTACGGCAATCGACGACTTTTAGCACCTCACCCTCAGTTTCCATGCTCTAACCATGATGACTAAAATTAACCTTCCGATACCTGGATAGGATGACGATATCTCTGTGTTCATTAATCAGATTTTAATAATGTTTGATATACCATGGAATAGCAATTGGATTGAATTGTCGACCAAAAATATATTATGGAATAATAATGAAATCTTGATTCTATTTGGAACATATAATTGAAATTAATGTAATAAATTAATCTTAATATAATGAGTTTCAATTTCATTTTATTTTATGCAAATTATAATTATTCTTTTCTTTCATAAATAGAGTTTTCCAACTACTAACAATATTTGATATCAGGTGCAAAAATTTTAAAATTATTATTATGTAGAACATTATTCAAAACAAAATTAGGTTCAAGGATAGTGTCATTAATCAACTAAATGTTAAATATAAATATCCATTTAAAATTATTAGCTTCAAAAAATGTTACTACATAACTTCCTACTCCGTAGCTATAAATGAATTAAAGTTGTCAGAAAGGGAGCTCTTACAAATGCACTCCTCTAATGTATAAGTTTTCACAATTAATACCTGTATGTCACCACTTACTGATCAGAAGATACTATCATATATCTATATCTTATATTAATAAATTATTGTGGGATCAAACTAATCCGTCTGCTCACTATTTACGCTTAATCATCTTAATCAAGATAAGTAAAAATGACTATGAATTTTTCGCATGGAAGTTTTGAAGAAAGAATATCTGTTTTAGTCATGTGTTGCTATCCAGAATGAGTTTACTAGCCATGCGTGGTTCATCTGGATTTTTGTTGAGAGAACCTTCTTTCAAGAATTCCATTTTTGGTTTATTCAGAGGATCATCACTCCTTAAAAACTGCATTCCAACATCTCTTTTTATATGTCTTGGCTGCTAGTGACGTCCTAAAACCTTGTGGAGTGTCAAGTCTCACATTATCTGCTGAGCCTTTGTAGGAGCTTTGTGGTCTCCCCATAAATGCTTTGGTTCTTCGAAGTGGTTGTTTGATTTTTGTTTTAACTTTGAATTTTTATAAATGAGATCAATTAGTGTCCATGCATAATAGCTCATACAATTGAGACATTTACGATTATACCACATTGTAATTTAAGAACACATATAGTTAGGTGTTAGATGTCGTACCCATTGCATCACATGGAATATCTCCTGGGCTGATACATCTCAAGTAGAATCGTATTAGTTTCGATGTTAAAATGCCTGTTCTGATGCTTGAAGGCTGTCTTTAATAGATTTATAAGTGATCCTCAAACAATTACCCTTTAATTCACTTATCGTACAAGTCAATAGATTTATTTAATAATAGGAAATATGTGACGTAAGGAATACTAAGCAAATCTAAGTATACTAAGCATGTATAAGTTAAATGCAGAAATGATAAGTATGTATATGAAATAAATTCATCTGCCTTCTTAATTATTTTCTAAATATTTAAAACTAATATTTCTAGCATAAAAAGCAATTTAGTTTTCAAGTTCCTTGGACATCTGCCGTTCTCTTATCCCAAGATTAATTTTGTAATTTTAGCCACCCAAAACTAAGGTGCAGATTACGCGAAAATTGCATCCCTAAAATAAATAGATGCCCAACAATATTTCGGTACAATTCCATTCTCTAACTTAATTAAACTCTGACTACCTCTTTTCCTATCTTCTACAATGCGATGATGAGTGTGTCACTTGAGATCTTAAACATAATTTTTAAAAAAGGAATATTTAAAAACACTTAGAAGATGAACAATGTTCCTAATAATGAAAAAATAAGTTCTGATTTTAATACAATCCTGCTTATATTTCAAAGCTAATTTTTATATATAGAAACATACACAGAATATGAGGATTAATTTCGTTTATTAATATAGAAAAATATGAAACCAAAATTGACATAAATGAATTCATGAACGGGCACTCAAATGTCTATAAATTCATTTCTCTTATCTAGAAAAAAGTTTTGCACACCTATGTGTTCATATACTCAGTCACAAATCCCATTGTATTTTTCATTAAAACATTTCCTATTACTGCATCCAAGCACCACTTTTGGGAATATTTACCAAACCTGTTGCTCAATTGATTACATCAGCAACAAAACCTAAGAATGAGGATGGAACAAAGGAATATCCAAACTGGCTGGGCATATTTTATTTTAAAGGACAAAAACTTTTGACTATAAACCAGATTAAAAATTAATTTTTTTAAAAGTGTTATATGAAATTTCGATCAATATTTTTCACCTCATCAATAATGTTCAAAAAATTATTTTAATAAAAAGATTGACGTTATATCTGTCAATTTATTATCTTAAGAAGGGATTAGATTGTACAAAAAATGAACAAACAACAACACAAACATTTTTTTATCACAAGAACCTCTTACAAGGGTTTTTTTAAATACATCATAATAGATTCGTTAAATTCATCACTGAAAAGAAGCACAAACAAATTTTATTTATAGAAGTACTTAATCATTATAATATTGGAAATTCACTGAAGATATACTCAGACAATATTAAAAAGATAAATTCGGAAAGTGGTGGATATTAGACTAATCAGGTTAATACTCAGCTTTTGTCTTTTTAATCAACAAACAATGTGTATTCTATAAGCCAATTAATAACGGTTTGCATATTTAGATTTTAATCGTTATAATGCATACACTTCACAAAATGGGTATATTTTTATAATATTACGATATTCTTAAATCTTTGATGCTTCCAGGAATAAGGATATATTTTTTTTATGTTTTTATATTATTTTCTCTATAAAAGCATTTTAATTTTTTTATATTCTTGGTAGCTCCAGCTTTTTCCAACTTTTATATGTTGGTCTTAATACCGTATTATAAATATGTCTGGTTTCTGAAAATGGAATATGCCATTTTCATTTTTATAATAATGTCTGAATAAAATAAGAAAGACATTTGCGTTTAGATTAGCCATTAAAGTTATAACACAGTATAAAAAACATCTGATAATGATTTTAAGGTTACTAATGACATTATCATGGATTATAAATCTAAACATAAGTGGATTTAAATCCTTGATTTACATCTAACTCATTTATTCATTAAACAAAAGTTATCGGGGATTATTGAAAAACTTAATGTTTAAAAGCACCGTATGAAGTATTTATACGGTATCTTTACCTTATTATAAAGTATTTATAAGTGTTTTACAGTATATTAAGCTCTAATGCTTATCAAAGATTAATCTTCCTATTACAAACTTTAAAAATTTAGAAAGTTGTAATTTCTTTTACAGCATACGAGTTCTGGAGATTAAGCAGTCAAGTTGTTACTGAGCTAATATTCTATAGCGTATCTTTTCTTTTGCTGGTCTGTCTCCAAGTAGATGGAAAATCGTGATCATTGAACTTTCATTTTGGATATTTCACTCAAAGTATTAATTAGAGAATCGAGAGGGATGAAAGCTTTATTGTGTATCAATCAGGTAAATGATGCACATTTTATGAAAATTCACACTTTAAAAAATATAAAATTCAAATTTTGCATATAAGCCAGAAAGATGTTTAGTATGGGATCTTAGTGTCATATATCATTTATTATACTTTCAATGCAATTAATGTCTAATTACCTGCACCATATATCTGTAGCATGTCAATAATTACTAATTTTGCTTCCTGCATTTGAAACATGAGATATTATTTCTAGCTATGTGCCTTCTTTAATAATATGCAGAAACTATTCGATCAATAGTAAAGCCTTGTTTCGTTCCAAAATCGTGATAACTCTTTCAGTCAAAAATTTTGAGGTGCTAATAACAAAACGGGTGGAAGGCACATCATATGCTATAATGTAAAATCAGTACATGATGTTTACAGTGGTTGTTTCATCAGCTTCTTTGTGACTACTAATCTGAATGATCTATATTAAATTATGCGAAGATGTCAAATTATTTTATATTTAACGTACATTTCAATATTCCAACTCCAAAAGATGTAATATGATCTTTTATGTTATTCCTTAGGAAGACTACAGACACTGTGGATGTGGACGTTGTTTAAATAACCACAGATTATGTTTAAAAAGGCACAACCGATTTAATTGTCAAATAATGATAGCTCTTATTACTCCTTAAAATAGTTTATGGCGCTGTTTCTTTTTAAAACTAATTCTTTAGATAAATCATTGATTTAAATAATAAATCAATCCATTAATTTAATCAACATTAACAAATGTAGGTTTTCATAGACATATTTAATCATCTATTTTGAAAAATTTCATTTTTTTTTCAGATCTTACATTTACTTGTTTCTTTATGGTATACATTTTTAATGCATTTCATTTCCTTAATGTAAGTTTTCTTTCGCCTTGTTAATAATGGGTCTAGAGGGAAAAATAATTCCTTTATTCAAATAAATGGAAATTCCGCAGTGGCTTTACAAAAATTCTTATATGATGAATTGCAAATACATTTTAAAATATTTCGTTGAAATGAGCTGTATGGTTTTTCCAATAGAGAAGAATAACTTTAAATTAAAAATATAGTAATTTTATACATTAGAATATAGTTTTCAAAATTATAACTATGCTCAGTAAAAATTGTTAAAGCATAAAATATTAGAAATAATTAAAAATAAATAGCTGTGTCTTTGAAATTTTATACATAAAATTATTCTTTAATGATATTACGAATCATTAATAATATCATGATTTTAGAATATAATATCAATAAATGATAATTATATTCTAACATCAAACACAATTATCTTCTTTAATATCTAGATACGTAGAATATAAATGACATGGATTCGATACATTTGATTATAAACCATAGTCAATGTTAGTGAAATGTATGTTATTAAATCAAATTTAAATAAAAGGTTTCAAAAGGTTTTTATTAAAGAATACTGTTATTAAAAAAACTTCTTAAGTTTTACTGTAAATTGGAAATATCCTTTCATCTCATAGAAATATGGCGTCATAATAGTATCCTTTTGTATTCCTGGAATTTAGTGAAACATTTTATGGCAGAACTCAAGCATATGCTTTTCTAAAAATAAGTGTCAACAAAAAACTTTCTATATTTGATAATTTTTCTTGAATATCAAACTCTATAAGATTAATTTTTTTGTTCAAACAATATTTGAAATACAAAATATTATTTTTAAAAAAATATATAAATTTAAAAAATTAGATCATGGATTTTTTAAAAATTAATAAAATTTCTTCAAAATTCTCATATTTAAATTATAATTCTTATATCATGCAATAATGGTTTTAAATTGCATAAATATTAAATTTTATAGTATCTTCATGAATGAAGTAAAAAAAGGAAGCCTTCACTAATATTTAAGAACCCAGTATTATTAAAGAAAAATATTTTTTACAAAGTAAATCCTTATATTTTTTGCTTTTTCTATAACTAGAGCCATTTTACAGATTATCTACTTTCATAAAGGAAGCTATCATTTTTTTTCTGTGTCTGCTATTCATATCTTATTTGATTATAGCAGTGAAAGGAATAATAATATATTTAGGATTTTGATTTTTTTTAATCCTGTTTAGTCAAAAGATCCTCAAACTTTGTCGGAAGCAAGCAGAAATCATTTAAGAAACAGTTTCGCTATATAAAGCAGTAAATGGGGAAAATAAATGCAAGAATTTCAGAA
Source organism: Argiope aurantia (assembly GCA_026543865.1). NCBI lineage: Eukaryota > Metazoa > Arthropoda > Arachnida > Araneae > Araneidae > Argiope > Argiope aurantia. The sequence continues at coordinate 84,157 of JAPMOR010098638.1, forward strand.
AAAAATCCATATTACTTCAATGTGCCGTATAAAAAATATTATTACATATAAGTACCCTTATAAAGTCTTTTATATGCGACTTTGGAATCAGACGAATTTAAATCGCACATTACCAACTTTTCAGTGAAGCATAAAAACTGAAAAGCATTTCTCGTTGCCAAAAAGGATTTACATTCTTATATTATTAGGAATAATTATTAAAAGACTTACATTGTATGAATTGAAATCGCTTCAAATTCGCCATATAAAACTGTTATAAACTTTAAAAAAGGTCATTTTCCTCTCTCGTTGATTCCTAAGAAACAATTATGTTGCCTAACAAATTTAAACATAATGTGACCCATAAATGAAAATTCAACAAATTTTAAATACATTTGCATGTATACATAAATTTAAAAGAAGTAAGCAAAAGTTAAAGCATTGGAAAAAATTCCTTTTTCGTTTCTGAAAACTAATTTTAATTTAATTGTTTCGCACACAATTTTAATTTAAGTGTTTAAATATTCAAATGGTAGCTAAATCATATAAAATTTAATAGAAGCGTTTGAAGAATGTCTCCTGTAAAATTATTAAAAAATTAAATTTTATATTTTTTAAATCAATTGAAATTTTTAATCAATGTTTGCCTTAGCTCATTTTTATATGGACCTGTGATTTACCCAATTAACAATTTCCTTTCTTGTGCTTAGAATTTTGTTACTCAATGATCTATGATTTGACAAACATAAATAAAATTTCAGCTTGGTTCAAAGCGTTAATTTAAAAACTGCCTTATATTAGTATAAAACTCTGAAATATCTTTTGTGAAGATAATAGATTTTCGGAAATCTTTAAAATCTTCAAAACCCTTTTAAATATATAATATACACCGAAATTTCTTCTTTTGATAGAATTTTGTTTATAAATGTGTTTCCTGATATACTGGAATTTTTTGCCTCATTTTATGTTGTGAATGAAATTTATCGTTAAAATTTCCAGAAGGTTTAATACCTCGAATATGATCGACTCTAAAATAACGATAAAAATGCATAAAATAATTTTCTTTTTTGAAATAAAAAAATCATTGCACCACATTTAATATATATTAGTTGTGTAATTATTTAAAATGAAAATAGCTAAATAAATAAATAAATGAATGAAAATTACTGCCACATTTTGCTGAATAGGTGAAATGCTTTTTTTTTCTTTAAAATTTTAAAGCCAATATTTAATTTTTATAAAGAGGATTCTCTCAGAGTACAATTCTATTTCAAATTGTTACTATAAGAAATTAAAATTTGAAAATCAAAATTTATTTGAGTTGTACATACTTCTCAGAACAATGCATAATTTAGTGCCGAACATATTTAACCTTCCAGTGGGCGCGCCTTCTTAACCAACGTAAAAGGTCGCGCGTATTTCCTAGATACGCTACTGTAAAATGCAAAATTTAAAGGGCGTACATATTAAAATTACATTGCAAGCAGTTAAGTGTTAAAAATTATAAGCCATTTAAACAATTTTAACCAAATACAAATTAAAATTAATTAATATTAATACGAAAAAACAATATAAAAAATGAAAGACTTACCAAAATAGCATGGAAGTAAAATAAATGAAGCTTAAAATAATGAAACCAATATTTTAACTGAATTATATATATTTTTAATTAGAAAGTGAAAACATATTCCTGTTTACGTATAAAAAAGGAAGAAATCAGTATCAAGATCATTTCATTACATCTTGCAGTCTGAGCAAATATGTTTACAGTGCTTTAAACATATAAATTTTGAGCAAATCTCACAACTGAACCTTGTAATTCTAGTGTGCTTGGGATTTTGGCAAGGTCTACATCTTTTTTCCCCGAAGTCGCTTCAACACCTAATAGTGCTTTTCTTTCCAACACTTTTAGTTTCAGCTTGCTCTGGAGAGAGGTACGTCTTCTTCTTTGAACGTTTGCTTTTACAAGAGCATCTGATAGCTCTCGGAGACATTGCCTTCTAAGTAATTTTTCATTATTGTTCATTGAGTAAATTATATAGCTGTTGATTCCAGCTATATTCAGCATAGAGAAAAAAATGACCATCGGCCAACGTCTGGTGTTCCTTCCAACATTGTAGGAAGCACAAAGTTTATCTTCTGTATCCACACCTCCCTTGGTAAGGTTGTAAAATGTAATAATCTCGGGTTTTTTTCGGTCCCCAGTATTTTTATCAATTGCTGCGTCATCATGAAGACTTGAAATCAATATAACATTTTTATAACGTTTTGGTACATAGGAGAGAAGTGTCATATCTTTTCTAAATCCAAAAAGACTCTTACAGGAATCCCGCTTTTTTGTCAGCTTGAACTGGTTGGGAATTTGAGGTTTATTTTTTTTTCAAAGTACCAACAAATGAAAGTTATTTTTCATCTAGATCTCGTACTAAATCAAAACTTGAAAACCAGCTGTCTGTGGTTACATTTCTTCCAGTATTATAAATAGGCTCTAACATCCTTTTTATAACATCTTGTGACTTGTTGCTTATGGAAAAAGGCCCACCCTGCTGCGTTCCCGAATAAATTTCCATATTGTAAGTATAAAACATACGAGCATCTACCATTGCATAAATTTTTATGCCGTATTTGTTTGGTTTCTTAGGAATGTATTGTATGAAACCACATCTTCCTCTAACCCTTCAAATTTTTCGTCAATTGTAACATTCTCTCCAAGAGAATAGCATTTCTGACAATTATTGACAAATTTCTCAAAAATATTTCGTATTGGAGTCAAGCGATCGATTCGTCTCCGTTCTGCTCTTGTACTTATGTTATCAAAACGTAATGCTCTCAGTAAAAATAAAAATCTTTTCAAATTCATTACGACTTTGAAATCATCCATTCTCCACAGTTCATCAAGATTTACTCTATTACTATGGTAATGCCAGCTAAGTACAGCAAGCCAAAAAGAGCACTTATTTCTGCTCCATCCGTGTCTCGGGCGTCTCTTTCACGGGAGTAATTGGTCTTCACGGAAGCAATGTATCTATTTGTATCTTCAACAATACTGTCAATTATGGGATCAGTAATCAGACATTTCCATATATCTAAAATATCTGTTAGATTTTTAGCTGGCCCGATAACTCCAGGAATATGAATACATATATTGCGAGGCGCTTGTTTAGTTTTCTTAAACGGTTTTTTATTCCATACCCAAGAATCAATGATTTTTCTGTTTTTCTTTAGATGGGCTACATAGACTTCTGTAGATTTATCATCATTATCTTCATCTTCGGAATTGCTCTCTGCACTTATTTCTGATTCTGAATCATATTCTCTTTCTGAAATGTGCTCCTCTTCATCTGTATCACATTCATCTAAAATTATGTCTTCATCATCATCCCTGTCGCTTAAAAGTAATTTTCGAATAGTCTCAAAGTCATTCATGTTAAGTAATTTTCGTTTATCCGCCATATCTAAAAAAATAAGAACAGAATATCACAAACAGTTGCGCGTATGTGACAGATACAGTGCTTGTATTTTAGCAATAAAAACAATATAACAGAAAATGAAAACAAAATCTTAATATTTACATTTAAAATAATAAAGATTTTCTGTAACAAAAAAACGAAAATAAGAAATAAAGAAAACTCACTTCAACGGTCGCGCGTATCTCTAAAATACAAATATTAGATTAGCAGAGTCCTATTAACACCTCGGAATCCAGTAGACGACTGAATGATGGCGGAACGATTGGAAGAGAATAGCCAAGGATAGGTGCTCCTAGCGCCCTCTGGCCTACAGATAGAATGCGAAATTCATCTCGTGTATTTCACACATACGCCCGCCCGCTGGAAAGTTAAATTGATTATATTTGTATTTAATATGCAGAAAACCAATATGACCAGTTTTTATGAGTTAGTTAGTGTTGTATCTGATGTTATCGTGTATATCTCTACTATTATTCATTGGTATAGATTTTGGCCTTATAAATTTAAAGCTCCTTTTATTAATATGTGAACCAATTGAATTGACTTAAAACGCAACATCCCTATAAACTCTCAAAATCTTAATTAAAAATTACAAACGAGAATAATCAATTCAAAGAAAAGGTTTTCCACTTCAAATACATCTCTCGTTTGGCCTCTTTTTTTGAAATTTATATGTACCGTGAAATGAATATCTCATTTTGTTTTTTATTAATCTTCTATCATTTATGTATCCAGGTGAAATTACTGTCCTTGTTCTTTACCAGAATTGCCTAAATTTTCAAGAAAACTGTATAATTAACTCGAAAGAGGTTAACATATGTGCTCGTATAACAAATAAGGTTTCTGGAGCATTTAAGTTTTGCTAATTAAATCAATAGAATGTTCTGTTTTGTGGCTTCTTTTTGTAACCAAGGGCAAATGCTGTCAGCACTTTTCACTCTAAACATTCAAGATATCCGGAAAATAAGAATTATTCGTGATTTGTCTTATTTGTCAATCTTTAGAAGCTCCATGTTAATTTTTTTTCTCTACTTATATTGGATTTTATCTTCTATGTACGCAGACCCGGGACTAACTTCATTATACAATAACTGTAGCGTTACAGTATTTCATTAACTGAAGCATTGCACGTAGTTAAGGGTTAGATGATAATTTTTTTTTCTACTAAGCATGTTCCCTCCAATAGATATTTTTTTCTTATCCAGTGCTAGAGTATTCCTCTGATATTCGGTAGAAATGAGATGCAAAGATATTTTATGTGATTCGATATCTTATTTCAAATTACTCATTCATATCATTGAGTAATCTCTTAGATAATCGTCTACATGACCAGAACAAAAGTATTACGTAGCTTTTATTTATCATAGGACATTTTGTATGAGACCAAATACTAATATTATTTTTCTTCCTTTTTATTTGATTCTTCTCATCGTGAAATAATTCATGCTTTGAAGTTCCAATATGCTATACCAAAATTCAAAAAGTGATTGAGATAAAAATGTGAAACGTTAGTTTCATATTTAAAACCAATGCACCAAATGTAGACAAATAGTATGAAAATTCAAATAAATAAACAAATATTTTTCATATTTCTTAAATTATTTTTTAAATTACATAACAATAAAAAAAAATTTCACACCAAACTCATTATCTGAGAAAACTAAACATAACAAACGCAAAATATAAACCTGCAAATTATTTCTTATTTACAAATATTTCCACTATTTCAGTTGATTTGTTTTTTAAAAATTCGCAATTTTCATTGCAATTAAATTTAAACTAAATAAAAAATATTTTTACAAAATAAAAGTTTTAGTAGAAATTATTGTTTCAACACTCGATCTACTACAAAACAGAGAGTTAAAATATCGGGTGTGAAGTGACAAATAATGAAATCCAATGCTAAAAGAAATTGGTCCAATACAAATTCACGTAATTATCTTCTCGGTGATTATAATGCATTTCAGCATTAATTTATTATTTATTTAGTTAATCTGAATTCAAGAAATCGGATTTTTTTGTTTTTCAGGAATAAGTTTTGCTGTTCTCATTTCCGTGAATTGTTGTTTTTTATATGTGCTTCTACCTATTAAGAAAGCAAATTCTTTGATAAAAGAATCTAATAATTATGCTTCTCGATTAGATTTAATTTTATGATCATATTTCTTTGTCCTATTATGGTCATTATTCGTAATAAGAATAAGAGCTTGACCTAATGTGACCAGAATCCTAGCACTAATGGAAGTAATTTTTATCTCTTTGTATCCCTTTCTCTACTCAGGTGACAGAGAAGACAGTAATTCTGGAAGATGCTATCGGTCTTGTTGTTGTTAACTTATTGAACAATTTGAATTTTAAATATTTAGTTTAAAACATACTAATCATTCTATTTTTTTCAAATGTAGTATAGCAACATTTCAATATTAAAATTTCATACATACAATAAAACTTAACAAACCTTTGCATTCGGATATAATGCATCCTCATATAAAGAAATTACGTAAGTAAAAGTATACAAGAAGCCGTGTGAAACTCAATGGAACAAATACAAATTGGATATTTAAAGACATATTTCTAAAATTAATAGCTTCATCTAAGACATAGAGATCTATAATGTCCGAATCATATACAGGAAAAAATATTCCTAAATAAAAGTCAAAAACTTATAAAAAAATTACTAAATGACAGAAATTTTTGATCAAATATTACTTTAATAATGTTTTAAGGCAGATAGTTATAAAAAAATTTTAAAGAAACATTTTTTTTTTTAAGTTGAAGAAGAATATGACTAAAATGACTAAAATTTTCGTCATTAATCACCATAGTAAAACAATTTATTGCTTGGAAAAATAATATGACTTACTTTCTCTGTTTTCTTAACTCTGGTCTTTTTGAATAATTTGTCTTCCGCTATAAAACATGGAAGCCAAAAAACAACATAATTCTATGAGCATAAATTTAATATATCTGTTTTGAATCATATAAACATTTACTAAGTCTGAGTGTATATCAATTGGATAATTCAACTTTTAAAACTTTGTTAATTATATCAATTTTCTTTTTTAAAAAAAATGTTTTATTTTGAAGGGGAAAAACGCCTGAAAAATTGTAAGTACATGCTTGAAAAATCCCGAATGAAAATAGAAATCACGCTTCACGCTTACCTATTAATAACTAAAAACATATTCTGAGATTTTGTCTCTTTATTTGAGTATCTGATTTTCTATATATGAGAAAGCAATTCAAAAAAAAAAAAACAGAAAAAAGAAGGATGCTATATTTTATGTGTTCAGAATACAACGCTTATATATGTGTATTAAATTCGAGACCAAATCCGCAAACAGGAAATGGTTGTAATTTTATGCATTTCGAAGATTTTGAATATAAATGGCAAATTCGGCGAATTCACAATGTGTGATGCAGTTGCCAAATACTACACAATTTGTCTATGTCATTTTCATATGTATATATATTAATCTACTGAAATCAAAAGTTACTGCTCTTAAATTTATTGGATTTTTGACAATGATTTTTATCATGCAAATGACATATTTTCGCATAGAGCGAGATAAAAGCAAAGTTTTACAACATTTCAGTTAAAAGGATGAATAACGAAACAAAAACAAATATTTCCTTCCCTAAACAATGTTCCACTTGCAACAGCGGCTGCTTACCGTATAGGAGACATAGTCTCACACAATGAGCAGCGATATTTCAAATTGAAAATGAATATTTATCCAAAAAATTAGAAGTTTTCTTCCCTAGATAATATTTGATTTTGGAAACGATATTTTTAGTTAAAAATGACATATTAGAATTCACATAATTTGAATCAGTTACAAAAGTGCTACGAAATTTTAAGTTGAGGAAAAAACGTAATCTTAGAAAATCAAATATTCCCATCCCTAAACAATATATTAATCTATGCATTAAAATTATTAATAACACTAAACAGATCTAGATTCATGCTGTTGCGATGTCTTAAATCTAGAAGCATTACTTATTTTGTCTTATCACATGACACCGCTTTTTTAAAACTCTGCTTTCTAAAACCTTTGATTGGCGTAAATACATGATTTTTTATTAAACAAACATAAGAAATATAATCTGAAATATATTCCTTTGACAGACTATTGAACATTTCGTGTCTTTTAAGAAACTCTGATATGGTTCTTTAAATGGAAAGAAATATCGATAAAAAACTTTGTTGACACTTTTCCTTTCTTTAAATCAATAAAGAAAGCATCTCCAATTTACAACTCAGCGAAGCGCATTATATCCTTTCGCCACAAAATAAATAATATAATGTCTTCAAAACTTATTTTCTTTCATTAAAAAATTCATTACAAAATATAGGATGCTCTATTAGGTATCTTTCTGACAAGCATGGAAATGGTTTCTTCAGTGACTATGCTATTGTAAAAAGATATAATAATTTTTTAAGAAATGTTTTTTTTATTTATTTTACTAAAGTATGGAACATTTAAAATTTTTACAGTTTGTAAATATATTATGCTCACAAAAAAATTTTGCAGAGATAAAAAGCAGTGAAAGCGAATAATTTAGAGTAAAAGCATTCATTTTTATCAAAATAAAACCAACATATATTTTTATTAAACACTACTAGTATTTATTTTTATTATAATAACTATCCAATTCATTTTTATTTTTTCATTATTTTTTTTTCACCCACACCTTTATTTTTTTTTCAGAACGATATTATTATTATTGATAGAATATAACTATAGTTGAGATAAATATTACTTTTTAATTCTTTGGGCGATTTTTTTCTAATTATATTAAATAAATAATTTTTATAATTGAAACTGATTAAATAAAATAAATATTTTTATTGGAAATGAATCTTATAAATTTATTCTAATTTATTAATTATTTTAAATTATCGTAATGAAATATCAACTACACTTTTCTTATTCATTTTCTTCAGATTACTATTATGGTTATTGACAGAATAGCACTGAAATTTTTTTAATTTTACTTCTTTGAGGGCTTTTAACTCTTAATAAAGTGTAAAAGTAGTTGAGTGTAATTTTGAGAAAATTAGTTTTGGTATAAAAACTGATTAAGAAAAGAAATCAGTTTGTCTGGTTGGATAAAATTAACCACTATTATTCATTAACTTAAATAATGAATAATTGATTTCGAAAATCAAAGAGATTCCATGGCAGTTTAAAATGTGAATTGCAATATTTCCATTTTTTATTTGAAATTATTTTTTTTTTTTTGTGTGTGTGTGTGTGTGTGTGTGTGTGTGTGTGTGTGTGTGTGTGTGTGTGTGTGTGTGTGTGTGTGTGTGTGTGCAGAATATTTATGTGGATCGTGAATAGATATTAGATTTTGGCACATTTATAAATTATCTAATAAGAATATGAATTAATTTAAGTGCTAAAGCAAGTTTGGTGATTAAAATACTTCCTAAGACTTTTCCTGACTTCTGTATTATAAAGAAATATTACAAATCTAACAGTCAGAAAAACTGTAGTTCAACAAGCAAATATTAAAAAAAATCATGAATTTGATATAAAATGTATTTCTTACTACACTCATGTCCATAAATTAAAGATAATTCAGAGTCATGCGGAAATCTAACTGTAAAATACATATATCACCCGTAAAATGACTACACACATCTTCAAAAATCATATGCATATTGCAGGAAGCTATCAGATGACATCAATAGTACGTCACAATGACGAGAGTGTGAGAAAGTGACGTATAAAGAATACAGGCAAAGAAGTAAAATTGTTCGCAAGCGCTTTATAAGTCTTTCAGTGCATTAACCACATATTTAGGGCACAAATGAAGCATTTGGATGAAATTTTTAGGTGGCAGAATTATCGGCCGTCTGGAAAATAGGCGTATCCAGCTGGAAGTATCCGAGGAACTTGGAATCGCCCAGAGTGCCATCTCCAAACTATGGCAACGAGTCCAAGACGATAGTAATATGAGTAGACGTTACAGCACAGGTCGTCCCGGAGTTACAATGCCGAATGAGGACCGGTATTTGGCAGTTACTGCCAAAAGAAGCAGACGGAGCACAGTATCAAACCTGTCAACTCTCTTCAGCAACTGATACGACAGTTTCAAAGTAGATCTTGTACAGACGCTTAGGGCAGATTGGTCTATACGCTCGTAAGCCTCTCAGATGCGTTCCACTGTCGCCTGCGGTTAGCCTGGAGTAGAGAGCATGCATTGTGGACATCGCAACAGTGTGCTTGTGTGATATTTTCCGACGAGTCCAGGTTTAGCTTTCAGTCTGATTCTCACTGGACTTTTATATGGAGATCGCCAGGTACCCGTTACCACCAAGAGAACATCATTGAACGGTGGTGCAGGATTGCTCGTTCTTCTGCTTGTTATTCTACTTATTGCTTATTATTCTGGATTCCACAACTAACCTGATGTTCGAATTGGAACCTTGACAGGCGAAATCTATCGGGACGTCATTCTGGAACAACATGTACAGTTGTTTCGGGGCACCATGGGCGCAGAATTCGTCTTTATGGATGACAATGCTCGTCCTCACCGTGAAACATCGTAAACGAATGCTTTCGATCGGAGGATATCACCCGTATGGACTGGTCAGCATTCTCACCGGATTTGAATCCAGTACAGCATGTGTGGGGCATGCTTGCAGATGAGTTTCAGCCTGTCAACCACCTCCTACATGTCTATCGGAACTTCGAAGACCATTGATGAGTGGTGTAATAATCCCCAAGATCAGATCGATAATTTGAAACTCGGCATGTCTGGGCGTTGTACGGACTGTAGTGCATCGTTTGGGAGCCATACTACATATAGCCCATCATACCAACCATGTAATATTGGTTTTTGTAAATAGGTTTTTTTTATTTTTCTCCAGGGAGCAAAAAATCCCAGTTTTTATTAATGATATCAAACATATAACATCTTTTTTCCTCTACCTTTTGTTTAATAAATAGGATTTACAAATAAGTTACATTTGTTTTGCTTCTGACTCTTTCTTTTCCTGAACTTGCATTATCCTTAATTTATGGACATGAGTGTATTTTAAGATGGTTTAAGAAGATAATTTGGTTTTATAGAATTAAACATACATGCTGAAAAAATGCATCATTAAATAAAAAGAACAATCTTTATCTAAAACATATTTTACGAATTTTTTATGAATTCTACAACTTGATTGTATTTTTTCTTTTTTCTAAAGTTCCTGGAATCAAGTTAGGAAATTTGATGATATATTTGGCTATTTAACTCTCGAAATTTCTATTCTTTCGCTCAAATTTTAAGATTGATATGAGAATCTTGCTATAATGACCTATTATTGCAATTACTGCTGTAATTTCATTACGTAAAAGTAGCATTCGGTATTTGAACTGAAATTAAGCAAAAAGCTGAATAGATTTGAGACGTCGTGCTTTAAAGTTTTCTCGTACTATGTAAATGAACTAGTTTAAATTATATTTGCCGATTGAGGAATGAATAGTTTTTGCCTTTTCAATTTGCAAATATTTCTAAATGTCAATTTTGCATAACATTTTTGCTTGTGTCGTAATAATTAAAGTACATTTGATCCACCAACTCATTCGAACTATAGCAATATCATTTCTTAGTAATATCTTTCTTTCTTTTCCTTTGCATTACTTTTAAAATATCTTTATTTTCCGAAGAATAATGTTTACAAAAATTTATATATATATATATATATATATATATATATATATATAGTCTGTAATAACCTTACACGTGCCAGAAACGCGTTTGTTCAAAACTGATTTCCAACATTTAAGAATTTATCTATTGTGAAGAACAATAAATTGTAACTGAAGAAAAATTGAGTTGCCAATAAAAAATAAAAAAGAAAGAATTTCAAAAAAGGGAGACTGGCACAAAATCAAAAAGGGGTGATGAATAAAGTTTTTCTTGCTCATTCATTCAAATGTGAATTTCACGGTATTTAATGTAGTTAAATCGAGTTGATATATTGCAAGAATAGATCTGGATTAGATACTTGTGTAGTAACAAATACGATTCAGAAATCAGTTGCTGTCCGTAATTTTCAAGTGAATCAAATGCATATCTTCTACAAATGCTCTACTATTTAATATAAATGTTTGATTATAAGAAAAATTCCATTACATTTACGTATAATGTTATGCAATTGAATATTGGCTTTAAAATAGTATATGTTTTTTTCTTTGAAATGTTGCAAGATATAAGTCTATTAGTAGAACTTTGCGATTTAATATAATTGAATTTTTCAATATTAGATATTTCTACTTTTATTCCCATTTATTTTGATTTAAAAATTTCAAAATTAAAAAAAAATTCAATTCTGACATATTAAGTTTGAAAATTCTGTTATTTGAAGTAATCCTTTTCTGAGATTTTATAAATGAATTCCTACTCCGCCTCAGGTGAAAATAATTTACAAATTCAAAATATGATCCTTGTAAAAAACTATTTCAATAAATCTTAATATGATGGTTTTCATATTTTCACATTCATCATAAACATGATGATTTTATTTTTCAAAACATAAGTTCTTTTAATGTTTATCATATATTATAAAAAATTCAACTTAGAATGGTGCTACGGAAAATTACACTTAAGACATAATGAGCATGTTTATTAATATCTTTTCAATCATGACAAAATTATCTTTCTTTCTTAAAATTCAAAAAATAACATTTTTTTCCTATATTACAGTGAGATCTTTTCGATTTCGATCTTAAGTATATGTGAAAATTTGTATTGTTAATGATTATTTCATTGATATAGTAATTCGAAGACTTATTCAATTATCCACCCACTAGAGAAACGTTCTATTATTATAGTGACTTTTCTTTTTCAAGTAATAATTATTTTTTGGAATTAAAATAATTATCACTGAATTGCTGTTCAAGTATTCTAACATACTGTTCATATACTATGAGCTTACAAGAGAGTTCTGTATATTTCAATCATCAACATCAGAGCCAGGAATCAGTCATATGCAATAAACGAAGATATCATAAAGCTACTCTATAATAAAACTGATTCTTTCTATTACTTATCCTTAAAAGACATAGAAACTACATTTAGTATTATTAAAATCACAATATTTTTAATTTCAAACATTTTTTTAGCTTAGGATTTATTATGAAATCCCACAAAATGAATTTTGAAACTACTTTCAGGAAATGTAATAATGTTTTTTTTTAAGGATTAGATAAATCTTAATCTTCCTTTGCCTCTAGCTCACAATATTTGTGTCTTAGTCAAGATAAATTCGAAAAAATGGTTTTAAAATACATTGCCTCTTATATTTTTCTTATAATCCGATTCTAAGCAGTTCATTCATTTTAAAACTTTCATAAAAGTCTTTTTTTATTTATATTCAATGACTTTTTCTGAACCATACAGAAAAGAGCACTTATTATAAACTAACTTTTTCTAATCTATGCAATATAATCCAGCCTTTTATTGATAAATCAGATCTATCCAATAGTTTTAATCTTTTATGTCACAAGAAAGAAATGCCCCCATTTCACTCGTTAATTATAAATCAGAAAAAAAATTCGTTTTGATTTTTATATACTTCTATCGGCCCTCTTATGTAAATATCTTTTTATATATTGGTTCGTTCCCTTTTATTTCTTGTCACATATCTGTAGTAAGAGCATGAATCAGTACATTTTGTGTGCCTTCTTTTTAAAATAAAATATTTCAGAAAATAATAGCAAGAGTTAAAAAATTTCTTGAAATAACGAATGTGGATCGAACGCCTGACATTTATTTTGCATAAACGACTGCTTTCAAATACCATTGTAACTTATTTTATTATGGGAGAATGAAATTATTATTTAGTGCTTTCATTGAAGAAACCATCATTTGCAATCATGATTTGTTCTGTGATAGAAATTATGAAAGATTATTACCAATATTCTTTAGGCACATCTTTCTAGGACTTCGTCGTTGCACGTTTTCGGAAGTTGAAAAATGTTTTCATTTAAGCGCATTCTTTAGCTAGAGAAAAAGTCAAATAGAACGAGGTAAAAGCAATGAACTAGTTATGCAAGCCCAGAAATATATTATTTTTGCAAATCATATAACACTAATAGAGACCTGTTAGACCCCGACCTTATGGTGATGAAGTACCACTGCAATTTCTCCACGACCCTAAGATTTAAATGCTTGTAATCATGAGCCATGGGCGTGTACTGCATTTGTTTCGAATCAGTTCTAGTTCAATGCTATTATAATATGATATTTTTCGTTCGTTCGGCTATAAATTATTTAATCGGTTTTAATATGAAAAAACAGTTTGAAGTTTCAGAGCTTTAAGCATTCAAATTTAGGTAGTTGATCATAATGAAATCTTGGTTGTTGTTTCTAATGGCGCTTGTCATAGACAAGCCCAGTGACATTAAAAGTCAGTGATTTTAAGCCAATGGTGCATCTCTCTTCTTTTTCAGTAGCGCCACCTAGAGTCAAGGGTACGAATTAGCTACACACACGTCGTCACAATCCTTTTTACGAGGCGGACTTCATTCATGCATTTCATTCACATGCAGTAATTTTGACCTCAATCAGAGAACGATCACTCCTGATCCAGTATCCCCAGTTGTGCTACTCTCGACACGGAGAACTTTGCGACCACGACAGATTTGTATATGCACCAGCCACCACACATTCGGAGAGACTTCAGCCGGTGGGGTTTGAACTCGGAACCCAACGGACGAGAATCCAACGCCCTACCAACCAGGTTATCCCGGCCCGGAGTGTTGGCGAAAGTACCGGATAGTTTTATGTTTAGTATTCTTCGTTTCTAAACCATTTTCTTTATGAAACTGTATTTTTTTTCTGTGTCATTCGTTCAAAAACTTCATTCAACTTTATATTTTATAATGCATTAATGATATTTATATTTTATGATGTATTAACGATTTTTATATGTATTAATGATAATTTCTCAAATTCAAAACATTTATAGATTTTCTTTGAGAAAAGCCTCATAAATAAAAATCAAATGAATATTTTTTCTTAAAATTTGATGCAATAATTTCTCAACATATGTTGAAGTTCTTGAACAACAAAGTAAGAATCTATTCATTTACAGTATTATTGGTTTACATTATTTTACAGAAGATTTGATACTCCTTAATGCAAAAATAATTGAAAAATTCATATTATTTATAGTCAGGCTTAGTATTTAAACAAATTATAGAAATACAGCTCATTTCTTTTTCAGGAACGAATTAATGATTTTTTAATCTATCTCCAAAATTTTACAGTGAATTTGATAAACGTTTAAGTTTTTAAACTAAACTTTTAATTTTATATCTTTTTCAGTCTTCCAGTTTTCAAATCAAATTTAGCTTTTAGCTGAAATATTTATATATTGTACCTATTTTTTAATCTGCTTTACACAAAGTTTTAAAATATAAATATTTTGTGACATTTTTTTAAATAATTCACCCTGAAGTAGTTGCCTACTTTAAATGAGCATACAATTGATGATGACCGGTAAAAACAGATACTCTTTATAAAGTGATTTCAAAACTCAAGCACTACAAAGAGTAAAATAAATTCGGCTTATTAGAAATAATGACAACATTTCTTTTAAAAATAAATATCTCTTTATAGTATATCAAAGACCTTGTAGAAATAATTATAATGGTCATAAAATTTATTTGTAAAAAACTTTTGGTATTATTAAAAAATACCTATTTCCATATATTTAATTTTCAGTCCTAAGAATTAAATTAAGAAAGTTTTTTCCGATTTAACAGCATCAAATTCAGAGATAAGGACAATATTTTCTGAAAATCTGTTTCGTGTTTTCATTTTGTTTTGTTCCCGATGTTGGATTGAGAGACAAACTGGAAGTTCGATAAAAGTCGTTCAATAGATATTTAGAAGGTAAGAAAGTGTTATTGTTTTTAGTTTTCCGAAAGTGCAATAATTACCCACAGAAATAAACGCTTATTGATCATTTACTGATACTTTCTTTTAAGTGATAATATTGATTGGCATTAACTATTGGGTTTTCAATCCGTTCACTTAAACAGAATCTTAACTGCTGGTAATGTTTCATTACGTAATTACGGATATTGAAAATGTTATTTTACTACGTTGGATCAAGAATTAACAAATAATATAAAAGAATTGAAAGAATTTTATCCTGCATATAAATCTTCTGAGAGGGAGCATCTCTGTATATACATAAAAAGGGTCTAACTCAGTAAGCCGGTTTTGAAACCCTCGAGGACACGCCATTGGTGATGGGTCAGCAAGTGTTCATTAGTTCCATGTTACTTTTCTCAGCGTCAAAATCATTTAGATTTAACAAATGACTCAAAATAGATAGAAGGAAATTCTTTTAATGCATTTCCTAATATTGAATAAAATTAGGTTTTTAAATGATGATTTATTAGATGATTGAAAGGATCTAAATAGTTCTTTTTAATTTTAATTTTGTTATAATTTAGATTATCATAATATATGTTAAAGAATATTGTATTGCCATGCCATTAATTAAATGTCAAAATATTAATGAAATATTCATTCACATATTGGATCGAAAGGTTTTTAAGTTAATAAAGAAACAAAATATTAAATTTTGAACCATGTGAATCAATAGAACTTAAAATGCATTCAAAATCTTGAAATAAATTAAAAATGCAAAGTTCGTTCGTGAGGTGAATAATTTGCGACAGAAATGCACAAAATGATTTAATTTTTATGTGTACATTAATCATTCAATTATTTCTTAAGAAAAACATTGCGCATGAAAAACTTTTATACTGTTAAAAGAATAAATATTTGGCAAATATTCTATATATTTAATTTAACAACCATTATCATGGTGTGAAATTATGTCTAAAATTAATCTTTACTTGACAAAAATCATTTTTATTGTTTCTTTTTTTCTTTTCTTTTTTTACCATTGATATAAAACATTTATTCCAAAGATATTTATTTATTATTTTTTTATTCCAAAAAAAATTCTTAACATTTTTAGTGCATTATTTTTTAAGGGATTAATGTTTTGAAGATAGCAATGTCATGAGTATTAATATTCTTCTTTTTATACTTTTATACTTTATACTTTTTATACTTAAATGGTCGCTATCAAAAATTAAGAATGGATAACTGTTATTTAGAATGTGATATTCCTAAATTTTGGAATATGATGATAATTAAAAGTGTGTCGTAGCTTTATTAATATCGTTTTCTTAAATAAATGCTTATTATTTTCTTAATTCAGTTCCATCATTCTTTTGCAAGCATATAAGCACATAATTGAAATTACCTATAAGAAGAAACCTAATTGTATTTATAATATTCAAGAAACGAACACAGTTTACTGAATGACTTATTAGTTTCATTCAAAAAAGTTGGAATTTGTTAGTTTGAAATTAAAATGTGTGGAAATTACTTCTTGGTACTTTACCCATGTCACAAAATCTCCATGTGGCAATATAGAATATAAATTATAGTTCTGCTTCATCTTTCTGTTACTATCTTCAGAAAATTGAGTTGAACAAAATTCAAGATCAGATTCGTTGTAGATAAAACGTTAACAAACTGTGTAGGATGTATTTGATAATTGTCAATGCTTTCCTTTTTATGTTACGTGTGTTGTGCAGAGTTTTCATATATTTAGGCAATATAGCTACTACAGAAATATTTACTTTATGTATCTAATGCTTGAATGAATTGCTGTTTCGATTTTTTTTTTTTTTTTTTTTTTTTTTTTTTTTTTTTTTTGTCAAACAAGACTCGTTTGTGTTTTGATTTTCTTTCTTTTGCTTTTTCGCAATTTTTATATGTAGTTGATACCTTCTTGATGGTGAGATATTTTTAAGCTATCCCTATTAATTTTGGCAAAAGATGATTTGGAGAGCTTGTGATTTTTTACTTCGGCCTTCTCGTCTTCTCGTTGAGTTTTCCTTTCCCCACAGATCGCAAACCGCTTTAATCCTTTCACTACTGACGTGGTCGAATCAGCAGTGCAAATTCTATACTGTTGAACCAATTTCTGTTTCAGTCGATGGGCGTAGAATTTAAAGCGAGGAAATAATTGGCGGTTTTTCATTTTAGATCATACACCCATCGTTGGAAACAAAATCCAGTCTGCCAGGATAGAATTTGCTCAACAGATAAGGGCGGATCAGTAGAGAAAAAGTTAAACCTTCAAATGAGTCAGTCGGTTGAGGCTCCGGTCGTGATTTTGTGCTTCAGCTAACTTTGTGTAAAATGTTAAGAAGAAAGAAAAATTTCCAAGAAATAAATCTCTAAAATAAATAATTGCGTTATTTGAAATCTAATGTTTCATTTATATAAGGAAGTAAAAATAATTTTTTTGCGATAAACTAAATTATTGAGGGAAATCTGTAAGCTATTAATCCATGGTTAAAAATATAATCTGGTTTTTGAAAACTATCTCATTGTGGATATTTATTATTGAAAAAGTAACTACATCCCAACTTCATTAATCTAGGTCCAAGGACAATACCTGTTAAGTGATTTGAGCGATTTGTCCATCATGTATTTCGAAATATTATTCAACCTTTAATCACAGTCATGCTAAAATTTCTAAAGATAAGTTTCCATCTTAAATTAAAATATAGATGCAAGTTCCAAAAGCAATTTGATGTTGATGAATTGAAGTATTGAGAACATCAAATCAGTCAATGAACTGTAGGAAAATAGTTGATAGAATCCACTGAGTTAGGTTAATAATAATGGAATATTTAAAACTGGAAGGTGGATTTTAACATCCTGGTTTATAATTACATATGAAACATTATATATCATTTTTATATTTAATTTTTATACATAATTTTTATATTTAATATATATATATATTATATATATGTAATTTTTATCATTAAATATATATTTTGATTTTACTATTCTTACAAAACGAAATAAAGCTTTTTGAATACGTATTGTATAAGTGTTACAAAAATAGATTCGTTTTAGTAATGCTTGTTAAAAAAGGAAAAATAAATCAGTTTATAAAATACAAAACACAGCATATATCAAAAGAGGATTCCCCCCCCCCCAGGAAGGTACCTCGAACTGAGGATGAGATGCTTCCGGTATGGCGGTTGTATCTCGCCACTCTGGTGGGTACATAAATAGGTGGGGTCTGGCTCCTCCCATCAATGACGGGCCGTACTTCCTTCGGGAAGGGTTATATAGTGGCCGGTGATGGCCCTTACGACTCAGCCACAGTTCCCGCCAGAGTTGCTGTTGTAGCAGTCCGGTCATTCAGTATAATTTATCCGTGTGCCTTCGGAAAGGTTGAAGATTTATGATGTGACTTACATCAAACGGTGTTTTTGTTCTGAATTATGTGGAGGATGTGATAGATTAAAATCCGTAACAAAATATCCAATTATTTATTGAAGTCACCATTTCCTGTTTGTTGGAAAAGTTGAAAAAGTTTTTATCATCAAACCTTTGGTAATATTTAGGAATTTTAATGCTTGTCCGAAAGAATTCCCTCAATAGAAACTTTTTTAACTGGAAATTCTTCCATTTCCGTAATGCAATTCAGATGTGTGATCAAATAATAATTTAAATAAATTATTGCGCACATTTATGAAAAAATGACCATATATCATAAGACCAAGAGAGGGAAATAAAGGAATATTTTTAATGGAAGTTGGAAAAACTCTTTAAACTGAAAAAATCTGCCTGTAACAGAAAAAAAAAACTATCTGAAAAAATAAAAATTCTAAAAATTGTTGAAAAATTAATTATATAGATGTATAAATGTTACTCTTAATAAATAGTTCATCTCAATGCTGCACGGTAATCACGTCAACTTAGTAATCTGGGAAGTTTTCGCAAAATTAGGAAACATCTATCAACACAATTTTGGTATCATATTCTTTTTTAAGTAAAATATTTTAGGGAAGTGATGTTAGAAATAAATGCCAGTTACAAAAAAATCAGTTTTTTTTTAAATATTTTTTTAAAAAATAACATGCTGTTTGATAATTTGTTGGGTTATATAATATGCTGTATATATACTTGTTGGGTTAATTTGCAAAATAAATTTTACATTAAAATAAGAAATGGATGCTTACTATTTTTGAAATAAGATATATATCTACTACTTTATGTGTTTCTTAATAGATTTGAGTAAAAAAATTCACTTATGTTCTCTGAAGAACTTATCAATATACAAGCAACCCTTTTGAAACTACTTTCAAATGAATAGAATTTATTCAATTTTCTTTGAAAAATAAGCCTCTTTAAAAAGTCAATACGACGCTTAATATGTCTAAGTATTGCCTCATCATCTAGTACAACAACAAACATGAAGCCTTATCCTAAGCATATGTACTTAAGTGCAAGCTTTCCCAATATTATTATGGAACTCATAGCCTCTTCGATCGCAAAGAGAATAGACATGAAGCCTCAGTTTAAAGCTTTCGAAAGCCAGGGGGTAACCTTGAGAAGAGTGAGGAAACGATTCTTTAAAATTCATTAATCATTCGAAAGGGTGCAAGCCGTTCTTGACAAGAACAAAATAGGCGAGAAGAGCTTCCTTTAGAATTGTTGTTCCAATAACACTATATCCTAGTCTTAGGTAATTTGTGAATTTGACGCTGAAGAATAGGTCTTTGAGAAACTTCCATTAAGCGATTTCAACAGCAATTCATCATGTTCTGCCCTTCTAACGATTAAAGATGCACCAAGAAGTTGTTTATATTTTACTTACTGGATAAAGTGATAGTACCTACCTACTGTTAAAATCTTGTAAATAACACATGGCAAAGCGGTTTTGAAAATAAAGAGAAATCAATCGTAATTGAATTGATGAAAACATAGTTAATTTGATTGGACACTTCTCAAAAGAGATTTTTACCCATCGCCTTTCTTATAGAATATGATGCTGAAGCAAAAATTGTCTATCAAAGAAAGGTCTGAGAAAAATACTTCGAAATTTTATTTGATCATTATTAGAATTTCATTCAAATGCGCAGAAAAGTCTAATTAGATTTTTTTTTAAACAGAGAGTCGGTAAATGCATTTGATAAGCATTTTTTTAATATCCATATACAATACTTAAAGTAGTAGATTTATGGATTCTAAACAAGATGGTTAACGAATACGTTTATTGTCTTTTTAATAATAAAATCAGAAACTCTTTGATTTAATTTTTTTTTAATTTGGTTATTAAAAACATTAATTATGTAAATTCGATATTTAAGGGGACATCCTATATTTCAGCTTAGAAAGAAAATTTGTAAGCGAATTTATCTTAAAAAGTTTTTAAAAAATCTAAAATTCGTAATTTTACATTCATATTTTTTTCGTCGTAGACAAAATAACTTGATATTCGACTCGTATCCAAAAGATAACATACTCTTTATATATCTTTTAAAGAGAAGTACTTAGGAAGACAACCATCAAAATGAGTTCTAAAAAACAAAATTTATTTCATAAGTTATTTGATATATACATATTCTTCGCGAAGATTCTATCAAAATTTCTGCTATATTGAAAATTATAGCATAAAAAGCTAGCTTGCGATACATTTTGTAAAAATAGCTGAATATTGAACACTTTTCTACTGGAATTTGGTTGAAATTTTAACTTTACAAAGACTATTTATGTATGAAAATAATTAATTTTTAGTTTTTATATATAATTTATTAAAAGGATCAATTTTATCTGTTTACATTCTGAATCGCAACCTTGGGAAGTAACTTATGTCTACAACAAGCCCAGCAATGTCTATAAATGCTGGATTTATAATGCTAGTATATTAACACATATTCGTAATAACAGATAAAATTCAAGGAAATTTATAGTAATTAGTCAATATATATAGTATTTAATCAATATTATTAGATTGTTTCATACATTTGGCATTGAACTTTTCCTGTTCAGTTCTTTTAATAATTATTATCAATGAGAATTATTTTCACTGTAACAGTAAGATACATAGTCCAAAAATGAATTTTCATTTGCATATTATAAATAGCTACATTGTTCAAATCCATAATTTTGTATTTTTCAGCTTATTCCTAGTCCTTCACTTTGCTTTTTAAGGCGCCGAGAATCAGGTATAAATTTTGAATTTTTGCTGCATTTTGTAAAACCTTCAAGGTTTATGCATACTAATCACGGATACTTATTTTTTATACATGGTTGGCAAATATTTATGAATATCTGATGCACTGTACAACCAAAAGAAGCACATGATTTTTTTTTTCAAATTTATAAGTTGAACCCGAAATTTCTGCTTCTCAAAATTTATGCGCAATTCTTTATGCACTAGTAGATTTTATTGAAATTTTGATAGTAAAAGAAAGAAACTTTAACAATGCATTTAATTTAAACTAACAAGTTTGTCTAATTTTAAATGCAATGAAATTTGAATTAAATTTAAAGTTTATTATAATCCATATTTTTCATTTTTTAATTCATTGATTCATTTTAAATTTCAATTTAATTAATTTAAAAATTATCAAATTTTAAAGGTATCGAGACTTATCTGCACTTGGAAAAAATTAAATTGATATTAAGGGTGGGAATTTTCAATGTTAATTGAGCCTAAACGAACTAGGTTTTCTTGTATGAATTCTACAGCAATGCAAATTTTCATCTAAAAGTAAACTGTCAAGAAAATACGAGAAGTCAAAGTATTTAATTTGTCAGTAAACCAAATATATTAACCATATCTACTCTTAATATTGAAGCATAGTTAACTTGTCTACAACTTGTGACAATTTTCACATTTAAAGAATATTCTAGAACATTTACACAGATTTTTAAAAAAAATATTCTGAATTATCTAGCTTATAAATTAACAATAAGTAGCAATATGATATACAATTAGAGATTTTTGTTTCATATATGACAGTTGGGGCTCGAACAAAAGACAATAGGATGCTCCATCATCTGACCTACAGAAATAAATGATAACGTTTCTTTAAGCGGAATTGTTGTCAATAGGAACAACGACAAAATTAATAATATCTCTGTGTCTCTTTCATGCTAGAATTACGTAGTTTAGAAGAAAAATCTTTGTACCTATGGTTAGTTTAAAAAATAGTTCAAAGTAAAATAAAATATTTCTGAATATCAAAAAAGGCAAATTTTTTCACACAAGTGTAAATTATTATCAGTCATTAATAACTGCTACATAACTCGGATGCTTTTTATCATAATAATTTTTGGATATTGCCTGACGTACCATCTAAATTTCATCTTATCTTATTTTCAGAAAACTTTTCCTTTCTTGGCAAAAAATTATTATCCTTTTTCAGAGATATTAATTAAATTACATAAATATTGCAAAGCTCTATATTTATACATTTGTTTGTTAAAATAACTATGAAAACACAGAAATCCCGCCTTTTTATTACAAATTATTTCAGTTAATGCTGAAAAGTTTCTTTGAACAAGCATATTGCGAAATATATTTAAAGGAAAATGAAAAATTCCATCATTAATAAAACTTATTTATTTACAATGTTACAAATAAGAATTGAGTATCTAATATTCTATAGGAATTTGATCTGTTGTTGATTATAGTTAAGTGATTTAAAATCATTGATATATGTGATTTTGTTTTACTAATTTTAACTTCATTCTTTCAACTGAATATCCAGTCCAATCGTGGGACTATAGCTGATTTCTAAACTATTACAGATAAGTAAATTATTATATTTCACATTATTTCAGTCAATAAATGTACAAAGGAAATAAATAAGAAGTCTGAAGTTACAGATTTTCTGCCTTATTAGCCATATTTAATTTCTTGAGATGCTTAAATTTTAAACACAATTTCTTCCGATTTTTTACCATCAACCTAGCCAGTTAAGAAATTTAATCAAAGAAAACACCGTTAGAAGATGCAACCTAATTATTGGGGTATTTTTCTCAAGATGGATATTCAAATATTTAAAATCATGGTATCCAATGTCCCATGGCTTGCTTACTTTTGAAAGATGAAATATTTCTCTATTTCTCTAAGTATTAAATATATTTACCTAAATGTGATAAATAAGTCCAAAATGTATAAAAAATTAGATTTCTTTATTTTTCAGCAATATATTTGTTTTAATTAATATAAAATATAATATCATATATATGCAAACAAAATTTTCAATTGGAAAAATTGAAGTATGCCTAATAATTTACAAATCAGCCGTTGGGTAACTATTGAACTGGAGATACTCTATTACTCCCCATATTCCAAGCGTTATAACATTTTTTAAATATTAATTTGCGGCTGAAATCTATATATTTTTTATTAAAATTTTTTTGAGTTCATAAAATGCTTTTTCACAAAATAAAATTTTGAATTGTTCTGAGAAAAAGTAGTTTTTTGATTTCCTTGCAGCAAGAATAATTTTAAAAAAGAAGTGGTTATTTCTTGACAAACGTCATCTGCAACAGGAAATGAGATTTAAAAAATTAAGAATTATTTTCTAGCTTTCATTCAAAATGCCAACAATTAAGGAAATTTAGTTTAGATGTCGCAGACTGAAATTAGTCATATTTGTTTGCAACTTATATGAAAGAAGTTTCATTTTTAATAAGAAACTCAGAGGCATATTAAGCTTTTTTCTGCAGCATCAAACATAAAATTTGTATAAAAAATTTCATTAAATATCTATCAAGTTACATACATGTATGTATGCAAAAATATTAAAATAAATTAAATTAAGACAACATATTTTTATTGCCGATATTCTAATATAGACGAATGAAAAAAGAATATTATATTCCGTACAATACTTGAAAGATCATTATTTTTAAATTAAAGGCCTTTGTAATTATTTTTGAAGAACAGAATTGTGTAGCATACAACTTAAATTATCTTTAAATTCTCGAACCTCAAATAATTACTGCGTGAGCAAATAAAGCCTAATATTATTACTTTTTGTCAATATTCCTTCCAACGACCAAATAACTGAAAATTGTTTTCAGGTACCGCATGATTGAAAGAAGCAGAAATATTTTGATACTTCTATCCTTAAGTTATGCTTTCAGAAATCGTTATTAAAAAATTGGTAAACTAATGCGCACTTGATGCCTTCCTGTATTCTCATTGATGGAGTAAGCAGTTTGTTTTGTATGCAAAGGCTAACATAAAATTCTATTTCAGATACTAAAACTAAGCCTCTTTTTCCAGAAATTTTAAAAATAAAGCTAACCAAGTTGCTTTATTTATAAAGCTTAATAGCATGATCATCACATTAGCTATTGCAGATTTCTGTCGCAGCTGCTAGAAAATGTGAAGCTGCATTGAAACTGAATGATAATTTACATGAAATCACAATGAATAACTCTTTTCAGAAACCATATTTTAAATAACATTTAACCAATTTTGGGAATTAAATTAATGATGAATTTCGCTTTTATATATTAAATTCAGTCTACGAAAAAGGAAAAAAAATAGATTCAAATTTTTTCACACTACTTAAAGCTAAAATAAAGAAAATATTTATTAAATTGACATATTATAAATCTTTATAGTTAAACAGATTTTTGAAAGTAGCAAAATGGTCTTAATTCTATCTATCGGAAATAATAATTTGGCATTAAATATTGACCAATTTTATGTTATTTATTTTTTAACACTTACTGAGAATAATCAACAAACTAAATAAAATCAATATGTTATAGCAAAGTAAGAAATTCGGCAGTCTATAAAACACCTAGGCTTTGTATATAATGCCTAAAACTAACTATCAATGTATGAAATGATTCATGTTTCACACATTTCATAGAAATTCTATAGAAAGTCACATGAGAAATCGACAAAATATGAAATACATAATGAATGTGACAAAAGATGGTTTTTACCAACTTGGAGCTTCTAAAGGAATTTTTAAAACAAGTATATAGGAGATTAAAATTCACTTTATGCCCTTAGAACTTGCTTAGAATTGAAAATATTACTGACCACGTATTCTCCAGTCAGTTGCAGTTGCTCAGTCCAGTGGAAGCATCCAAGGATTCGTCAAATGTAACAACAAATGTAAAACAAAGTGCCAAAATATGAAAGTCTTTATGTGAAAAGTGAAATGTAATTCAAAATGTCTTTCAGGCCTACCACGTTAGAAAAATTAGATTAATTTTAATTTCTTATTTTGTTATATGAAAATTATGTTTCCCTTTTTAGAAAAAGCATAAATTTTGTTTTGCACAATTTTCACTTTTTTTTACGTATTTAAATAATTTTTTTAATAGCATACTCAGTATATTTTCAGAATTATATTTTTGAGGAATGCACGTCATTTGTATAATAGCCTTTTCAGGACCTTATTCATACATTGACTAAATAATATTTGTCATTATGAAGATTGCCAGATATTGTATGGAATGCCTTGTTAAAGTATGTAATCTCATATTTCATACTTTGCCTAAAAAAGTCCGGTATTAAATACAATGCCGGCAAGTAACAGATAGACTTTTTGCCTAAATATAATAATTCCAAATTTAGTTTTGCTACTCTTAATTTGCATTTCATAAATAAAAGATTTATGATTATGATCTGAAAGTTTTGATACTGATATATGAATGATGATTTCTCATGATATTTTTTGAATATTCAAACTTTGAACTACAACTTTAATAAAATAAATGTTGATGATCTAAATAAACAAAGTAAAATAAACAAATTTGAAGGCATGTGAGTCTATAATAGAAGACTATATATTTTAGAATATAATAACAAAAATT
>JAPMOR010098644.1:0-36697 GCA_026543865.1 Argiope aurantia
TATATATATGTATAATCAGATTTCTTGTATATTTTGCGAATGTAAACATTCGAAGCAATTCTTGAGAGACTTTGATAGCAACTTGCAGCTAAATTTTGATCAAAACATAAAAAAAAATCAACACCTTTTAGCATGAATTAATATAAAAAAAGCAAATTTAATTGCAAATATAAATAATATGGGTTCATATAAGCATTTTTTATACTTGAAAACATAGTTTCATAATCTAATTCCACAACTGTAAAAACGCGAATAATCAATGCGATCAGAAATTTTCTGCTTCCTTTAAGATAAAAAAAAATTGAGCTGAGAAAAAAATCCATAAAATTCTGTTGCATTTATTGTTTTATGGAGCTCTATTGGGAAAAAATGATGTTTGCCAAAGGATATGAAAGTGAACAGCAATTTTGACTTTCGCTACAGCTGAGAGGAGAAAAGGATGACGTTGATTAAATGAACAACGTTATCGCTGTGCTCCATTGGAATCTTGTATAGAATTAGAGAAGATGCAGGAAAGAATAAAAATGAAAAATGATACTTTTAATCTTATGATTTTAAGAATAACAGAATATTAAACACAGAA
This sequence comes from Argiope aurantia, assembly GCA_026543865.1. Lineage (NCBI taxonomy): Eukaryota > Metazoa > Arthropoda > Arachnida > Araneae > Araneidae > Argiope > Argiope aurantia. The sequence continues at coordinate 584 of JAPMOR010098644.1, forward strand.
ATAAATATAATTTTTGTAGCAAATTTCTGGAGTGGTTTTTGATGCAATTTAAACTGTTGAAGCCACATTTAATCTAAAGGGCATGCTTCTTATGAATGCATTTTCATTTTAATAAACTATCATATTAAGCTAATCATAAAGTAAAAATAAATGCTAAATTCTTATATTTAAATAATACTATCAAAAATTGACAAAACTTTATTTTAGAAACATATTGTAAAAAAATATTTATTTGAAAAATACCGCGACTTATCAACCAAAAAAAATGACAATATTTTGATTTCAAAATGTGATTGAAGTATAGTATATGTTGTTTGAAAATTGTGTAGGGATTTGTGCAAACATATTTATTTCTCAGCCGAAACGAAGCAGTGCGCTCGGTTAAACGATGAAACCAAATCTCACTGTTCTATAAATTGGACGACGATTTTAATGGGGTTTAGAGACCATTCGTTGATGAATTTAAGTCAATAAAGGACACATATTGATGAATGTTTTTAAAAAATTGTAGCATATGTTCAAAATTTGAAACGTATAAAATTTTAGTGATAACTTTAGACACCGAATGATATTAATTTAAATTATTATTTTCTGAATTATATTGTTAAGCGTTTTGTATTCTATAAAAATTACATCTAATTAAATGAAGAGCAATTTCGGAATGTTTCCTTTGCAATCCCAGTTAAAAAACCGCAATAAAACAGAAATAAAGTATGTTTTACATTTTCCATACAATGCATTTAAAAAGCTACATATATTTTAAAATTTATGCATCATGACGCATAAGCGTTATTTAATTGCTTTTATTCATAAAATTATCAATCAATATCAGTTTACTTTTAGTTGATTAATGATATATAATCAAAGATTCCTCAGGTACTTTTTAAAAACATTTTTCTCTTTCGTTCTAAAAGCAACAGGAAACTCACTACATTCTAATTTCGCAATAAAATTATTATTTTTATGTAAAATTCTTTTTTTACTCAGTACCTATCACTTTATGCTTATTACTTGTATCAATTATGTCAATAAATTATATGATTTTAATCATTTAGTGTATCTTAACTAATATTAGAACAACCTGTTTTTATCACGCTTTGCAGTTTTGAATCAATTGGTAACATAAAATAAGCACTGGAATGCAGAAAGCAAAATTTGTTATCATTCTTAATTGGGAGATCAAAGATAAATTGTTCTTAAATGTATAGAGGACATTAATGTTTTTTCTAATGCCTTATACTTTCAATGTTTCCGAGTACATCTATAATAATATGCAATGTGGAATTAAAATCATGGAGACATTTATGAATAAGACAAACATATAAAAATAAGTTTTTGTTTTGCAACTGAAGAAAAATAAAATAAAAAGAGAAATCTTTAAAAGAGAAATCTGCCATCTTAATGTCTTACCTTAAATTAAGTAAATGAAAATTAAACACCAGGTACAATATACAATACAGATTTTAATAATACAATTAAATAAACCAAAACTTTGACAATCTTATAGAGCACGTCAGATTATATAATGACATATAGGACGCAGTATCAATAACAACTTTTGGAGTCTTAACTTTTTTAGTACTGAAAGATCTCAGACGCCCGTTCAAAGAATCTATGATAGAAATCCAAGATGCTTGGATACCACGGCGAAATCTTCTTCCAGATCTTTGTTTTGTTATTAATGTTTAATTACCCATGTCGCTTGCTTTGTTCGTTAAGAAAAAGCTCGAATAGATGGTTTTGGTAGATAGTGGATTTTTGAAAACTCTCAAAGGAGATTTTACCATACATTTTTTAAAAGAAATCATTTAATGGAAGGGGATGATGTATGCGAGCCCTAAATAATGTGGACTGCCGTTGCGGATTTTGAAGGTGGAGGAGTTTTTGTATCTTTGCAAAAAAATCGTTCTTCCAGTATTCTGAGATACTTAAGGTCAAGTGGCCTTAGGAAAGGAAATACGGAAGTACTCTACAAGTTTCCCAGCTGAAGTTATAATGCTGTGATTTACATAACTGGGGTGTGCTATTATATTGGGTTGTGCTGTTGCAAAGTTGTATTCCATTAAAATTGCGACCCACATTTTATCTGGTATTCCTGTGTTCTACTCAGTTTATTGACAAAGATCTCCAAGTAATCCCCCCCCCCTTTCTTTCTTTCTTTAATCATGCTCTGTTTCAAAAATGACATGATTCTGGTTGCCTAATACATTTCTGAGCAATTCTTAAAGTTTGTCTCATGAACTTTAGAAGATATTTAATATTTAGAGCGGCATATTTAGAATCATAGTCAGCTCATTTGCAGCTGACTATGGTTCGTCCCATTTATTTAAAAATGTGACCACTTTCTTTATATCTCTTAATTGTGAAATAAAAGTGCGGTTATATTTAGAAAGGAGACTCAAATCTCAAGCAATTGAAGAAACGGCTTTCTTCAGATTAATTCAAATAAGTACGCAAAAATTGCAAATGGTTCTAAATGAAGCGAAAGAACCCAAATGAATAATACCGTATATAAAAATAATATATAATAATACCATTCGAATAATATTATGGCTAATCTCATAGGAAACCTTTTGATTTTTTTTTTCTTATTTGCAATACCAAAATTTTCTTTTGGCAGCAATTCTAATAAAATATTTATTAACACTTCTGGGGCTCATTGCTTTATATTGATATTTCGGATGGTATTCTCAATAGGTGTATGAACTTTTGAATTAGAAGTTGTAAGATTTCAAAATTTATAGTGTTAGTTTTGAATTATTTACAATACAAAAAAGACTTCATTAACATATAAATGCAGTTCGAAAACTAAAAGGCTACCTTAAGTTTAGAAAGTTTTTCTTAAATTTTTTATAGTTCAGTATGAACATTTGTTATGATGTGCAAATTACAATTTGATTCATGTCTGAAATAATGACAGAATGAATAATGAATGTTTGAACAATGAAACGTGCTTAGTTTTTGCTATATAAACACTTACAAAACTGATTCAGATTGCAATTAAATATAAAAAAAAGAAACTACGATGCATTTCTGATGAAATATTTCCAAAAAAAATCAAGAGGAAAAAATGGTATGTTGAAATCTTTCAAATTGCTGCAGATGTAGTTTCAAAAAGTGACAGATATCGTTATTATTTTTTTAATAATTTTATATTCAACATTATATTTGCTGAAAAGCAAGAGCTAATAAAATTCCACAATGTTCTGTGAACTAAGAAATTTGCCTAAAGGGCATTCTGCCATTTTCTTCTCCTGAAATTTTTGCATTATATTAGGATTCCATATCAATAGAGTCGTAGATATTAAATGCTTAGAAACTTTTGTATAAATAATGAATATTTATGTAATCAATGAATGCTTATTCCTGAAAATATGTCGTAGATATTAAATGCTTAGAAACTTTTGTAGAAATAATGAATATTTATGCAATCAATGAATGTTTATTCCTGAAAATATGTCGTAGATATTAAATTCTTAGAAATTTTTGTAGAAATAATGAATATTTATGCAAGCAATGAATGCTTATTCCTGAAAATATGTGTGAATTTATTTGATATTTTCATATATTAGATCTTAAATATCTTGGTATACAATTGTAATTGTCTTCTTTCAATTAAATATTCATTTCTTTTCATTTTAATACATTTTGAAATTTTAATTTGTTTATTTATTAAAACCCAAATACTACGCTGTAGCTATATCTGCTCACAATTTTTATACACAAGAAGACGATGTTTATTATAATTACGTGAGCGTAATGGAGAATATAATATTTGAAGAACCTGAACAATCACACTTGATAAAATAATATTGTCCTAATATTTTATAATTTATATTGGGACATTATTAATGTATTTCCTAATACTTTATTCGCTTATTTTTTATTTTTTTATTATTAATTGATTTAAAATTTAATTATCAATTTTGCTTGACAGATAACTATTTTTATAAGAATTACTTGTATATTATGACTAATAATCTCGTCAGCCCACTGACAGGAAGCAGCTGCCTAGTCTGAGTAGTCACAGGATTTGATAAAATTATTTCTTTCTGCAATGGAAACTCATCAGATACGTTAGATGACGATATGTTTAACTAAGAAAATGGGAATATTTAAACTTAGATTAATAAGGAAACACAGTAATAAATATTTTATGCAACCACAGAAGTATCAGTTTGTTATTGCTAATGTTAAATTCATTTCAATATTACAAATTTTTTCATATCATGTTCAAAAATATTCAATGTGAATCGTATATTAGTTTTCAAAAATAATTACTATCAGTTTAAAGAATTTTAATTGTGCCATTATTATTTTAACATGAGAATTTTTATAAATATGTAATAATTTTAATTTGCTTCCCAAATGAATCTTTTGATCGGTGGAATTAGAACTATTATATAATATATTCTCAATATGAAAGGCTTTATTAAAATATTTAATTAAAGTTTTAATTAAGAATTAATCAAATACGTTTGTATTTTTCTTGATATTTCAAACCATGTTATCAAATTAAATTTTACAGTACTTTAGAATTAAAGGACACATTAATTTAGAGATAGTCATTTTACTTCCATGCAGCTTGTCTCTATTTTTTGTAAATTTTTCAATACAGATTTAAGCATATATTGCAAAATACGTCTCTTTGTTTTAATATTTGTGTATAACTACTAGCATTAAATGATATTAAATTATTTTGTGTGCATGAATACAGTATCCGCTCGAGCCACTACTGTAATTAAACGAAATTTGAAATATTATTGGTAGATGGAAGAATTAGACTTAAAATATTATTGTACTGTAGACTTTCAAACTATACATTCTAATAATATTCCGCTTTCCTTTTTTTTACTTTTAATTGTTATTATAATATAAGAACAACGAATTACAATTCCAATTGCTGTAGAAAAACTATATAACATTTTTTAAAAATAAACAGTAATTATATATATCTAGTGATAATTATATTTCTGTTCTAACTATCACAAGAATTTCCAACATTATTGTTGCGGTGTTTTCAAAATATTGTAGTATATATCGAAAAACATTGTGGAAATATTATTCAATATCTTGTGCTACCAAGATTATGTCAGAATACAACCAAAACAGCACTCGTTTAATTAAACACCAAGAAATATTTGCTTGACAATATATTCCTGGCATTAAACTGGACTTGAATTTATGCAAATCCATAATTTAAAGTGGAATGCCTTAGTGTGGCATTCGCATTTAATTTTGTGCTGATATAATATTGTCGATAATATTTGCATAATCGAATGTTAAAATATGTATTATAGAATTAAAATTTATTGCATGTGAATATATTAAATTTTATAATTTACACAAATTTATATTTAACAAATAAATATATAATCAAATGATTATTCAATAAATAATTTTGAAATTCTGTATCAAGAGAAATGCTTTCAAATTATTTGCCACTTTCATAATATCTTAACGCTAGAATTTTCATGAGTTGGCATATACCTATTTCTACCAAAGGGATCAAAATGATACTTTTCGGTATTTAATTAGAAAAAATGTAAATTGACCTATCTATTATGAAGTTAGAAAAAAAAACATTTAATTTTTCAATATATTTGTTGAGGTGTGGTGTGATAAAAGGGCAGTCCCTCTGTGTTCATTTACTAAAAGAAGTATTTATTTTCTAATCTAGGTCTTCAAGACCATCTATTCTTCTACCATCATCTTCTACCAAAACCTTGACTCATATGTCTTCGAACTAACAATCTTTTATAACTTCTATCTGACTGACTTTCGGCTTCATCTTGCTTCTTGTATACACACATTTTGCTGACATACTTATTTCTACATTTATGCTTATATTTATGTGCGTCCGTATCAAGCCGCTACATATTTAAATACAAAAGTATGTATTATCAACAATATTTATTCACATGGTCAAAATGACCCTTTCGGCAAAAGTAGATATACTATATACATTCCTCCGAAACTAAAAAAAGAAAAAGAAAAGATGATATTTGCAATTGTATGTCTTATAAATGTTAGTAAAAATTAATTAAAATATTTGCACAAAATACAGCAATAATTTTCTTGAAGAAATGTAACGAAATTTTTTCTCAGAGGGGTCAAAATGACCCCTTGGTAAACCTAGTATTAATATTCATCATTTCTTCAAAGTTCAATTCTGCAAGCTAAAGTTATGATAAAGTGCATCTGCAAATCCCAACAATATTCTAAATCTATCACAAAATTCATTACAGGTATTAAAGGAGCTCATAAACCTTCACTGTTATAATTACTCTTCAACACTATTTCAGTTGAAAATAAACTCCTAAACACTGATGTTCTGTACACTCTTGCTGAAGCAATTGCTCCGTCAGTTACTTTGAGTTGAGATTTTCGCTCTTTGGGTTGACTAGGCCTTGGAGATAATTTCGACAAACAATTTAGCTGTGCTGTTTGTCATGCTGCCAGAAAGTTTCCGCAAATGCCCCCTTTCGTTTGGTAATGTGATGTTTGAATTCTTCAGTAATGTTAATTATTTTCGAAAGAGTTTGCTGTAAAGAGAATCTTCAAAGTCTCTGTTTCTTGTAATGGAATAAATTGTCCTAAATATTCTCAAAATGCCTTTCTATATCGGTAAGAATGTTTTTCGCCGGTTTTCAAACAGATATTTCACTATTCATTAACAGAAAATTTTGGTTATGTGTCGACTGTCCACAATATTTGTACTTAAACAGCGCCTCTATTATTATATTGTTGTTTTAATTTCTTTCGCATCGAAATATTTGTTTGCTTCATATCAAAGAAAAATGAAGTTAATATTTAATATATATATATATATATATATATATTGCCTTACGTTCAAAGATATACCTAATATTTTGAACGTCAAATTACATTGTTCCAATTTAATTCAGTTAAAATCTTAAGAGAAGCGAAAGCACTTCATTGCTCTGAATGGTGCTTATATGTGTAATAAATAATTGAAAGAATAAAAGACAGTATACAAATCTCTTTTGCGTGGATTTTTTTTTCGATATTTGCTCAAATTATATAATTTGTTCAGTTAAACTATATTAACGTCCCTTTTGAAATGGAACACTAAGATTATTTTGGAACGGACATCATAATTTTGAATCTCCTTCAGATAATGAGGATGATACCTGAGTTGGTACCACCCCTCTCCAAACTTCCACACCACACCAGTGGGAGTGCATTTGACCTGACGGATTTAACGTGCATTAGACCCGCTTGTTCCACCACGGTTTTTCGGTGGAATCGGGTCTCGATCCCGAAACCCTCCAGTTCCAAAGCCGAGACCTTACCACAAAGCTTCTGCGGCCCTTAAACTCTATAATATTAGATTTAATGGAGTATATAAAAATATGTCTTCTTTTTATTACTATAGTACATATTATGATGATTTTAAATTAAAAATCAGATATAAAGACCGTTCAAAATAGTTGTTTCAACATTTCGCTATCTCGCATAGATGCAATGCCGTTCCAAATACACAAGATGCCATTTCAAAATTAAATCTGAATATTTTATTTTTCATTCGATTAACCCTCTGGGTGGTTTCATTCTACGTGTGAAATTTCTGAAAAGCGAGAAATGTCAGACTAGTAATGTGTCGTGAAAGCGCGTCGGTTTTCCAAGCGAGATGCACTGAAAGCGTTAGCCGAATTTTTGCTTTCCCCCAAACGCATTGTGGGGTCAAGAGTCCCTAAGGCTAGGAACAAGTTACCGCTCATTCAAATCAAATTTTATTGCTTTCGTTTATTTTGCATGGCTGCAAAAGTCAGAGGGTTTCTAAGAATAGTGAATGGGAAGACTGTTTTGTTTCTTTTTAACCCCTATCGCCCGATAGCTGATATAACAATGTAGGATAAAATTGTCTTCATATTCCCTTATTATTCTTTTAAATAAATCATTGTAATATTTTTGTATCGAGCAATCAACATTTGCAATACAGTAGCATATGTCTAAAATTAGAACTAATCATAAAGAGTTCTGTTAATCTGAAACGAATAAATAACAATATAGAACTGATGTACTATATTTTAGAAGAAATGGCATCATCGATTATAATAAAAAGTACAATTTTTGAGTGAAAGTCAGCAAATTATTTGGACAGCTGAAAAAATATATTATTTTAGAGCCACATAATTGGCTACTTAGGTATTAGTTATCCAGGCCTTAAAACTTCTCATAGCAGTTTTATCAGAATTCAATATTGTTTATAATCATTATTTTTTATTGAAAAATAATGGCATCTTCGTTTTTAAATGATTCAATGTAATGAAATATACAATTTAAAACCTTATGAATTGTACCAATGTAAATGCATATCAAATGTTTTTATTTAGAATTTATTTTTGAAGTTGATACTGTTCTAGTGATTTTAAAGCGTTAGTGAAATTTAAAACTATTGGCATTTATTACAATATTTTCCCTCACCTTTTTCCACCATTTTATGTTCACATTCAATGAAATTGTCATCTTCATAAACATTCAAAGGCAGCTAAAACAAACAGTTCTTTTAAGAAATTATGCAGGACTAATCTATTCCTCATAAATTTCGATATGTTTATAATGCCTAAAATTTTCTTTTAAAAAATACAATTTACAAAAATAAATTTTCTAAGTTTCATCTAATCTGAAAAACTAGTTTGATACTTTTCATTTAAGCAATTTTAAACATCATCATTCAAGATATCTCCCACTGTACGATATTTATAAACTGTACGTATCACACTACTGGTTTTCGCAGTGGTGTCACCAAAATTTGAAGTAAAAAAATTTGTTCCCATGTTTCAGAAGTTATGCATTCATATATTTCTCAGCACTCAGAGAAACGGAATTATAGAGAAATGCTGAAAGAAAACAAATAGTATCCACTCACAATACCATCCACAGACGTTTATTGTTATTATTATTTCGAAATTGGGAAATCATAGAGAGCAGGCGATCAGTGATGACATATCTAATGGCCAAACGTTTTAATATGAAATAAAAAAAAGGTAGAATCGGTCGAATGGTTAGGGTTGCTAGAGTATCAAAAGGTTTTGGAAATAATTTTAAATGTTTGCCATATGACATATCACTGCAATATATATATGTATGTATATATATATTGCAGTTAATATATCCATTTCATACATCAAAACTTTTATGATGTATCTATGCTCATAAACTCTCATATAAGGAAAAAATTAATGGAATTGGTCTTGTGGTTGAAGTTGGCGCGGATTGGAATTATATGTATACGTCTGTGAAGTTTTGACATCATTCGAAAATCTAGTTATTAGGGGATTTGAAAGTATCCAAGGTTTTTACATAATCAGTAAAATTTAAATTTCATACAAAAGGAACAATTTTTTAAAAAAAATTCTTTTAACACTGAATTAGGAAAATATTGCAATATGAACTGGGAATATAAAAGTTAAACGCATTTGAGATTAAAAAAGCAATAAACACTAGATTAAGAAATATGCATGGAAATTAAATACAACTTTTAAAAAAGCATTAAAATATCTTAACACTTTCGGAGCACTTTTTTAGAAAAACATGGTGTGGACATTCTTTAACCATATTTCTGGGTTTAAGACTATTCAAAATTAGTGATTTCAATGCATAACTATGAAAGTTATAGATTTAAATATTCAAAAATAATTTATTGTCCGCTCACCATTGAAGCATTTATCAGCATCATTTTGCATTAGAACGCACTTAAAAAGATATAATTAAAAATTGTATTGTACTTTGCACAAGATTCATCAAAAGCTATCTCATTTATCCACTCAGATTTTATCCTTTAATGAGGAATTCACATTAACATATAAACAAAACCAAAAAATGCTTCAAAGAACTGTAAAATAAATATAGAATTTTTGAAATTCCTTTTTTTTTTTAATATTTTATAAATCTATCTAAAAAAATATATCTTCTTTGATAAACTATTGAAAAATGATTTTAAAATAGTTTACTGTGTTAAAGACTTTTATGATGTTATCAATCTCTTAATGTTCCTAACAAAGTTATTCAAACATTTAATTCCATTTATTTTGCTATTTGTTTTCATCTTCATCAAGGTATGAATACTAATAACTAATCATTAACAACTAAACTAATATTAATAACTAACTAGATATTAAAAACTTAACTAATATTAATACCTTCTCGTATAGAAATAATTTTTTATAAGATGCTCTTATGTTCCTTTTATGAATTCGAAAGAAATTATTTTATTCAGTTCTTTAAAGAATTTTAAAAAGGAGTCGCATTATAAAATATCGGACACACAGTTCCATGTTTTTATACAATATAAATCTCAAAAGAGAAACAATATAACAATATAATTTATTATATTCTCTGAAATTTATACTGCTTTAAAACACAATATTCAATTAAAACACAATATTCAATTACATCTGTTTACTTTGAGCGAAGAAAAATAATTGAAAGTAGAGATTAGTATAAAAAAATATAAATTTGCATTATAAAAGTAGTTGAACTAAGAATGAAAAATATATTTAATATATTAACTATATAGCGAGGGCAATATTTAAAATATATCCCTTCCGAGTTCCTACTACTTCAATGCGATGTTTAATCACAAGTGGGGATAAAATTGCATTATGAAAAATAATGCAATGAAACTTTAAAACAACATTTCGATCAAATAAGCTATATCAAAGAAATGATATTGAAGCCAAATACAACTTAAATCTACGTACACATAGAGCATTATGGAACGATGCCTAAAGCAATCCTTCGGGCCCTCAGATCCTGTGACATGCGGGGTCCAACTTGATTGAGTTGTTGATGAATCATGCAGCCAAATAGGGGAAAGAAAGAATTTATTTCAAAATGAAAATACAATAAAAAATGCGTTTTTTTTCTTCTTTCGAAATTGAAAAATTATATAGAGCACGCGATCATTGATGACATATCTAATGACCAATAGTTTTAATATGAAATAAAAATTGACAAAATTGGTCGAATGACTGGGGCAGGTAGAATACCAAAAGGATTTGGAAGTAATTCCGCCATAGACGTATCAACTGAATATACTGAGAAGATATTATATATATATATATATATATATATATATATATATATAAAAGACCTTCTCAGTATATAAAAAAAAACATTAGCTCTCATATATAAAGAAAATTAATATATGATTGACAATATTATTCATATAAAAAATAAACAGTTATTTCTCAAATTTCAGTTTAATGTAGCATACTGGATATGACTTAATCCCTTTTTTCAACCCTTGAAAGTCCTTTATTAACTTTTTTTAACCTCCCAATTCAATAGCTTGGGTTAAAAAGGCTGAGCATTAACTAGGAATCATTCCATACAAAGAATTTGAGAAACAATTTCTTTCTTTATCGTAAATCAACATATTGCAACCTTTCTATAATTAATTGTTATTAACTTATATGTAATCTTATCTTTAAATATTAGATAAACTGGCTGATGAGAAATTTGTATGCGTAAATCTGTATGTAAAAATCGTGTATGCATGTACATGATCCCCCAAAACGGAAGCATCGAGATAAATTAAATGTATCATGCAATTTTATCAAAATGTAGATTTGTATTAATTTTTTAAATGTATTCTGACAAAGGATTTATCACACACGAGTGTTTAAATAATTATTTGAAATCACACACACACACACACAAAATAGATAAATGAAATTTGGTAAGTTGATTTGATATTGTTATTGCGAATGTGTCGAATTTTTGCTCCAGTCTGAAAGGATAGGAAGATGCACAAAATTCATACTTGATTCTATTCAAAATGCGCTAAGAAATATGGATAGCGCTACACTGCATAAGCATATGAATAGGAGAAAGTAAGGATGCTGATGCTACCATTGATCTTTACCTTGATTGTAAACCTTGGATTGCTTTTAATAATAATAATTATTATTATTTTCCTGTTTGTGCCCGACAACCTTTAAGGTGGATCCTGCATTAGTGTGCAGTTTATGAAGTTTTCTTCCATAAGTAACACCAGCATCTGTAACAAAATCTGAAAAAAAGTAAAGCAGTCATTTATTTGATACGAGTAAATAGCAGGTTGTGATTTCAAGGCATAACTATGAATGCTATGATAACTATGATTTTGAATATTCAAAAATAATTTGTTATCCATGCACCATTCAGGAATTTATCTGCACTATTTTGCATTAGAATGTCCTTAAAAGCGTGTAGTTAAAACTCTTTCTGTACTTCGCACAAGATTCAACAAAAGTTATATCATTTGTCCACTGAGATTTTATTATCATTAATTTACTCATTAACTTATCTACAAAAAAATACTTCTTCAAAGAACTGTAAAATAGGAATAGAATTTTTGAACTACCTACTTATGTTTTTAGAAGTGTTTTAGATATCTATAATTTTATCTAAGAAATACATCTTCTTTCATAAACTATTGAAAAAATATCTTCAGATAGTTTATGATGTTAAGACTTTTACAATGTGATTCGTTTCTTAATATTCCTAACAAAATAAATCAAACCCTGAATTAAATTTATTTTACTATTTGCTTTCATCTATATCAAGGTATATTAAGACTAAATATTAATAATTTTCTGAATAGATATAATTCTTAAAAAATGTTTTTATTGTTTCTTTTATGAATTTGAATGAAATTATTCTATTCAGTTCTTTAAAAAAACTTTGAAAAGGAGTCGCATTATAAAAAACGACACATTATTCCAAATTTTTACAAGATAAGAGAAACAAGAGGTGGGTGGGTAGGTATGTAAATGGTGTAGGACTCTAATGCTGTAATATTGTGAGATATTATTGTATTAAATTATCAGGATATAATTTATATTTTAATAAATTATTATTTAACTTTCATTTGCATATTCTCATACTCCAAAATTACAAATATATTGATAATGTTCTTTTTACTTTATAAAATATTTAATTTCATATTTAATTCCGCTTTTAAAAGGCAACAAAGAAATTTTCTTCTATTTCTTCTTATGTATAAGAAAGGTTTAAATGTAGTATATTTATCATTAATATAACAATTTATTTTTTGAAGATAAAATAATTAAAAATAATTTTATCGTCTGCAACGTTGCATATTTCAGCTATTATAGTGGCAAATGCACATGAGCTTAAAACGTTTATTCTATCGGACTTGTTAATAAAGAGCAAAATAAATACCTGCACCAAAAGTTATATTGCAATCACTAAACCCATAACTAAATAAATTCTGTAACAGATTTTAAATAACATTCTTGGAAGGTTATAATTGTAATTTAATTTTAACCATTCCAAATCAAAAGCCTTCACTTAGACTCTAAGACTTTCTTCAATGTTATCTCTCTTTTTCACCCAGAAAGATTTGACAACCCGTGTATACTCGTTCATCGAAACAAAAATGACATTTTGGCAGATGTTGCTTTCACTCCTCAAAGCATGCTCTTGAGCAAGAGGAAATGCCAAAACAAATTCATTCCTTTTCGTCGAACACAGCTCACTGCTGACAACAAACCAAGTAGAACTTGTCATTTCCATCCAAGTACTCCAGAAACGAAGTGGGTCTAGAACAAATCTATGGGCGAGGAACAACCTACTGGAAGTTGGTTGTTCCTCTTCTTTCACTTTACGAGAAGTATTACGCGGGAAAAATTTCCTATAATTTCCTTGTGCTTCTTTCTTTGTCTGCATTTGTCTTCTGATTTCTGCTCCTTGATTTGTGTTACAAACACTCATATTAGTATTTCTATAATTATAGTCTTGTATTGAACGATTTGAATAAAATATTAAATTAATTTTTTAAAGGAGAATCTTGAGTGCACTACTTTATTTCTGTACTTAAAGTTTATACACAACTGTACTGTTTTATTTCGGCACTGTTTCATTGAGTGCACTGTTTTTGCAAATTAAATTACTTAATTTACAAATTTAGTCAATATTTTTACGAATATGAAAATAAGTGATCATTTAAAAAAAAGTGTAAATTTCGAGGATTTACGTGACGTGAGTTTGCGTCGTTTGTTATATCTCATGAGGCCACTGAAAATTCAAAAATTTATATAGTTTAAATTATGATTTTTCTGTCCTTTTCTTCAGATATTATTGAACTAACTGATAAGTTTATGTAATCGTATGAATGAAATTAGAGGTTTTTCCTGAATTAAGAAATAAACTGAGGCTTCGTCCTAGAGGATTTCTCAAAATGATTGTCCCCTGTTTGAATTTATCAATAATTTATTTTTTTTATTTGAAATACATTAAAATGTATGCCTGAGGAACACATTTTACTCAGAAATCTGTTTGAATAAAACTAAAGAAAATCTATGCAAAACATTCAAGTTATATTTCTTTAATTCAAAATACATATTGAATGTAAATTTTTTATTATTTATAAAATATTTCACTTACTTTTGTTCTATCCTAAGCGAAAATTTTGTGGTATTCTCTACATATAATTTAAGAAATACCAACTTCTTGCTTATGTCTTACAGTAAATTACAGAAAATCTCACTATGAAAATAATGAGAAATCAATCAGAGGATGAGCAAAAATGATAATTGCAAATATCGTTATGAAAGCATGGTTTACTTTAATTAACATTTAGTTACACTTTTTGCTATTTTTCGTCAAACGCTAAGCTTTATAATAGAGATGGGCTGTCCGAAAAAAATAAAGAAGTGAAACAAAAAAAAATCAATTGTTAGAAATGGAAGTAGGAGTTTTTCCTTCATAGTCCTCATATTTATTGTTATTTTTCCCACAATAAGAAAATAATTTATCACACAAATTGATTGAAATAGGAAACAATGTAAACATAAAATTAGAAATTAGAACAAACAGAAAAAATGAAACGATTCGAGCATGAAAGTGTTCTTCAACAGGATATGGTAATCCCAATCATTCACTGACACTGCAGTTATACCAATCAACATTTCAAAGTGATTCTTCTTCTTGTAAAGTCTTTATTCAGACTATAAGGAAATGGCTAAAATAAGTATTTATTAACAGAATTCAATCCTACTGCATTTAAATGGAATTAATGCATGAAGGTAAACTTCCAAAATAAAAATCCAACATTACTTTTTCTGGAGATAACTAAAGAACAAAATAAGCATGAACAAACCATATATTACAATATTAGATGGTCAATGATGGATATTCAGCAAGATGCAGATGATATCAAGCAAAAACGACAAATATCTAAACTTGATGAATATTTATTAATATTCATAAATAAATTTCACTTAGACGTGGCAATCTAATTTCAGAAAATTATAATACATTATCTATTGACTGCGCATAGTACTTTTATCATTTTTGTAAATATTTCAACATTGACTGAAGAAATTATTATCCTTACAGGAATGTCAGATTTAATATTGTCTGGACTTTTACAACTCTTAAAATAATGGTAAAAGTTCTTACAAAAATTAATCGTTGAAAGACCTCTCAAAGAATGAATGTCCATAAGCTTGTGACGTCTATGCTATCTCTTCCTAGTCTAGCAGATTTGCAACTGATTTCTTTCTTCTTAAGGGTCAGGATTACATACCCAAAGTATTAATCAAGATGGTAATCCTTTCTGGAAGTTATGCGATCTCTGATCGGAAATAGATGGATTCTGCCTATTGCTACATTCTTTGGGAAATGTATTAGAGAGCGAAGCTGCAAAAGGAATGTATCGAATACATTTACTAAAATAATATATCTTCCTGTACTATCAGCTGCATTTGTTGACAAATTTGAAACAAATGGAATTGTGACTTCTAAGTGAAAAAAGGACATCCTATAATAAATATATTAGAGTATTTTACATAGGTTAGGAAAATGATAAGGAATTCATTTAAATTAATTCATTTAAAATTTGAAGCGTGACAAAAATTGCAATATAACAGGTATATATTTATGCCGAATTAAAACGAGAACAAATTTTTGATTCGAATTAATTTTTTTAAAAGTCTGAATTGCTATTAATTCAAATAAACAATATTCGAAGAAATTGTTTGAATTTATAAAATACAGCAGATTGAAATTTATTATTGAAGGGAATATAAAGTCCACTTCTCTTCAAAATAATTAAAAGTGTTATGAACAAGTGTTCCACAAATATATTTAGATTGTTTCCAAAAGTCTGGTTTCAAAAAAGATTTATTAAAAAATAATTAAATTAATAAATTTAATAAAAAAATAAAAGTTTTCTAATAACATAGTAATAATTGTGTTATTAACTGAAATATGACAAATTTTCTTGTTCCATATCTATTTATAATCTTAATTATTTTATAAGTCGATGAAGAAGAAGTAATTCGATTATAAAGATAAAGGTAATACAGGAGTAATAATTATTATTTTCTTTATTTTTTGGCCAATTAATATAAATTGAATTTTAAATATGTTTTGCATTCATTATAAAAACTTTATCATGAAGTATTGATAACAGCATTTTTGAATTTGCCTTTTGTTACTCTTAGATTTTATTTATATTTCAATCTATTACGATAATAATTTATTACGGCATTACAATTGGGGTATTACCAACTGGAAAAATATTCTAATTAGTGTTTTGGACGATTCTTATCCTAGTAGTATGTATGAAATCTGCCACAAACGTGAATGAATTTATTTTCTGAAAAACTCCAAAAAAAACTAAGGTGCAACAAGGTTATAAAAATGCAGACAGTTTTATTGAAAAAGTTTTGTAAGAAGGATAACAGTTAATATAATACTATTGTAAATATAAAATGTTAATATTTTATGTTCTGTGCTAAAACAAGACTTTTATAACTCTACCAAAACAACAACGTTCCTGAAAATATGAAACAAAAAATTGTCAAAATAAAAATTCTTTTAAATTATCGAAAATTATCATGAAATGCAATTATACATAATTTTTTTGCCTGCGTTTTGGCATAGGGGTAGCGCGTCTTCCTCGTGATCAAACTGTCCCTGTGCGGACATGTGTGTTCTTCTTCTGTGTTTTATCTGTGAGGTGTGTGAATGCGGCCCCCTGGAGAAAGTGGTTGTGCAAGCGAATGTGATGTATGCGTAGCCAAGACATATTCTAGATCCTATATGGCGCTAGTGAAACTATAGACGCTCTCTCGTCTTAAAATCATTCACCTCTCGGCTTATAATCAGTGGGTTTGTCTACGAAATGTACCATAAGGAACAACAATAACAATACATACAATTTGAAATGAAAAAGATAAGAGAAAACTCAAAAGCATAAATTTAGCATCTTTCAGAGTTATGGTTACAGACTAAATTCTTTAGTACAGTGTCTTAAGAACTTGCTGAAAAGACTAAATCATAAATTATTCGAATATAGTGATTGTGATGTAATTTATTTTTATTTTTATTTTCTTTCTTGATATTAAGTTCACTTTTGCTTTTCACTTTACTTTCGCCTTTTGACATTACACGTATTTTTGTTATTATATTTCAGAAAACTCATCAAGTTAAGTATTAATTTTCTTTTGAAATTTATATATGGGAATTTAGACATTTCATCAAAGAGGATAATCTGAAGGGAAAAACATAGAGAGCCTGCTTCAAATGGAAAATATATGAGAAAATAACTTAACAAGAAAAAACATAAAATATTATTATCCATTATGTCTTAAATGATTTCTATTTAGAAATTATTTCTTAAATTGATATTTTTTCAAAACTTTTTAATAAATATATATTATTTAAACGAGATTTGTATACGTACCATAAATCAGATCAACCTTCTCTCTAAAAAGAATTTCTTTTTCAATTAACTTCGTATTTTATCTCTTAATAACGTCTCAACAGTATCATGATTGAAATGAACTATTATTTGATACCATGATTGGCAACTCCAAATTAATTTATTAAAACTAAAGAAAAAGATTGTACATCTCTAAAATTGTTTTAATTACCAACCAATATCTTATTTGACATTTCTTTATTGCTATAATTTAGAATGTTGTCAAATTTTCCATTTACTTAAATTTGCTAAAACAAAACGATTATATACAATGATGTGCAAAACTTAAGCAACAATGCAAATTTTAAGCAGATAGCCATGAAATTGCAGAAACGGAGTTCTTGCGATCAGTACAATGAACACGTCAAGAGAAAGGTCATGCGTATGTAAATATCAGGAACAAAACGTCACAGGCGACGTAAGCGTAAGCAAAACACGTGCAGAAGGTGAGCGCAGCTCAACACTACAATAAAAGAAATGACATAGACTCAATTAAAGACATTCGCTGCAAGTGTACGTGAGTTAATTTGTGAAATATGGCTAGCAGAAATCACCTGGACGATTTCACACGTGAAAGAATGATCGGAAAGCTGGAGGAGAGGCGTAGTGTGACCAGTGTAGCTGAAGAGTTCGGAATCAACAAAAGTGTCGTTCCGCGCGCTTGGAAAGCCTTCCAAACCACAGGTACAGCTGTGAGAAAGGTTGGTGGTTGCCGCCCCAGGAAAACAACTGCAGTGGATGATCGACATATCGCCCTGCAGGCGAAAAGAACCCGAAACCAGTCAGCAAGCGACATTGCTCAGCAACTGTATGCAGCAACGGGGCGACAAGTGTCGCGTTTTACTGTGTCCAGACGCCTTCACAAAGGTGGCCTATTCTCCCGCCGTCCTGAATGCTGCCTCCCTTTGACAGTTTCCCACCGGCGGCACCGTTTAGAGTGGTGAGGGAGCACAAAAGCTGGACATCTCAATGGAGTCGTGTCCTCTTTACAGATGAGAGTCGTTTTAGTGCCACAAGCGATTCCCAACGAAAGTTGATTTGGAGAGAGGTCGAGACACGGTTTCATCCCAGTAACATCACGGAAAGAGACCGTTTAGGGGGTACTGGAGTTTTCGTCTGGGGAGGCATTATGATGAACGGGCAGACTGAGCTCCACGTTTTTGACAGAGGTTCTGTAACTGGAGATCGCTATTATCAGGAAGTGATCCTTCCCCATGTACGTCTGTTCCGAGGTGCCATTGGATCAGACTTCGATTTTATGGATGACAATACACGGCCACACAGGACTCATGCTGTTGAGGAGCTCCTGGAAAGTGAAGATGTCACTCGAATGGATTGGCCGGCGTGCTCCCCTGATTTAAATCCCATAGAACATGTGTGGGTATGCTTTGGGGAGACGTCTTGCGGCACGATTACATCCTCCTGGGAACACCCGACAACTTAAACAGATACTGATTGAGGAATGGTCACTCTTACCTCAAGAACTGTTGGACAATCTGTTGCTGAGTACGGGGAGACGGTGCGAAGCAACCATTGCAGTAAGGGGAGGGCATATCCCATACTAAGGAACATCTGCTTTCTGTTTTTCCTCTTGGCAGACAATCATGTGTAACGATACTATGAGTTCAATAAAGCCTTTTTTGTTTGATTCCATACTGTATGCATTCTATTTATTTCTGCGCAACTATGCTTTCGTCATTCTTTCAGAACAAAATGCTGTATCTCATTTCTGAATTTCATGTCTCTCAGATGATTTATCGGAGAGTTATGGCAATAAACATAAACAAACATAAAGTTATGGCAATAAACAATTCTTATGTACATACAAATGTAAAATATAATGGTTCAGTTAAATCTTTCTCCAACTTAAATATGTATTTAACAATAAATAAACAGTAATCAAATACGCACTTTCCAAGCAATTACAATAAATGTTGAATAAAATAAGAGCGTAGATAAAATAATTAATTGTATCAATCGTATATTATCATGAAATGTCATTTCTTTTTAATTTGGAGCATGTAATGTAATATGAAATCATATGATATCGCGTGATGGCCTTAAAGAAGAAAAAGTCGTTTAGACAATTAATTATGAAAATCTAAAATTTCATAAATAATTATATTCCGTTTAAAATATGCGACGAATTTATTTTAGGGAGACAATTAAAGAAGCGGCATTCAAAAACAATCTAGAAACGTTAATTTATTTGATATTTCGTGATGATGATTTCGAAACATTGCAACTAATCATTTTAATTAATATCTCAAAAACAATCAACATAGAGATATTAATAATAATTTCTTACTCTGCACTATAAATTACATGTATATTTATATATATGGACGTGTCGCCTCTGGTGACCCCCGAATTCACTAAAATATTAGTTATATTAGCTGAAGATAAATCATTTAGATATAACTTCATGTCCTTGATTCTTCAAAATTGGCAGATATTAAAGCCGCATTATTTTAATTACCTTACTGAACTTTTCAAATGGTGTCGGTTCCATAGAAATATAGAGCTATTAAAATCTACAATATGCGCTTAATTTGTTTTTAAAATTCGCTGAAAATTAAATTCATTTTATTACTCCTTAAAGCTGTAAAATAACTCCACAGATATAAAACAAAATTGTTCTTCTTTAGCTTTCAACAATGTAAAAACATTGCACTGTTACTTCTATCGTAGGAAAGACCGTTTTTTGATCAGCTATATAGGATGCTGATCGGATGTTGGAACAATAACCTCCATTCTTGACACAAATTTAGCGACCATTTGCCGACTTTGTTGACAAAATGGATATTTTAGAATATTCAAGAATTTTGAAGATAGAACCAATACGATATGAGTTATGCTTGATTGTTCGAGAACCTTCTTTGACCTGCTCCGGAAACTATAAAAGGCTGGCATCCTGGCCGAATACAGACGTATAGAGTAATACGAGTTAACAGCGAATTTGTTGGATCAGTCGAGCAAAGCCTAACCATTGAGTGGAACCTCAGACTAATAGTGGATTGAAAATTGCACTATGCACCAGCTTTTTGCCACAATAATTGAAGTGACATCGAGTAGTTTGTGGATGGTACAGCTAAGTGCAGTTGGGTACAGCTAAAGCAAATAGATAATGGAGAATTTCAGGCATTTGGAGAGACCATACAGAATAGCTATGTAGATTACCTCATCCTTCTGAGTTATCTCTGGCCGCTTTGTGTGCTGTGGTTGCAGTTTATTACAGATTACTACCTGCGGGCTGTTGTTTGTTCTAAGTGTGCTGCTGTGTATTGCTTGTGTACATCTCGGCTGCATTTTGTCGTCTGTGTCTTAGTATTAATAAACGTCGTTATTTGTTATTGAGGCTTGTTCACTGTTTTACACCATACACCCACTACAAAACGAACCCATTGAGTTTACGTAAAAATTACATTAATTGCAATTTCTGCATTTCCACTTTAAATTAAAGTCGAAGTTTTACCAGAAGTGACAACAAATTAGGAAAATATCTATAGTAAATTGAACGAAACGATCTAAACAACAGTATAAGTTTGGTATGACTCACAAAATTTGAGGATTAAAAAGGTTTTGTTTGAGAAGATATTAAGAGACAAGTTATTTGAAATATTTGATTGAAAATTGCAACTAGCGGTAATACTGGCGAACCGGTATTACCGCTAGTTAACTGGTCACCAAAGAAGGTTAGTTATAAATAAATGCAGAGTCATTAACATGATGAGAATTTATAATTAATTCGATTAATTTTTATTGTTAATATTTTTAGAGTTTACGATGAATTTTATAATTCCTGAGTAGAAATAAATCTAGACTTTATTAATCATATAGCATTTTTTGTTATTTTTTTTAGTTAGGAAATCATGTATAATGAATCCAAATGGTTTAAATTATATTAAAAATATATCTAATTTCCTCATTACTCTGTTGTAATGTTCACAGTTTAAATATATATTTTTATAAAGATCGAAAATGTATTGAGATTTTTAAAAAGTTATTAGAATAAATCCAATGCATTAAGAAATTTTCGCCGTAAAGTTATCAGAGTTTTTAAATGTCTGTCCTAAATTGTCTACTTCTGTTTTCAATATGTCAATCTTAATTGTAAAGCCAGATAGTTCCTATTTTCATAAATTTACTTAACTTATTGCAAAATTAAAATGCTTTATATTTTTCTATAGTTGTCTTTTTGCCAATGTCCGCCCACGTTAAATAATTATCCTTAACATGGATCATTTTAAAATTTAATTCCTCATGCACCGCTTCTAGATTATCTTTCTCGATTAAATCTATGATATTTTCTGTATCTGAAGAACTCTCGCCGCTATTAGTTTTCGAATTTTATATGAATTTCTTCAGCTTTCTTCTCAATATGGGAATATATTCTAAGATGTACAATATATAATGTATTGTTGCACAGAATGAAAATGTAGTAAGTAAGAATGTTAGCAATGTTACACAGAATGAAAAATGAAAAATTTCCATTTCAAATAAATAATAATTTTTTATACTTAGAAATGTATTTCTTTTTGCGTTCCTCCAGATATATTATAGTTGCAATTTTGCAATCTGAAACAAAATCTAATTTAAAACTCATATTTTCTTTTAATTATATTTTACACATGAAAATTAAGCTTCTCAAGAAATGCAATTAAATTCAGAAAAAAAAATATTGTAATTTATGATTACTTTTTTTAGAAAAAATTATAGAATATTCAATAAGATGTCATTTAAGAAAATCTTTTATAAATAAATATTAAACTTATTTCTAGAATAATGTAATATCAAAAAAATAAATATTACTTTCAAATTCCTTTTATACTCTCAGAAAAACTTTAATGTAAAAAGTTATATCTATTAGACATTTTAAAGCCAAAGAGCTTTATTAATTAATGCTGCTCTTTAAAATTTTTTTACCAATTTATAATCTGAAAATAAATTTCTATTTCCTGAGACGACAACATATCAGTTTTAAATATATTTCACTCATATATATATATATATATATATAAAAGTGATATTTGGAATACTGCATTAAATATTAAAGTTATTTTTACTGTAGTTTCATTGTTTTTCTTAATATTTTAATAAATAAATGTCCGTCCATATTTAATTCTTTTTAAACTCTCAAAAACTTTTCCATGTATTCTGATATCCTCAAGCAGGCTTGTTTTCAAAATTTCTTTTAAAAGGCAGTACTTGCTATTTAAAAATTATTTACTATCTTGTGGAAACACATTTATTTTTTGCGAAAAGCAAAGAAGAAATGGATAAATGTGCTCGATTGACCACAACTGCAATTTTTTACAAATAAGGCTTATAAGATCATAGAGTCACCCGTTGTTGAATTTAATCCTATGGATAATACATTATAACATTTTATGAGAATTATATATAAAATTTCAGACATCCTTTTCTGTCTTTGATTCATTACATTATTTGGGAATAAATATTTTGAAAGATTTTTTTTTCAATACTTAAAAAATACCCATGTAGTATTTCAATTATAACACTACAGCCTCGATGTCATAATCTAAGTCATTAAGTTTCAGAGTTACCGAGATTTAGCAAGTGTCTTATTCTTCAAAGATGAATATGATTAAAAAGAGAGCACCTAAAGAATATTTTCTTAAAAAGATAAGTGGAAACAACAGTAATAACCGTAAAAAAATGAGTTTCAGTTTTGTGTATTAATACATATAATACATATTAATAAAATATTTATGCTTTACAAAATATGTATTGTGCGTCATAATTTATTTTCAATTTTTTCAAGGTTATCAAGCAACGTTAATAGGAAATTCATTGATTTCTAAAATGAAACATAAGTATTTGAGAAATATTTTTTTTAAATATTGTAACCTTTTTTTCAGTAAACAATAAAAAATAAAATTGAGTATTTTACAACAGCTGGTAAAATTTTTCCTATTTAACTCTAATTTTGATTCAATACAAGAATGTTTATATCTTTCTAATGTTTCTCACACTTTAATATAAAAATTCAATGAAATTTTAACTTTCAAATTATCTTTTTTGTTTAGCATTTTTTTTTCATTTGGATATTAATCAATAAGTAAATAAAATTTCGGTATTTACTACTAATATATTTTTTCGCATTAGGGAATCTTAATGTCTTACTAAAAATACTAGAGTAATTGCGTGTATCATGCTTTGCATTTTAAAATCAATTTGTAACATAAAAAACATTCGAATGCAGAAAAATGTTTTAAAAATTTGAGTGATCAAAAATGAATATTTTTTGTATATAACGCATTTTTCTAATATCTTATTCTCTCCTTGTGTATGATATGTATCCCCTTGTGTATCTAAAACCGTGAGAAAAATTTAAAAGTGGTAAGTAAAAACAATGAAATAGAGGATCAGAAACTTAATGGTGGCCAGGTACGTGAGAAATTAACTGTAAATAAATTAAATACGCCAAACATACGATTAAGCAATAGAATAGCAAATAGGAAAGATGTACTAACAAAATTACTATTTATAGTGTCTTGGGGATTAAAACCCTAAAATATCAAAAACAAAATCATGATTTGAGATTTGTGCATTTTCCAATTCTACATCTATCCCCCTGTTACTATAAACTATCTTATTTTTATCTCTATGATAATTAGAAGAGTCATTGCTACACAAACTGTCAACTGAGAACCCTCAGTATGGAGTTTGCCCACCTGATGCTAAATTCTAAAAATCACAAATTTAAGAAAGTAGAATTGCATGAAGATTCTTTTCATCACAAAAGAAATTTATCTCTTGTAGAAGCCATTAGACCCATTTTTAGGGATTTATCAAATCCAAAGTTGTTGAAGAAATGTCTGCATGAAAGTACATAAAATCCAAACGAGAATATAAATGATGTCATATGCTCTCGTGTTCCTAAGAAAATATATCTTCATATATAAGCCCATTCTTTAAGAACATATGATCGTATTTATTTTTAATTATAAAAATGTTACAAAACGTGAAATGTTGAAAAAAATTGAACACGGAGTCTGAATATTACACTATATAAGCAATGAAGTGATTGGATAACGAGAGATGTATCACAATAATTTCCAGAAAACAAATGAAAAAATAAGAGAGAGAACAGTAATATTAAATATAATGTAGATAAAATAAAATATGGGGGCAAGAGGTTTTGATCTATTTAATTTTTACATTAAAATGCATTTTTTTTTCAGAATGTCAGTTTTTCATATTCGATATATATTTTCTTAAAAAGTACTGCTCACAGATTTGTAATTTTTATATGAAATATTTATCTTATGTCGTAATATATATTAGGAAATTAGCTTTTTCAAAAAAAAAACAATTTTTTGTGCGAAAATAATGTACTATATATGATAAAAAATATACTATTTAAAATATAATATTTACAAAATGATATACTATATATAATAAAATAGTTTATAAAATTTACCAAAAACTCCCATCAGTGTAAAAAAGCCATTGTAACATAAGCAGCTTAGACACTTCCAACTGCCCTTAAAGTAAGTGGTCATCTGACTTATAATGCGATACATATGTTATTTATGCAGCTGAATTGTTGTACCATTTAACCTTAAACTTGGATTACACAAAATGGGTGTTGCACATTTTATCTGATATGTCATATTGACAAGCAGCCACATTTTGGAATCTCTCTTTGCACATCTAACACCAAGTTTTATTTCAGAATTGATATATTTCTACATATTTGATGTAATTCAAACTTCTTTTAAAATCTTTCCTAAGAGTTTAAAAAGTATTTTATCTTTAATACAGCTTATTATGCAACTATCTTGAATTTTAACAGCACAAGAACAAATACAACACACCTTGCATGTCCTTTGGTTCAAAATGTTTTTCGCTATGAATTATTAGAAATCAGTTAGTTAATACATATTATTTTCGAGATTTTTCCCACAAAGGACTTTCAAAAGACTATAATTGACAGATTAAAATATTTGTTCTAAAATAACCGAAAGTAGAAAAACCGAATATAATATTATTAACTGTATATATCACATTGAGTGTTCAAAGTATCTGTGCCATCTTAAAAAAATAATTATGAGTTTAAAAAGATACTTATGAGCCAGTTTCAATTATAAAACAAAAAAAAAAAGAAAAAGAAAAAAGGTTTTTCTTTATTTTTATCTGGAAAGATCTTTTTAGCAATAACGTAGCAAATTAATCACTAACTCTTCTAGATTTCCATTGCTCAATTATTGAGATTTTAAATGACATTCTCAAGCAATTATGGGATTAACGTTTCAGTAACGCTTCAGTTATTTGACAAAATTTGTCACATACTCGGAAGACTGAAATATAAATTACAATATTTATCATTTAGTATGTTTTTGGAATATTTACTATAAAACAAATATAAATGTGGTTTCGAAAACTCTTAGCAAACTCACAAACTGAGAGATCTATGCTTGTTATAATTGCATCCACAGAACCCTTTTAATTTATAAATCACAATGAGATTCAAGTTTTGAATAATAGCAATTTGTAAATATCATAACTAAGTTTCGGTATATAAGCGTAAGCACAATTAAGTGAAATTCCAATGATAATCAACTAAATCAGAATAATAAGTGTACATGCAATAAGCATATTACATGAACATATTCTTGATATTAGTTAAAAGAAAAATCTTACTTTGTTAAAATATCTTAAACTGCAAATTCAAATTTCAAAGAAAATATGACGAACAATTCTTGTGGACTCAAATAAATAATAATATTTCTATCTGCATTTTTTTCTTAACTTGAAAATTTTAATTGAACTTATGTGTAAAGTCAATATTTAGACATGAATATTAATTGAAATGAGAATTTTGTGAAAAGAATTAATATTTATATGGGCAATGCCTATTCACCTGAATGTATGACGATTTCTTTTATGATTTTAGATTTTGGTCTATAATATACTATAATATGTATATGTACGATAAAATGGTTTCACATAATTTTACAGAATCTCATTTGTGTTCATAAATTTAAATTTTAAATATGGGGAATTTAAAATCTATCAGTAGTTTAAACATATTAATATTTTGTATCTCAAAAATGTTGATATATTTTATAAGAAATTCTCAATGGTGCTAGAAAGAAGTAGCGAGATGAATATGTTCTTAAACCAATTTATTATAAATTTATTACACATTGTTTTGAAGATGTTTAATAAATTATGCAATATTATTAAATTCCTTAGTAATGTGGTTAAAAGGTGTTCAATTACCCTTATTTAAAATGTTTTTTAATATTAATATTTTTAATATTATATGCGTTATTTTATAATGATAATTTTTTGCATTGACGCATTAATCATTATTATCTACTGTGACATGTATTATTAAATATCGAATTAAATTCTTTGCAGGGCAGATTGTTGAAGCTAGAAATGTTGTGTTCGACTAGTTGTTACTTCTTGGGTATTCACTATATAAAAGATAGTTTTTGAAAAATGTAGTCAGATTTTTAATTAAGAATGAATAATAACTTTTTGTATTTCACCTTAATATTTCAGGGCTTAAAGATCAAATAAGTTCCTATGATTTTTCAGCTAAGATAAAAAAAAACCAAAAAAACCTATGATTTTTAGTGATATTATTTTTTATTATTTTCGTAGGTTTTTCAATACTTTTTAAAAAATTCTCTTACAACAATAATGCTATTTATTTATACAAACTCACACTGAAACGATATTAAATGCATCTTTTTTGTGAATATAATCGCTGTTGTAGTTTAAATACATTTTTAAGTATAAATATAGAATAATTAATTTTAAAATAGTATCACGCTACAATACTCCAAAATAAAGGTTCACATCACTTCTAATTTGTTTTATTTTAATTGTTATAATATTATGAGAGTTGAGAATTGCGTTGCCAAAATCTATATAAAAAGTATTCGGTGAAGTATACAACTTAAGAAAAAAATTAAAGATAATTAAACAATGATTCCTGCTTTGCTGTTTTTAGTTACAATTTACTTAATTGTCTGGACTTTTTGGTATAAATTGCACTATAATTACTATATTGTATATAATTCAGAAACTAAACATCGTGGAAGTTTCGATGGAAATACCATATCCTTGCTTGCTAACAGAGGTGAATTCAAATTCCTCTGAAATAGCATTCATGATTTTTTTTTGTCGTGAACTATCGATATGAGCTGCTGGATAAAGAAAAACGTAATAATGCAGCTGCATTGAATCCGGCTTACAAAATCCGCAGGTCAACGAAGTTTCGCCGTGTGACATCTTACCTGTGTAAAATTACGTTTACGTATTGACATAGTTAAGATAATGATCCTAGCAAAATTGAATATAAATGGCATATATAATATAATTAAAAATAATATATTACTAGTATATTAATATGTTAAAAGTATAGAGTGTATGATATTGTTTAAAATCAAGTATGCATTCAGTTGATTTGATTATTTAATAAATAATTTTTAAATCAGCATCAATCAAAAAGCTTTCGATCTGTTTGTTATTTGTATGTTATTTTAATATCCCTCCTAAAAATTTGAACTCTATTATTGCCTCGACAAACGAAAAATATAATAATGTGTATCTGTAAATCCCAACTACTGTTCTAATAAATATACTATTATAGAATTAATTACATATGTCTGAAGATCGTATAAGCACTTTATATATCCATATTTACTCTTTAAAACTGTTCAGGTTGAAAGTAGACTCCTAAGATGGATATTGCCATATTCCAAACTTTTGCTGAAGCGATTACCCCATCAGAAAATTTGAGATACTGCAGTGTAAGCCTTAAAGATAATTTTGACAAACAATTCAACCGGCATTCGGGTACTTTATCATGCTGCTACCAAATTTACTCAAAGATTCTCTTTCATTTAGAAAAAAGAGGCTCGCATTCTTCGGTAATGTTAATTATTTTCGAACGGCTTGGTTTTAAAGATAATCTTCAAAGACTTCGTCTTTTCTGATGGAATAAATTGCCCTAAATATTTTTAAAATGCAGCTCAATAATAAAGTTCCATATCAGGAAGAGCATTTTTTTGCCGGTTTTCGGAATGGATTTTCCGTATCTATTATAAGGGAAATATGATTATTCCTCAGCTGTTGTGAAATTTCGTGTTTATGCAGTAATTATATTATTACTGTTGTTGATATTGCTGTTTTTGCATATTTTCTCAATGGAATTTTTCATAGCGGAACTTAGAGTTATTTGGCTAATGAGGTTGATGAACCATTTTCTCAGAAAATAAATTTAATACATCGATAATAAAATTATATTGTTTCTAATTCCAACAATTACAATTTTTCATTTAGATTAAAAATCACGAATTAAGAGTATGTACTATGTTACGCTATTTGAAACTTTACGCTAATTTACGAAAACCTACGGACGGGCCACGGTGGCCTGGTGGTAAGGTCCTCAGCTTCGGAAACGGATTGTTTCAGGTGTGTGACCCGATTCCACAGAAGAACCGCAATGTAAGCGGGTCTGGTGCACATTAAATCCGTCCGGGTCAAACTTCCAGCAGCTGGTAAAGTATGGTGTGGAATGGGGGATGCCAGCTCAGGTATCGTTCTCGTCATCTAACAAAGGTTCAAAATTATGAGGTCCGTCCCAAAATTGCCCTAGTGTTGCTTTAAAATGGGACGTTACTATAACTGAACTCAACTACGAAAATGTATGACTAATGCATGAAGAGTATTTTGGATAAAAAGCCCATCCTTCTTTATTCGATTTTTTTTCTATTATTAGACAATTATTAATTTAATAATTTTAATAAATTCGGTTCAATTCATGAAAATTAGTAAATGACGGGATTATTACGCGATTTCATAAACCAAATTTTTTCCTATTCACTACCCTCCTAAGTCTAATAGAAAAACTGCACTGAATTCTGCATTTATATTTGTTTTTAAAGACTAATTTTGCATACTAATAATTAATTTACTATGTTAAGTCTTTTTAAATATATCACAATATCTTGCCATATATATTTAAAAGAATAAAAATTAGAAGGTCTATAAATAAACAAGTATTCAATTTAGAAAGATATTTTATGAAAAATCGGAATACATTTATTTAAAAACCCAAAAATTGTTTTAAAAAAAAGTGTAGTATTTTTTTTAAAAGAAGAATTGTAAAGAAACCTGTCAACTTCTTTCATTAATTAAAAATATACTCCTCCCTTACTAAAAGAAATAAATGAATTGATTATTTGAAAGTATGTACTTATCAAAAAAGAAATTAAGCAGATTTTTTTACCAATGATGATTAATGTGTTGTGTAGAAAGTATCATTTTCAAAAAGTGCATAACATCTTTCCATTTTAAGATATTTGCGTAGAAAAAAAATGAAGTACAAAAAAATCAAAATCATTTTATTCAAGAAAATGGCGTATGACAAGCTAAAGAAATATAATTAAGATTCTTCTGAAATTAAAAAAAAAGTGCTCAAAAATAGTTACCACTGATCAGTCCAAACCATCACTGCAAGAAAAAGTAGTTGTTTAATGCACCATGTAGTTAAAAAATGAAAAGTAAAATTCAGATTTTTTTCCTATTCACTCTCTATAAATTCACGCCTAGCTGGTTAATGAATGCAATTACAGGCAAAATTTGTCGGCAAATTAAAAAAAAAAAAGAGTATAAAAAATCTACATGAGGTTTTCTGTCACTAAAAAAAAAATGTTTAATTCGTATCAAGGAAGTGAGCATGAAAAAAGTATTTAAATGAGGGGGATAATCAGATATTTTGGGTGCCAATTAAAATTTCTATCTCTCTGAAGCGGGTGCAGGAGGCAATAATTCAAGTGGAATAACTATCAAGGAAGATTTAATTTCAAATTATACTGACGTATTTTTCGATTTAACGATTCCGTTGCTATTTGTCCTTAATTTTTATTGTGTAATTAGAATTTATCTAAGTTGTCAATTCAGAAACAAAAAATTATTCTCAGAACTCGGGTATAATGATTATTTGCATGATGTGATAACAATGCATTAAATCCGAAATTATTTTAAAGTTTTGGTAAGTATCAATTAATAATGTACAGTGAGTGTGTACATGTACTGACTTTTCATTGGAAAGATCATTTGACATTACAATGCTGCAGAAAGCATCATGATGAGCAATCATTGTGGCTCGATCAGCAGAGTATCCTATATTTTGTTGGTTGGTTAGTAGTTCGTATCCCAACAACGAAGTTTTATTCAAAGGCAGGAAATATTGTATTTAAAATCTTATCTATTGTTTATCTGAGATCTGAATGTTTCTAGATCTTTATTAAATATTCAAATTGGGTTGCTTTGGAACATTCTATATTAGTATAAAAGCGGAGTCCAATCGTAATGAGTAAGTTCTCAGTCTCGTGCTGTTGTGAGATGATTCGTCCTAACAAATCTAATTTTTTGTTTAAATTACAGTTCTTGTAAATTATAGTTGCAGGTGTAGTTCTTTACACTTTCGTAACATTATTTTAAAGATTGAGAATGTGAAACTCCGAGAAATTTATTTAAAAATTTCATTTACACATTTGACTCATTAAAAAGATAAGAGATATTTTTACATTTAATAAATTGTACAAGATTCAATAAATTCAAAAATATATAATTTGTTTTGGAAAATTTAGAAATATAATTTTTACATCATTTCCAACAACAAAGTACAAAACGTTTCTTTTTTCAGTACTTATTTGATTTTGTATTCCATTCTGTTGTAGGCAGTTAATAAAGCATTTTTTTCTTGTGTGTATGGAAAAATTCTCTTGAAGTTTTTCTCACTGTTGATTAAATAGTTGAATTTTCTCTAATTAAAAGATGAAAATAATTTCATCCTTTCTGGATTATTTATTTCTATTAACATGGTAATTAACCTTCGCAAAATGCGAATTCATGCTAGTGTAAACTAAAATCCAAGGATATAGAAATTTAAAAATTCTTATTGATCTGAAATTCTAATAAAGAACATAAACTCAATTATCAATTATATTTATTTGAATTTTATCTAATTCAAGTAAACATAAATACACCTAATAACGCTTATATATAAAGATAATAAAATCCTTTAAAATTATTTCTATAGAAGATGATGAACATTTATTGATTTGAATTATTCTAAATCAGGAACATTAACTAAGTTCAGAAGACAGTCTTCAATGACTGTCTATATTTTTCACCCAGCAACACTTGACAAGTCGTATATTTGTTCATCGAAATAAAAATTACATTTCGGCAGATGTTGCTTTCATTTCTCAAAGCATGCTCTTGATCAAGAGGAAATGCCAAAACAATTTCATTCCTTTTCGTCAAATACAGCTCATTGCTGACAAGCAACCAAGTAGAGCTTGTCATTTCCCTCGAAGTGCTCTAAAAACGAAGTGGATCTAGAAAAATGTACTGACTATTAATATTTTACTGGAAGTTGGGTTGTTCCACGTCTTTCACTTTACATGAAGCATCTCTCGAAAAATGTTTCCTAAAACTTCTTCCTGCTTCATTCGTATTTTTGTATTCCTCTTCTGATTTCTACTCCTTGCTATTTGATTATTTTATTATGATTACAGTCGTGGGTTGAAAGATTCCAATAAAATTTGTAACTAGTTTTGGGAATATTCAGTACAATATTTGATTTATATCCCTAAGATATTTGATTTAGAAAATAACTCCATGTATATAATATTACATAAACAATTCAGAAAGTTAAAAATTTTAGATTGGCATGAAATAATGAAAGTAATTTGTATCTTTTTTCAATATTTCATCTTACAATTGTCAACTTAAAATATTTAAATTATGATTATTATTTTTATTGCATAATTCCTGCCCTCTGTTTTAGGTATTATTAAATAGATAAGTTTATAAATGTTAGCGCATGATGAAAATTAGATGTTTTCCCTTGTTTGAGAAATATGATGAAACTTCGTCTTATCCTTGTCTTTTATATGAATTTATCAATATTTCAGAGATTTATGTTAAATTTTGAAAATAATAATTGACATTTTAAATATATCTATATTAATATATGATTTCTTATAATTAACAAAAGAAAAAATCAAGTAATAATAATTTTTTAATATTTTTTTCTAAATGCTGATATTTTGTGCTGATAATTAGTTGTCTAAATATTGTTTAGAACGGAAGAAAAACCTTATATAGCATTAGACGCTTATAGAGTTCAAGGTGTGCATTCAAAGATACACATAAGCTGTATCCTATTTTGAAAATACTCAAAAATTTCCACTTCATAATTAAAAAATACTTTACTTTATAGAAGAGAAAACAATCAATGAGATATATTTTATGCTTGTTCTCAGACAACATCAAATAGTCAAGAAACGAAGAACAGAATAATGAAGTCTGCTTTTTCTTCCGCAGACAAAAAAAATGAAGTCTGCTTTATTTTTTGTCTGCGGCTTGCCTTATGAAGCTCGATTCGGAATAGAAGGTGTTTGCCAGTGACGAATGAAACCTTCGCCTTAGATATATGCCGTAAATAATGTCAACTAAAAGATGGACCCAATGAAAGTAACCACGCAGCGCACAATTTAAAATTAATTGCAAAGATCACAATTTAAATTATTGCAATTTAAATCACAATTTAAATTATTGCAATTTAAATCACAATTTAAATTATTGCAATTTAAATCACAATTTAAATTATTGCAATTTTAATCACAATTTAAAAACATTAATGGCAAAGAGAAAAGATTATTTCACGTCTACAGATTGATATATTTAAATTTATTATTTGAATGAAAGATTAAAATATCAAGTGCACCCATACGCAAGCTTGTTGGTGTAATTTAAATTAAAATTATTGATGCTAGATGCGAATGCTTACCTCTTTGTGCATATGTGTTTGCGCTCTATAAGAAAGATTGTTCCATATATAGCTATATCAATTTGATTAAAATATACATTGAAAGGTAAGATTGAGCATCGTCAAATAAATTTTTCAAAATTTTAGTTCACTGACAAATATTTCTAAATCTTTACCGTTTGTTTAAATAATGTTTCAAAATATTACCTCGTTAATATCAGTTTTGTAACATTCAAAAACGAAAGAAAAATATTTTAATGATAACAATTTAATCATTAAATTTTTCCACTATTTAAAGATTGAAAATAGTTATGTGGATTCTTTTATAACAATATTTTTCATCATAGTAATAAAATTTAAATCTTTTTTGTAGTAAATACAATTATTTAATGATTTATCTTTCTTTATTGTTTAAATCCTATAAAACAAATTTATACATAATTTAATTTTTTGTTAAAATCGTAACGAATTTGACATTTTTTTTTAAATTTTAAAATGTATATTTTATAGAATCTATTAACGAAACTTCCAAATTTAATGAAGGCCGCGGTGGTCTGATGGTAAGGTCTCGGCTTCGGAACCGGAGGGTTTCAGGTTCGAGACCCGATTCCACCGAAGAACCGTCGTGTAAGGGGGTCTGTTGAAAGTTAAATCCGTCCTGACCAAACGTCCTCCCGCTGCTGTGGTGTGGTGTGGCGAGGGGGTGCCAGCTCAGGTGTCGTCCTCGTCATCTGACCGCGGTTCAAAATAACGAGGTCCGTCCCAAAATAGCCCAAGTGTTGCTTCAAACGGGACGTTAATATAACTAAACCAAATTTAATGAATATATTAGGAATTACATAGGCTTGATTTCTTATGACTATGGTTGCTATTTTCTTATAAGATATACTTAAGTGTAATATATTGAATGATAATTGAATTTGAAAGTTATTATTTGCTTGAAAATGTGAATAAAAAAAAGTACCTTTAAACTTCCTGAAACACTCCCTTCGACTATGAAATTTCTAAGCACTATTTTCCAGAATGTGTATGGCTACTAAAATGATACAATTTAAATATATACCACCATTTTATTTTAAACTCTTGAAGGAACGTTAATTTTAAAATCGTTAAAATCAGGACCTGATTGTTGAAAAAATATAATTTTTTTATTAAGAATAAAATATTAATTTGAAAATAAATGCAATCAAATTTATAATTTGATGTCAACATCATGTACTTACTTTATGTAGTCGTCAATTTTAGTGTTATTTATTGTAATTTGAATCTGTTCTTATTTTAATTTGCTTTCTAGAAGCAACACAAAGTTATAACACAGTTCTTTAATTTAAACTATGTGCAAATAAGGTTTACTGAAAAGTTACACATATTAACTCAAAAACTGAATGCTTTCATAGTAAGATATTTGTAAGAAAGCAAATTATGTTGAAACTAGCAGAAGCACTGTTCCTTCTATTTCTAATATGCTAACATAGCAATATTTACGATTTTTTACTCTAGGTTCAAGTTTTTATTTTAGACTAATCGAATATTCTAGACAATATGTGATATGAAGTTTGTAACAGCTCCTTTCAACTGGCTGAGAAAACGGATAACAATTCAGAATTTGGTATCAACCTCATGCACTATATTTTCTTTATGAAGGCGATAAGTTTTATTTTTATTCATATTCATTAATACGTAAACAAAGAATCAGAAAGTCATCAATTCAGTATGGAACCCACACAAATCAAATATGCAATTGCAATTTCATTCTAGAAATGATGTACTGAAATACAATTCTATTACACACCACAATTTTAAGATAGGATGATCGCATATACGGAATTAAGCAGATTTTTTTATTGTCAGCATCTAGGCACATTAAAATAGATTTACATTTTTAATAATAAGAATGAATACTAAATATTAGCCAATTTCAAGTTAACTCGTTCTTCTATGCATTGGTAAGGTACCTGACAAATTCACTTTGGCGGATTCCATACAAATTGTCGCAATTTACAAAAATTAGTGTAAATATAATAAAAGATAAATAAGGTCATTCATTCCGATCATTCCGTTTTTCAATCATCACAGACAAATAACCATACAAAAATGTTTCTTCATGTTATAGGAGTCCAAATATTCATTAAAATCTCCATACTGAAATTCTGACTGAATACAACTAATTTCCGTTTCTATAATTCGTGTACTAGTAAGTAGAAACTTATTCTTGTAGCTTTGTTTCCTCTGATATACATTTGGAAATTATTTTAAAGATATTATATCGCATAAAATATATTTAGAAGAAATATGTCAAAAATGTTACAATCATATTATAAGATGCTAAATATTCATTAAAATCTTCATATTGAAATTCTAACTGACTATAATAATTTTCTGTTTCTATAATTAGGGCACTAGAAAGTACAATTTTTTTTTCTTGCAGCATTGGTTCCTTTAGAATTTCAGAAATACTCTATATGGTGAAATACATTTAAAAGACTAAATTTTAGCCATATAATAAAAAAGAAGGATATTTAGAAGACAAAAAAAA
>JAPMOR010098645.1:12285-48688 GCA_026543865.1 Argiope aurantia
CTTAAACAAACAGATATAATTCCCCCCAAAAAAATATATTGGGCTTAGGAAAGTCTAAAACTTAGTTATACGTCAAAATCTCTAATTTAAAATTTTCATGATTACAATACTTTATCTTTGTATACTTTGTATAGAAGAAGGTAAAAATTATTAACAGCACAATCATCTATTCGTTATATTTTCCACTTCTGAATCCAGCATATAAACAACATTAAAATACAATTGCATTGAATTATTGACATTTTTATGATGACTTATGGTTTTATTAACATGATGTGGTTTATAGGCTAACATATATGGAAATTGATTGATGCGACACATATGATGAAAAAAATAAAAATTTTCAACAAAAAGAAATATACAAACACTGGATCAAGAATTGGTATGTAATTATTTCTTGGTAATTTAATGCCCTATTCCTTCATTAGAACTCGATAAGAAAACATGTTAAAAATTGTATTTAGATTTTTAGCAAACAAACTTTTAAATTTTAATATTTCCTCCTAATAACATCGATTATTTAATAGTCCGAAAGCTAGTTTTACAGAACATTAAATTAAGAAAAGCCTTCAGAAATATCAACCCTATTTTTACACAATTTCTCTCTAATTTTAATAAATTTTTAAAAATATTTTTGAATATATTTTACTGAGAAATCTTTTATTAATTATTGCATTTACACGCATGCGTGTAACAATGATGTTATATACTTTTTGTGTAGATGCATAAATATGAGACAATTTTCAAAATCAAACTTTATCGATGTCGATGTTTAGTCTAAAGCACTGCGATGTTCCGGATTACAGACTAAATACCTCCGATTTTTCCTTTAAATGCTGAAGATTTTAACAGAATTTTTCTGCGATTCTCTCTGAACAAAAAGTATAAATCTTTCACAACATATGATTATTCGTATTCTTCTCCAATTGGACAAATTTTCTTCCATTTTGAGATTTTGTTTTGCTGTACTACAAAGTTTTGAGTCTCTCTTCAATTTGTACATTATTTTCCATTTTAAGAGAAAGACTTAAAATGTTATTCCATTCTTCAATCCGTGAATAAAATATAATTCTTATTTGAAAAAAATATTGAAGATTTATATCGAAAATCCTTTTATTTCTTATAGGAGTGTTTTTCTTCTTCACTTACTCTCATCCGAAGAGAGATTATTGATTTGCATTGAATTTTATCTCTTGTCATCCATTTTAGTCACCGAAAATTTAGATGAAAATATATAGTTTTAGTCTTAAAATTGCTCTGATAATGAAAATATATGGACAGATACATTTTCGTCTTTGAAAATATATGAAATAAAAATTTCTTTATCCGAAATTCGAATATGACATTTACTTACTGATAATAAATCTGTATTTTCAATTTCTTGCCCTACATGCAACTACCATTACTATTTTTTTTAAAATTTTAGATCCAAAATGGGCGACACTTATTTGAGCTAAAAGATTTTGTGCTAATTAAAAGTTGATCTCTTTCGTTTCCATTTAAAATTCCAATTTTATGGGAGTGTACAGAAAATGAGAGATATACATGATAAAATGAAACTAGAGGTGTGTGATTTTTATAATATAAATAGTTATTTGAATATCAAAACTTGAATCTTAAAATCATTTTGTTGAAGTAGCTTTTAAGAGACCAAGAAATTAATAAAATATTTAATTGGAAATATTTCCTTGCATTAATCCCGATGAGCCAACTTTTCTCCAAAGGTATCTAATATTCATTAAACAATCTGTACTTTCCATTTTATTTTAATTAAATGAATTATGCTTTTCAGGATTTACTCAATTGTTCAAAGATGGATAGAAACAAATATTAATTAAAAAAAGTAGAACTTAATGTTTAGTAAAAAAATAAATATTAATTTTTATTTTTATTTTTAATATATGCTTTCACAGAAAGGGTTTTGAATTATGCAAGCAAATAAATATATTAATTAAATATTGAATGCTGAACAATACAATGTTTGCTAAAATGCAATGAGTTCTGCATTAATCTGTCCATATTGAACATTACTGATGTTTTCATGATCAGCAGTACTATTAAATAATCATCTGAAACAAATTAAAGAACAAGCTTTCAGGATGTGATAATCTTCCAATTTTTCGGATCGTCTTTGAAATTTTAATTTACCAAATTTGAACCTTCAGTACCATTCATAGCACTGGTACCGGCTAAAAAGTTATTATCATAAACTTTCAGCAATGTTTCAAATTCACGAATTAAATGAGAGAGGAGAAATATTGCATACAATTGGTAAAACAACAATTTTCAGGCAACATTTTTTCTCTATCATTTATTACTCTTTTAATTTTGAAATTATATATATATATATATATATATATATATATATATATCACGAATTGCAAGATATAATAAGTCTGCCATTCATAAAACATTGACTAAATGGCTTGGAGTTTTAAAAAAAGTGCAGAAGCAAGATTTTGCTTGACTTTACTTTACGCCAGTACAACGTGGATTGTTTGCTGATGTGTTGGAGCTCTATTTTCAAATTTCCATTTCTTTTTGCACAGATCACATATTATATTAATTTAGTAATATTTTTAATTACTAATTTCTAAAAATTTAGCAGTTGCGCAATGCAATAGTCGCGTGATTTTTCCAAACTAGTTTAAACCGGATTTTCGCGGAAAAAAAATCCTAGCCTCAGGGAAAGGTTTGGAACTCGACCGTTTTTTAGGTGGGGGAAAAAACATTGTTTTTTCTAAATATTGACGCATGCGTAATTTGATGCTCCCATAATTGTTTCAAATCGGGTTTTAACTGATTAATGACTTAAAATAATTAAGACAAACACTGACTTAAAATAATAATGTTCTCACATGATAAATTATATCGACAGCAGATTTAAAGCTTTAGCAGATTTCAAATTTTTATATATATATTTTTAATTATAGATGCCAAATAAAAAATTATGGTTCGTCAATCATGCTAGTAACATTCCTTAAATAATATTTGGATGTTAAAGATGACTTAAAAAGGTGATTTTAAAGATGATAAAAATCTTTTAAATGGGTAATTGTTTTCAAATTCTTATCTGAGAAAACCGAAAATCAGAAATTTAAAAATGACAGCAACAAATTGTTAGAGAAAATTGAAACAATGTTCAGTAATCAATATTTTATTTATAAAAATATTAAATGTGAAATATTCAATAATATTAAATTGGAATTACAAATAGCTTTATACTTCTAAATGGATACTGGATTTTCACCAACATTTTAAACAGCGAGTGCAGAAAAATGACTCAATAATCCAAAATAATACTTTCTTGTTATTCATTTTTGTTAAAAAAAGTATTGCAAGTCGATTTATATCGAAATTAACAAGAATAGGATACTAGAAACATTTTATTTTAATGTGACAATTCATGAATTATGACTCCTCATTGAACAAATTACTGCTTCATTAAAAAAAAAGCCGAAGGTAAATCACTGATGTAACTTGGATGAATTTCTTAATGGGCATGAAAATTTGTAATTCTCTTGTTCCTTTATGATGCGATAGATTTTTTAAATAAAATTTCAGAGGATTTAATTTAAATGAAGGAAGACGTTTTTCAGCAAATTTTAATAAAAATTCATTTTCAAACTATGATATAAAGTGAATATGATTAGGATATACAATGATCTAGTTTTCAAATTACAGCTAATTTTTAAATAATTAGATAGCCATTTACTCTCCGATGGAAAACAATCCAAATGACTGAAAAAAATGTAATTCTGAGAGCCAATAAATCGGCTATTGAAAAGATTTCGGCATCTATATATGTATACATTCATTGAACTACTAATTTATACTTTCATTCGTGCTCGTCCTATTTAGTAAAATATCTTTGTGATTTTAAACAAAAGGTTTATTTTCCTATTCTACTAAAATTGATCGTATATTGAAATTACGAACACAAGATGAAAAAAGAAAGATTTTTTATCTTTTCAGCAATTGCTTTGAGAAAGATAAGAATAATGAACGCACAGCACTTTCTCGAACTGGCTGTTAATTGGGCTAAAAGAATGAAATTCAAAGCTTCATAACTCAGTCAACTGGTTGCAACACTATGGAGTTTTCATGACTAAAATGTTAGTGCACCAAAAATATTTTAAAAGATACAACTTAAAGAATTGTGGGATTATATAAAAATTCAAGCATCATTAATTTTTTTAAAAGTATGTCGATTAAATTAGATAATATAAATTACAATCAAGAACAGTTTTCATATAATTATATGCCTATTTATTACACCTTAGAAATTAATTATTGAGCCATATTAGAGAGGACACGTAACTGTATCATGAAATTTGATATCCCATACACTATATATCGTGCTAAGACAGTAAAAAAAAATGTAGTATGCGAAAGAAAAAGAAATATATGAAAAAATAATAGAAAAGAAATGAACAGAAAAGACTAAAAAGAAAGAGTAATAAATTAATCATTTACAGAAAAGCTGCCCAAACTTTTGGTTAAGATGGAAGATGATATGAAGTAATTCATTTAAAGCCAACAACAGAAAAAATATTGTAGTCAAAGCATAATGGAAAATATATTTGATTATAAGATATTTTTATATGTATTATGTATGTTTAATTCAGACTCCAATTAAAGAAGTGTATTTAATCAATGTCTAGAAACCCTTGAAGATTATTTTTGCATAGAAGAAAATAAGTAGAGATGAAAGAAAAATGAAATCTTATTATGATAATAAAAGGAGAAATTAAATGTTGAATGAAAAAAAATTGTCTGAAAGATTTTTTAAACAAAAGAAAAGTTGTGTTAAAATTCTCTTTTTTAATATGATGTAATTGATATATTAACCGCTTAACTTTTTTGCCCGAGTGTCATGAGTGCATTAATTTATCAAATTTTGATAGTTGTAAGCAAAAAATAAACCATTTATAACGATTATAATTCAATATTAAAATTGCTTCGAATACGTAGATACGTCAAGTATTCAATGGATTTCCATTTGAATAAAAATAAGAAAATATTACCAAAATAGGAGTCATCTTATTAGATAATAAAGAAAATAAAAGATTTAAGCGGTTAAGATAAAAAATGAAGCTCTCAAAATGGAATAAAAACAGTTTATTTAAGAGATATATTTTTAGGAGTTAAAATAATTGCAAAGTTTAGCTATAAAAACTTTTCTTATATAGAAAGAGAATATTTCATATTTTTTTCATTATTATGAATATAATGCGTTGCTCTCAAAATTGTTTTTAATTAGAAATAATTTCATTCCAATTAAAACAAATGAAAAATAATCCTAATAATCCTTTTTAATTAATTAAAATAATTTTCATTTCGAAGCTGTGCCAAATTATTCAAGATTATCATGGAGATTTTGATTTGTAACACAAACTCTTAGGATGAAGTACCTCTTTTCTCTAGACTTCCATTCTCGCAACGTTTATAACTTAATTTTGTTTTTTATAGTATGCTATTATGTGAGGATTTTCGAACAACGAATTAGGCATTTTTATGACCAGCGTTTGTTTTAGCTATAAAACATATTTTATGTTAAAATATATTCAACTGCAGAATGGCTTATTTTAAAAACTTTAATTCACCTTTCAGGACTTCTGATTATAAAGGGAATAATAATTATTTGTTTGAATTCTAGTATTCTCGAACGATTTAATTAAAAAACAACAACAACAATAACATAACTCTATCTAATTTGTCCTTTACCAGAGACAAACCTGCGTTGGAGTTTCTGAGAAGAATCTTTACCCCTAAGCATTGCTATTCCGTGTCTTGTTCGCATGTAATCACATTATAGAATATTAGAGGGGGCCTTCGAGTATCCAGGCAACATCATTCAGGAAACTTTTCCACTTTAGAAAGCTTCTGCCGGGAACATAACGAAGCACAGGAATTATGCATGCAAATCACTCTTCCCAACTATGGCGAGGAATGTCTTCTTAAAGTGTTCTTTTTGTAGTCCGAAAGGTATTCCAAATCTTCTATGAAAGTTTGGGCATACGAAGGTTTTACATTTCGCAATTCTTCTTCTTGTCACATGAGCCGTAAGCAAGCATCAAACAATGAATTATATTAATTTTGAATTAGGGTACAGATTCATATCAGATAGCTGTAAGAATAAATGGAAACCGCCTGGTTTGCAAATTTTAAATAAAGCCCATTCATTTTGAAATGTGTTGTTTGCAAATGTAAATTTTCTGTTTA
Organism: Argiope aurantia; assembly: GCA_026543865.1. NCBI lineage: Eukaryota > Metazoa > Arthropoda > Arachnida > Araneae > Araneidae > Argiope > Argiope aurantia. The sequence continues at coordinate 18,511 of JAPMOR010098645.1, forward strand.
TTTGCTTTCATATGTTACTCTTTCATATAATAACGTGAATGGATTTATATTTTTTGCAGAAGATAACTTTTAAGGGGGAAAAACAAAGGGAATAAAATTCGTAGAATAGTTATTAGTAGTTACTATGAAATAAAATTAGGAGAATTATTGCTTAAATTTTTCAAAGTACAATCGTAACTTATGCTTGATGATATTACTTTAATGATGGAAAATAATTCCTTATTTCAAATCTGTTTACTATAATAGCGTAATAACATCGTTTTTTTTACGAAAACCTGGTATAAAGGTAACAATTCATCTCTGATATGATACTTACTGCAAGAACAGCTCTTTTTGTAAGTAGCAACACACAATCAACCAATAAATAATTTAATGGCACAAAGCATTCTGTTGAAACTCACTGGGGAGAATTCGCTGAGCTACTCACGTCTTTCGAATTATCTTCCAACTATTCACTACTTAATGACTTCCTGTTTTTTTGGCCTATAGTTCAGGTGACAAAAAGCTTCTAAATAAAACATTCGAAATCGAGTTTAATGGAGCTGTAATGAAAATTCTGGAATATTCGAGATCCCTTCTTTTTGACATAAAAGTCACTTCCAATTCGCCAGGTGTTCGGCAATTTTGTTACCATGGCTGAAGATCTTGTCAGCCATTCATCAACCAGTATTATATTTGTAAAACTATCTTCCTTACTAAGAGACTTACTATACCGGAAAGCAACATTGCAAATTCATATTATTGTAGTAAGTCTGTCATCAAAATATAAATATATAATGTGAAAAGTTCCAAATTGAATTTATGTTTTAAGGCATTTGCTTAGAGAGTGAAGAAAAACAGAAGAGAATAAGAGATAAAATTATTCATAAAAATTGATTATGAAAACTAAAGAAATCATGTAATCTATTAAGGCAAAAAAAGCAAACCATAAAATTAAGTAAATTTATATATTAATACCGAAGTTTTTTGATGTTAAATAGTTAAAATTCCAAAATATATTAGAATTGGAAGCTTTAGTCATATTTATATTAAAAATGTGACTTTTTAATTTGAAATTTATAATAAAACGTTAAAAATTAATATTCTAATTATTGCTTGAATACTTCTAGGATTTACATACATGAATACCCTTAAAAGAAAAATATTGAATAATGAAACATTAAAAAGTTTTTTATAGTAATTTCTGATGTTATACAATTTTTATTAATTTCATTTGTGTATTTCATTTGCTTGTTGGATATAGATTTATTTTAATTTTTGTTTTTTCAGAATTTTTTTTCTATTAACTTTTCTTCATCCTTTCTTCAAAAGGGAGACATTAGTATTTTGAATCTTACTACGCTCTTTCCTCATTTTTCAAATGCCATTTACCTTTTTTCCAATCTTCAGAGAAAATTTTAATCAATATATTATTAAATTTTCCTAAGCCAGTCTATCTTAAAACTTTTCTTGACAGGTTTGCACCTTCAGGTTTCTGAAAACATTTCGATAACGTCTCTTGAGGCGTTTCAGGTAAGCACATGAAGAGACGTTCCTTGTTTGACATCTTAAGAATTTTTTTTGTCACACGTTGTACTAATGTATAAGGAGCTCAAGACGCTTCATTCTCACCTCGGGCAAATTGTATATTTGCTTTCATTCAAAAGCAGTTCTTTCCCGGCATTTTTCGGACAGTTTGTTCATATTTAATCAAACTAGTTGAAGAATAGAAAAGGGATGGACGTGATTCAACAACAGGTGTTCTTGAAATGAATGATAAATTTGATCTTAATTTAGATTCTTTAATAGAAAACGAAGCCTTTTCGTTCAGAAAAAGCTTTTCATCGCTTTCATCTTTTAAAAGATTCTTTTCTTCGTTTGTTCCACTTCAATCGATAATATATTAGTCTTTGTTCAATTTCTATTGGGCTTATTTCTTACTTAATCTTATATTTTGAAATAAACATATTTCATCATTTATTCACATTTAAATTTAATTCTATTTTTTTAATCCACCAAGCATTCGAGCAGATACATACACATACACACATACACGTGCGCGCGTGCAGAAAACTCTGCCAGAGGAAAATATGCAAAAATTATTATTTTTGAAAAATAACGTTATATTATTTACAGTTATTTTTACTTTATTTGAAGAATGTAGAAAGAAAGTATTGTGTTTGTCGAATAGATTTTGATAACGTTTTCACATTATGGATTACCAGGTGTCTAGAAATGCATTTAAGAAATTTACTTTGAATGTTTATCTTTCCAATGTGTAATTTTAGTAAATATTTCAACCAAAAAAATGAAATTCAGCAGTCAATAATAAAATTGTAAGACTATTCTAATTAATATTTGTACCAAATAATTGTTGTATATTTTGGACCAAATCAATGAACTATAAATTGCTTGTTTTTTAGAAAGAGTAAAAAAAAAAAAAAAAAAAACAGATAATAGAAACAGCTAAAATAAAATTCTGTAAATCTTCAGATTGTCGCAGTATAAAATCCGTAAATTCTCAGTAATGAGGTAACTTTGAAACTGGAGAGACAGTTTTGAAATAGTTCTCCTTTTCATTCTCTATACTATGAAGTTACATAAGATAGTGAAATACAATACACAACAATTTCAATGAAAAGGTACCTTTACAATCATTTATACGCAATAAATTGAATAAAAATAGTTAATTTTTTATTCAATTCATAGCAGTAAAAAAAATTCAACGAATAAGAACAAATTAGAGATCGAAGGAAATCATCAGGGAATAATAAATTAATTCCTTGTGTAGAATAATTTAGATTCGTGTATTTTATTGAAAAAAATATAGTTTATGTCTGCATATATAAACTGAAAAATACGGGGAAATATCCAAACAGTATAATTAAAAATATATATATGCAATGCAATAATATAAAACACAGGAAAAGGTTTCATTGAGTTATCTAAAAAATTGGGTATTGGTAAAATATTTGATTAAAATTATAAATTTTACTTGGATTGAAAAAAAGAGTTTGTCCTAACTGATAGATGTATTTCCCAATATTGCGATACAGCTTTTCAGAATTAAGCAACAGCGAAGTGAAATTTATACAAAGAAGAAGGGAAATATAAGATAAAAAAATCTTTAAAAAAAGCACTGTTGGATTAATAGAGAAGAATGTACACACACACACACATGGAATTTCAAAAATCCTTATAGAAAATCTTTTTTGACTTTTCTTAAAGACAAATAATAATAAATGTTTTCCCTAAGGAGAAGATAACTTGACTTATACAATCAATTAACCGTAATATATTTAATTAATTCAGTATTCAAATAAAGAAATAAAGGATGGGCGAGTATGTTCTCGTTTTTGTGATTTTAATAATAACTTGATAGAAACTAGCATACAGCATTACAAAAACTTTAGATTACCTGTGAACGTAGAACTGCCACAGTTCTAGTATTTCAAGGAAGCAAGCGAAAATCGAAAGATAAAAAACATATCCTTCACTGATGTTGCGCTTTCTCGAAGACGACTACCTTTATAAATCCTTTTTAACCTGTCAGAATGGGGCAAAATTTTATTAGAAACTGCCTTAGAATAATTTTTTACCAGCTTCTGATAGACAATGTGGTCTTAATAAATTAATCTTGATAAATAAACTGAGAATTGCGCTATGCTTTTTTATTGAAAAAAGTGAGTAGATTTAATCTGCGCGATACCCCAAGACATTTGTAATTTTTGATTCCTTATTCTAGATTGAAAAAAGTCCTGGAATTATTCTGATTTGTTATAGACATATAATTCATTTAAAAAAGAAGTAATTAACTTTTTACTATTAAACGTTTTTAGAATCGAAATATGTCTTCTCATTATTTAAACACATACTGAAAAATCAGAAAAACCAAGGAACATGCTTCTTCTAAATAGGAAAGACATATCCTTAATTTCGATTCTGTAAAGTATTTTAAAAAAGTGTTCGAGATCGCCTAGATTTTACATTTCGAATATGAAATAAAGAAAAAGTATTGCAATCATCAAAAGAATTCGAATTCGAGATTTTGACGAATCTTCATTTTAGACTTCTCAGAATTAAAAAACAACAACATATTTTTGGAAAATATCTATGTGCCAAAGATAACAGCAAAATGATTTGAGCTAAGCGGAGGAAATTTGGTGTACAGTATTTACCCCAAATTTGTAGATTTCTATCACATTTTCAGCAAAATCCATTCAAAGGAAATCTATTTGCTTAGCTGTTCATGTAAAAGTAATGACGGTAACTACAAAACGAAGGGAGCTAGAAAAATAAAAATACGGTGCACAGATTGAACATCTATGTCGTAGAAAATTATCAAATTTTGAAGCAGATATAATAAAAAAATCGGCATGCAAAGGCGACAACTCAAAAACACAGTGGCTCAAATCTATAAAACTTGGTATGTGATTTTTAAGACTGCAATTTTATCATTGTGTCAAATTTAGGTTTCAATTCATTGGTAAAAACCTATTCTAAAATGCAAATTCACCATTATTAGAGAGTATAAGTGAAAGTTTGGGGGAGACCAATCAGACTAATTTAATTCTCAGTAATTAATTCACTTAAAAACTTCTTATTTGGTGAATGTATCCAGTATCAATTCCTCTCATATCACATTCTGATGTCTAGAACATCCGAACAATTCATTTCTTTCAAATCCTCAAAGTGACGAAGCGAAACCTTTCATCGATGGCAGTGAAAACCCCCCACCCCTTGTCCAAATCTGTTAGCAGTGACATATATGGAAGAAGAACTTCTTCACCATCAGAAGGCGTAGGTTTATTAATTCCAGTTGCAACTCTAGAGTTGTCTTGCAAAATGTCATTTACCATTTTGAGCTATAGAAGAGAGGCGTATGCCACATTTGCCCATTAGATGAATTTTGTGGATATCTATAAAAGTGGCATGCATTTATTCAGTTGAGAAGTCTATAATGAGGAGGAATGGTTATTTGGAGTACATAGACTCACCTGAGCACTAACCTGCAGGTCTCTTGGAAGCTATCGATTAAAAGAGGTATTGCGATTAGTTGGAGAGAACGATACAGAGGAAAGTGTATTATTAATTTTGAATGTTGCACGTAGTATTCTAATATTATTTTAAATTTATTAATAGAGCCATTTTCTTTAGTTTAATTTCCGGACATTCTATTGCTTGATTAAAGATATTTTTAAGTTCTTTTGGTAAATAAATGATATTTTTTGCATCAGTCATCAGCAGATATTTCCTTAGTATTTTGAAACTAAGATGTTAGAATTTGATCATGATATCCTTTTGCATCATTAATATATGGCCTATGAGACATTAGGTTTTATGATTTAGGAAACTTTTAGGATTCTAAAAAAATTCGTGGTATCTAAAATCTTCTAAGGATGTACTTTAATAAAAATTATATATATTTAATATTATTTATTCATTCAGTTATACTAGATGTTCTAGCATAGAGATAAAAAAAATTTACGTGTCGTGTTTAATCAAAACAATTAGACGTTCTAACAAATGCATTTATTACACTGAATTACAATTTACAATACTTAGCATTTCTATTTTGATAATACATAACTGTTATTCATAAATGAATTTTTCAGTTATTCTCATTGTTTTTTAAAACTACCCAGAACAGTTAAAGATTTCATTTTATTCATACATTTCTCATATGTGATAGTTTTAAGAAACCTTTAAAATATCCAGATTTATAATTAAAATTTTATGAAATAATAATTTTAAATGTATGATTGTAATGTATAATTTTATCTGAATCATTTAATTAAATTTCAATTTCAAATACATCTGCATAATCAGATAATCAATGAATTATGGTTTTTGTTGATCGATTTTTTCAAAAGAAAGATTGAATTCCGAATCCTTATTATTTATGTAAGAGTAAGGTTCTATCATTGACTATATAGCCAGATAATTAAATAGGCAATTACAATTTTGTTTTGAAGTATATAATTAGAAACTATGACAGAGCATATTTATTTTCGCAACCTAATAAAAATCATATAGGATCTAATGAAAATTAAGAATAAGACTCAATAGATTATTTTTATGATGTATTTCGCTTCAGCTCATTTTATGAAAAGTCTCCACCAGTTTTAAAAATACCTTTGTATAGTCCATATAAGTAGATTTAAGGGTTGCCCTCGCCATTAAAAACATTTTAAACCTCTCTGCGTACGAATCCAAATCCAGTATTTTAGTAGAGACTGACGATTTTTATTTGATTTTCCCGAATGTTTTATATCCATGTTATCAATTCCCCCGAATGTTTTATTTCAAGTATGCTTTTTAGAAAATGAGCAGCTCTGTTTTAATGTACACAAGAGAATATTTCGAAATGTGTTTTTTGTCGGTGGACAATGCCTCATCTCCAACATGATTGTTTCTACTCTGATGAAGAAAATAAGCAACATTGAATAAAGAAGACGTTAAAGTTTTTTGTTTAGTATTGTGTCCATTTTTAAAAAAAAATACTTTCTCATATACGAAATACTAAGAGAAGGCGTTGATGAAGTGAAAATATCCTATTTCGAGATTTTGATGTATCTTCGAGTTTTATGTCACCAATAGCTCTAAAAATATGTTTTATGAATTATTTCTATCTATTGTTATCCTTTCTATGAACATGAAATCCATGGATCTAAAAATACATGGATTCAGAGAGTGTTCCAACATTGAAATGTTTCAAATTTTGATACATGAAGTAAATTGAATTTTCTCATGCAGTTCATGGATACCACTTATCCACTAGTTAAATGCTGAAATCGAATATGTCACAATCTCTAACCAAGCCCCAAATATAAACTATGAAAAACCATTTATTATGCTGAAAAAAATATTTAGCTTCAATCTTCAAATTCTTTTCTTTTAATATTTGTATTTCTTTCATTTTTGCTAAATTTAGCTGTTAGTATTTTGTAAGTAAATCTATCTCGACTGAAAGCTTTATTTCTTCATCTATGGATATAGAAATTTATGAGAGCAACATTTAGTTTTTGCTATTTTCCGAATTCGTATGCTGTAAGAAAACGCATATAAATTCTGAAAAATACAATTTCCCATTAAAATGTTTTAAAACATTTTAAAAATAGTATTTTTTTCATAGATGTATAAAAACATCACTTCAGATGTTTCTATTTCTTAATTCATCCGCATCAAACAGTTTAGAATCATTCTCTTTTCTAAAAACATATGACGTCATCTAGAATTAGCTCTGAATACGTTTTCTGGAATACGAAAGAAGTTGAATTTGGTATGAAATATTTACTCCATTCTGAACTTCTCTCATATTTGGAACGAAAACCGTCACGGTGGTATCCTGTCTCTCCGCCCCATTACATATGAACTCGTGCTGTAAAACTCAACGAATTAAAAAAATGAAATTCATTCTACTGCTTTAATACCAAAATTGTAATCGTGCTTCAAAATTTGGACTATGTTCTCCAAACGATTACTTTTTGTCTATTGATTGGATTTTGAATGCAATAACTATAACCTCAATGAGCCAGATAAATGAAAGTTAGTGAAAGGTTTTAATATCACATTTGTAAATTTGTATTAAAATGTGGATCCAACTCACGGATGAGAAAAGATAGAAACGCATTATTTATTTTTGCTTTCTCATGTACGAAGTATAGAGAAAATACTGCAATAATCAAAAATTTCGAACTCGAGATTTTGACGAATCTATACTCTTCAGTCCTCCCCCAGTTTTTCACACTTTTGAATTAAACATGTTTTTGAATTAAATCTATCCGCCAGTGTATCTGTTCTTTCGTCTGCGGGTTTTCTGCCTGTGAAAACGATAACTAAAAAATCTTTGAACTAGATGGAGAAAATTTGGAACATGGACTTAGATCAAATTTGTAGAATTCCTCCCAATTTGAAACGAAATCCATTCAGAGGAAGGACCTCTGCCTGGATGTTCCAATGAAAGTGAGCCCGAAAAAAAATGGATAAATAAAACTTAGTACATCGAATGTAAAATCTAAATTGTAGATACTGATGAAACAATAAGCTTATTCTGCCGAAAGGTCTGTCTGTCTGTCTGTCTGTCTATACTGTCGCATGCATGTAAATACGATAATTCATAAATGCAATGAAAGAAATGAAATTCGATATGTATTCTTGGGACTACAGAGTCAAATTTTGATTTCAATCAGTCAGAACAAAGGATCCAAAATATGTATTCACGCAACAGATTCAGTAAAAAGAATAGATCTATATTTCGTAATTATTATTTACCAATACCACGCAAGGCATTCGTGGCTTTAATGCAAGGCCTACAATTTTATACTGGTGGGCGAAGGGCGTAAGATCGCTTTTGAATAAAATGCCAGAGAGTTTAGAGGAGACAGCTCCTTCTGGATTTTCAGGAGGCTAAACACGAAATATTCCATATCGTGTTAGTATGTAAGAGAATCGAGAAAATAACCCTCCCTCTGGTCTGTAATGCATTTAATGATCCGGAATAATTCGGTTTTAAAAAGTTAACTAATCTCATAAAAAATCATCACACAGTTATTCATTACAAGCATGTTTAAAATTTAATAAAGGAGGTAACACAATCTACTACAGAAATAAGAGGACGGGCAGCTTAATGAGAGAAGAGTAATGAAATCTTGGTGGGCCAGTAGTATAGCATCTGTCCTACCAATTTTGGGGGTAAATCATTTTAGTATAGCTTCTGTCCTACCAATTTTGGGGGTAAATAATTTTAGTATAGCATCTGTCCTACCAATTTTGGGGGTAAATAATTTTAGTATAGCTTCTGTCCTACCAATTTTGGGGGTAAATAATTTTAGAATAGCATCTGTCCTACCAATTTTGGGGTAAATCATTTTAGTATAGCTTCTGTCCTACCAATTTTGGGGGTAAATAATTTTAGTATAGCTTCTGTCCTACCAATTTTGGGGGTAAATAATTTTAGAATAGCATCTGTCCTACCAATTTCGGGGGTAAATAATTTGATAATATATTGCTGCACAAATAACTTCTACAAACAATCGTCCTGGTCCTGTTGGCAGAACGTTTAAGTTCTGTTGGCTGGTCCGTTGTTCGAATACTAGCCACTGTTTTCATTCAAAGGCTGGATTTTATTTAATTTATTTACTATGTTATCTGCTGTTTCTCAAAGATCCGGAAAGTTCTAGGCCTTTCTTAAATATCCAAATTGGATATTTATCGAACATTCTTTATGTGTATAAAAGATGAGTCCCATCAATTAAGGGTAAATTTTTAATGTCGTGCTGTAGTGAGTAACTTCGTCCTAATAAATCTATTTGTTTTTTAAACTAACGACGTAGATCCTTTAAACTTTCTTGACGATATATGTTACGATAAATGTGATTAATCTGGTGATTATGTATACTTACTGATTATTATTCATAATCATCACTGAACTTATTGGTGATTATGAATTTGTGATTATGAACTTATTATAAACTTATTGGTGATTATTCATAATCACCAATAATTGTACATAATCACCATTTTATTAAATTTACCGAAACGTATACATTCCAAAGAAACATTAAATAACCTAACATTTGGCTATACAAAATCGCATTTCACTTATTTTTCTAAGAAAGGTCAATTTCAGAGTAAACCGTCAAGAATAAATCATGTTCATGAATTGAAGTTTAAGCGCCTTTTCATTTCAACAAAATGATTTTCTCAACATGAGAGGGAACAAAACAAATTAAAATAAAATTTTGAAAAAGAAACAAATAAAACTGAAAGAGACACATTTTTATCCAAAATAAAAAAATATCAACAGGAATGGAAAATTCAATTAAATTTATCCATTCACAAATTCCAAGCGTTCTTTTTGGAATTTAGTGAGCAATTAAAAATCGTTTTATAAGTGATTGAATAGAAAATTGACTTAATTAAAATCTAGGATTTTTTTTCTCGTTTAAGGAAGTAATTGAGGAAAGCAATTTTTAAGTGTGAAATTGTAAAGTGATTGAGATACAGCGATTAATCAAAGGAAAAGAATGAAAAACAAAGTAATGCTCCAAATATCTTAAAAGAAGTTAAATTTAACGAATGAATTCATTTAAAAAAATGTTTAATTGCTTGCTCGTATGTTTAAATTCCTTTTGCTGATTTGAATTCATTTGTTTTTACAAAAGTATTACAGCTAGTAAAAATTTTGCATTTCTGTTTTGAATTAAAATTAAACGGATGAAAAGAACGAATACAGGGAAATTATTTCACTAATTCTTGTTCGATATATTTTAATTAAAGTCTCGATATTTCTTTTACTATTTCTTCTAAGCCATATTATGGTAATTTAAGCTAAGGACCAGTCTCTTTTTTTGTGTAATGTTTTATTTATTGATAAATCGGGAATTTTTTTTAATTAAATGGAAAATTCTGATCAAATAAAACTCTTATATAAACATAAAGCTTTTATGGATTATTTATGTTGAGCTTGGATGGAGTTAGTCCTTGGCTCAAGTGGAAGTTCCCATTATCGTATTGAGAGGACGTCTCTGTCATATCAATGAAGTAGTTAGATTATCAGACAAGAGATCTAAAATTATCTACAAGTGTACTTGATTTCGTTGCAGTACATATTAATTTATCAAAGCTTTTGTAGTATATCATAAATATTTTTTGTTTATCTTATCACTGCTGATTTTGTTTGATATTTTAAAATCAGAAGACATTCAAAAATAACGTTTGGAATCCCAAGCAAAGATATTAATTAATGTGAAAAAAGACTGGCGAATTCAAATGTTAAAACGTTGCAAATGTAAAATCTAAAGTTTAGTTTCATTAACGTCCCATTTTTAAAGCAACAATAGGGCTATTTTAGGGCGGACTTCGTAATTTTAAACGCGATCAGATGACGAGGACGACACTTGAGCTTATTTTAATTTATAAATCTTCCATTTTAATTCAAACCCAAAGCAGCGGAGAATAGATGGAATAAAATTAGCCAAACGTTTCGCGTGACCTTGAGCCACATTTTTCTTTACCCATGGGGAATGGGGAATTAAATCGATTTTAACGACTGTTCCAAGATTAAAATGGCATTTTATATATGGACTCGCTAACAAAATATCAGAAGGATGAAATCAAAAGTATAATTCTAATTGAACTAAAAAGAAAAGGCACTTAGAGTATTGAATTGAATTGAAAGAAGCCATTTTTGCAATATTTGTAATCTGTAAATGTTGTTTCATTGCATATATAATATAAATGTAGTAAAAGGAATGTCAGTGAAAAAGCTGATAGATAAGAAGTAATAAAAAAAATGCAAATAAAGAGGAAGAAGAGGAAAAAAAAAACAATCCGAAGACTGTTTTTTGTTTTGTTTCGAAGCATGGAATAAACAATGCTTTATAAAGCTGAAATGCGAAAAAGTTTGGTAGTATTCTAAATAGTTCAAAAAGGTTGTAAAAAGCCGACATTTTGAAAAGTTTTTTTTTAAAGCAATTTTCCATGTTTTTCGCTTTTAGCAATACTTTTGCGGTGTAATTTTATAAAATGTTCATTTTTCAGAACATTTCATATTTTTTAATTCCCTTTTTACTGCATTTATCAAATAATTTAAGTGCATGGGTGCAATTGAAAGTTTTATAGATATATGTTTGTTTGAAAAATGCTATCTATCATTCATAACAGCAGTGAATCATGCACTTTAATTAAATTCTAATTTTTTTTAAAGCGAAAATTAAATTGTTTGATTATTTTAAAAGTTCATAAATTCGAATCACTGACAGAATTGGGAAAGAAGATAACTGAATTTAGAGATTAAGAAATTATTTTGAAAGTGTGACTGAATTTAACTGTCTTGATTATCCTCAGAAATAATAAAGAAAGGATAATTGAAAAATTCAGAAACTAATCCTATTATTATAATCTAAATTAATTAATGCCCTTCCTTAATACATTTTGGTTTGTATTTGTAAATAATTAAATTGATTCTATGAAATATTTTGAAGTTTCTTTTCACGTATTTTTCATTTCAGAACAGTGATTGTACAATAATAAAAATACAGGAATAAATGTACAGTAATAAAAATATCATGATCATTAAATTCCTTCTTTTATTTTGTCAGCGTAGTTGGAGTTTTAGATCTTCATTAATTTCGAAGTAAATCATTATTTTTGATTTTTTTAATTCAACTTTTCAGAATTCATAACATACATAATTTAAGAACTTACTTAATGCTATCTAAAGGTATTTGACCAATTGAATTCGTGCGAAAGAAGGGATATCTGTTTTTATGAGGTTCTTTAATTGAAGGAAAACATAAAATATAAAAAAAAATCTTTTCTTTTATTTATATGGCATTTCAATGATGATTTAGATTTTCATTTGCTTATAAAACATATCTAAAAATATTTTTAAAAACATATTTAAATAAGATAACTTTTTTTTTACAAAACTGAGGCAGGTATTCTTCAAAAACATTTTTATGTAATATATGGTTTTCAAAAACATCTTTGTTTTTTCGAGAAATAAATAAGGGCTAATGTATTTTTCTAGATAATAAAGGAATTGAAGCATTCTTTGGAGATGTATGGGAATTCTCTTTAAAGAAATGCTTTTTAAAATTATTTTTATTTTTTCAAATGAAACAAAAAAAAAAGCGAAATGATCGGAAATTAGTTTTTTTTACACAAGAAATAAAGTTTTGGTAAAGAAATCGAAAATTTCCAGGGGTAAATTTTTTAAATATTTGAAGCTTTATTTTATCGCATTCTTAGCTAGCTAATAGAATTCACAATTCAAATTGAAGCAAAGGAAAATATTTTAACATAACTAAAATTTAATAATATCTAGAAATATTGGTGGAAAATTTATTCAAATTTCAAAACATTCATTACAAATATAAGAAGAAATCATAAGCGAAATTGGTTCCCTCTTATATTAATACGAAAACGATAAAAAATTTCTGAAATATATTTCAATCTTTGACAAATAAGACAATAGAAATTACAACTACAGGGAAAAGTATAAAAAAAAATATAAAGTATTGCGATCGCCTTCAGTTACAATAATTACCGTGCCTGACATATTGAAAGTGTCTAAAGCAATGATTTAAATTATTTTTGTAAATATATTCTTCACATTGTACTAACAAAATGCATAATTTGACTAAGATTTAAAACAATTTAATAATGAAACAATAATCTATCAAAAAGAGTAACCATTTTAATTATGTTAGAAAATTTTTAGGAGTTAATAGATTTTATAGAATTATTTTAAGTTTTATTGAACATAATTTATATTAGAATAAACTACCATTGAAATATTACATGAATCATCGATGCCATGTTATGACAATTTCACTTATTAACAAGAAATTAAAATCTTGAAAATTAAATCTCTAAACTTAATTAAAATCCTGTGAACGCAATAGATTTACATTTGAGTGTATTAAATCTTCGCGAAAGAGACATTTAATAAATTACATAAAGTCTAAATGGCTTCTTTCTTATTTGCTTCTTTGATATAGCACTACAATCAATACACAAGAAATTAGAGATGGATTCAAAGTCAAATTTAACACTGAGCACCTTTTCATCAATCACGTGAATACCAGTGGATTCAATAGCTCCCCTTATTATTTCAATATAAATGGAGCTAAAAAATATTTGCTAATTCAGATACAATTGTAATTAGTTTATTTTACATCCATCACTCTGAACATGTATTCGAATTATTTTGAAGCTTCTGATTTTGAATTGAATGAGCTACAGAAAAAATAATTACTTAATTTCTAATAAGTATATGAAATGCAGAATGAAAAAATTCATGATGTTTCAACTAACAAATTTGGTAAACATTTCGAGAACTTTCTGGAATATCAGTTGATTGTTTCTTACAAACATATTGATGAGTTAGAAAAGCATACATAAATTCCAATTATCCTGAGGTTTCCTAATTCTTAGTCAGAGGGATTTTCAGCGAATTTTTTCTTTTTCGAGAAAGCTTCTATATCCCTTAGGAGCCAGTTCCAGATGTAAAATATAATAATCTACGAATCGAACTTGACAACTAAAAATAAAAACAAAGATAGCAATAGATTCGAATTAAAAACAAACATTCAAGAACTCTCACAAAATAATCTTACGTCAATTTTAAAGCAAATTCGATAGGAAAATAATGTATTTCTTTACAGTGAAATATTGTTTTTGAATCATGTTTTCTTTTTAGGAAACCTAAATCTTACTTCCATCCTAACAAATTTCCCTTGAGCTTTCCTGTTGGTTTAAACAAATATTGCGCAAGAAGTTTCAAAAGCAGTCTCCAGTATCAATAAACTGATCGAGATGTCTCTCCAGGGAAAGAGGAAAAACAACAGATCGCATCAATCTCTTTTTTGGAATTCTGAGTCTGTATTTCTATCTAGACGAAAGCAATTCACGTTAATGACAGAAATGCGGGATACATTCTAAATTTTACATCGATCCATCTTTAAAAGAGAAATACATTATTTCTTTTTATGGTTAACGAATCTTCTCTCGAAATCTTTGAAGATAAAAGAATTTATGGTAAAATTTCCTGAAAAGGTATTTTTATCAAACTTAATGTAGATGGGGACTTCTTTGAGCGATTATGTGTTATTGACTCTGTAAAAGTTGTAACACTTCGTTTATTTGCTCATGAATCGAAAAATTCAAAATTGCTGAAATCAGTGCAAATAGATGAATTAAAATTCTTAATTACTCAAATTATTCGTCTTGGAAAATCTAGGAGGTAATTATTGTTGTAAGGTTTCATCGTTTTTAAATGTTAAATTGTCGAATTAACCCTTCTTTGCATGATTGTTTCTTTTTTTGTGAAATAAATATATAGGATGATATAATTCATACTCTAGATTAAAGAGAAAATGTTTAAAATCCTGATATATTTATATGATACAAAATAATTATAAAATTGTATGATGGAAATATCCATCATTATGAAATTTTTATGTTAAGCTCAGTACAAAATCTGCAATGTCTCTCTTTTATAAATTTCTTCATTCATTATCACTTTTATTAGCAAAAAAATTTCAGATTAGTTATAAAAAATATTCGAGAAATCAAGATGTTTCTTCCAACCACAACAAACAGCGGAATGATAAGTTCAAACTCGCTATAATGATTGTGACTTTTTATTATTATTATTATTTTTTTGCATCTACGTTTATTTATATGCCATAGTTTTGAAAAACGTTGCCAGAAACAACCAATTTACAGTACACCTGTTTTGAGCATAAGTTTTTGTTCAGTAAATGTTATGATGGAAAGAAGGGTTAAAGAAATTAGAAACAACTCTAGTAAATGAAGGCTCCCAATGAAACATTTTCATGATACCATTTAATGTATTAATTAATGTATTTGTCAATATAAAGTAAAGAAGATATATTATATGCGATGTTAATTCGCTTTAAAATTAGAGAAAATATATTTTATACGATTTTAAAATACCTTAAAACCAAACAAAATTGCATTCTATAGGATGTTACTGATTTCGGTTTGGAAGTTTAGTTTTAGTTTAGTTATATTAATGTCCCGTTTGAAGCAACACTAGGGCTATTTTGGGACGGACCTCGGTAGATGACGAGGACGACACCTGAGCTGGCACCCCCCTCTCCACACCACACCACACCAGCGGGAGGATTTCGGTTTGGAAGACGAGTTATTGTTTCACTTGTTTTTAAAAAATGAAGGCATTTATCTTTCTGTTTCTTTTGTTGCTTCAGAAACACTTGCAACATGCTCCACATGAATCATTAATGAGGTCATGTTTTGTAGCTGAATATCAATTACGGTGATAGCGAATGTCCCTATTTTTGAGCCAACATAACACCGATCATCTTTCAATAATGAATTCTGATGTTTTGAATTGGGATATGCTTCTTTCTTATTACTGTAATATACTGCTGAGAATCTTGTATGAAAGAATCTCTTATTTCTCAAAATTAAAAAGAATCATTGTTTAAACTCGTTTAATTTGGTAGTATGTCTTTTTTACAGATTCTTTTAAGAATATATTCCAACGAAATGCGACAGCACTTTGTTTCTTTTTGCATCATTTCATTTAAGAGTGTAGCGAGTATAATGAATTAGTCTTCTGTAATTGCTTTTTATTTTTAATTAACTAGTCTTTAAACTTTTTAAAGTTTTTTATAAAACTATTTAATAATAAATTTGTAAATTTATTGCGATTGAGAATGCTGTCTGCAAATAATAATACTACATCGTGATAAATAAGAATTTATTTCTTTAGCATTTTAATTAGTTTATTTATTTATTTAGCTTAATTTTTTTAGCTTTTTTTTATATATTTAGTTATTTTTATAGTTATTTAGCTCAACTTGTAATATGCAGTGCATAACTAATGGAGTAATTAAAGTTTGCTTTGAAAAAAGTGAATTCCATTAGAAAATTCGATTGCTTGAGGATTTTTGTATTTTTTCTTATCGATAAATATTGTTTCTCCTTAAAATAATTTAAGTTTGATTTGATTTTTTTAAAAGTAGTATTTTTTTCAAAACGAGAACGGGTGAATTCCCAGAATATTATTTCTACAGCATTAAAATATTCATTCACAATTTAATATTAGAGCTATGAAATAAAAGCTGATGTTTTACAAAAAAATTTCCCACTTATTTTATTTATAATTTTAATTAATAAAAAATTTTTCGAGATAGATAAAATCTTTGTATTCATTTTTGTCGTTTTCGGCAAATTATTTTCGGGAAATGAATTTAAATTTATTGGATTTTAGTATAAATATTTTAAAACCACTGTTCAGAGAAAATAATAAAAAAGAGATTTATTTGGCAAAATTCTAAAAATATCAAAGAAAAATAAATCTAAGAGACGGAGGGTCAAATTTTGCCTTGTTTAAGTACGAAGTTGTAAGTCCATGAAAAAAATTTAAAAGAAAAAGAGAATGCACATCCAAAACAAAAATCAACCAATGAAAAAATTTCTGAAAGTGTGACGCTATCTAGATATCATTACACTATCAAAAGATATCATTATACTAAATATCTATCTTAAAGATCAGACTAAACCTCTTTTTTAAAAAAAGTGATTTTTGTTAACACATCACTCATTTAAAGCAGCCTTTATCAAATGCCTATTGGAAATATTCTTTTCTTTGTATTCTTGTTCATTGAAAAATTTAGTAATTTATGAATTTTGAATAATTTGAAAAGGAATTTTAATAAAACAAACAGGGTTCTATTATTTTTCTTAAGTTAATTTTATTTAAAGAATTGAATTACTAGGGTGTTCTGATTGAGATGCAAAAAAGTAATTTTAGATTGTTTTGACATTTCGCAAATGTTAAAACACTATTTTTTGCATTTTGTGCAATAATAATAATAATGTTTACGAATATATTATTATTATTATTAATAATAATAATAATAAAAATAGTGTTTACGAAGATATTACTTATTTGTTAAAAATAAATTGAATGAAAACGAAGGATTGTTACTCTAACTCATACCTATCAAACAGCTGAATAAAGTAATAAAATGTCGGCTATACCAAAAATATAATCTAGCAATTTTTTTTACAAGCAGTAATATCGCAAATAAGAATGAAATAATGTCGGATATTTTCATTGAGGATTTAAAACTGTCCTTTTAATTTCTTCACATTCCTATATAAAAAGAAAGCAGAGTTAACAATGATTAAGGTTATCTTTCTGGTAATGTAAAGCTCTCTTTTAACAACATTAAAACCTTTCAAATATAATCGATTTCAATTATTTAAATATGTGGTTACTTATAAATATCGTTTTCCATTTTATCATTTTGATATTTTCAGGCAATAAATTTTGGAAAACATTATCCAAAATAATAATAAAAAAATAATTTTGGTATCATTTTGAAATTAGGAAAATCATTTATTCAAAGATGCGCATTATACTTTTATTCACTGCGAAAAGTGTCTTACAATCTAAAGAAGTTAGTGTTAATTTTAAATCGTTCTGTTGAAATATTTAGTTCAAAATATTATATTAAGTTTTGGACGTTGAAATGTAACCAAGAACGATTTACCCTTTAATAAGCGGTTCCTAATTGCGTTTATAAATTTACCTATGGGAAGTTTGATACTTCACAAATTTTGGCAATTCTGAAACAATTTTGTTAATCGTTGCGCATCACTATGCATGCATTGGTGGTGATTCTTAATTATTTTCTCTTTCCAATTTGAAGAAGACATTTTACAAATTTCATTGATGGATCTTATTACATATTTCAGTTGAAGTGATACTGGTTACTACAGCACACATACTGACAGATACATAAATGCAATTATTAGAATGTTTGTCGGTCTTGAGAAGAATTGAAACGTCGAAATTCATCATCAGAATATATTTTGACAGACGATTTTTCTTGAGTGCGTTTTGCCATTCTGCTGTGAGTTTCTACCAGTTTTTCTATCTTTATATACAGAAGCATATAGATTTGAAAACTCTAAGAAATTCCTTTCAAAAATGCCATGTTTTCTATTGTAGGAGAAATATTTTAAAGATGTATTCAATCTTATATTTATTGAATAAAATATGATTCTTACCTGTAGGAATATTGAAGATTTATATAGAAAAAAAAAGATTTTAGCGTTTCTAGCTTCTGTCCTTCTTTGATATTTAAAGCGAGAAGAATTCTCGATTCGCATTGAGCTCTATCTGATACGATCAGTTTTATTCATCCCAAGTTTTGGATGAAAATTTAATTTCTGGAAGCCTATTATGACAAAGAGAATATATAGACATACACTTTTTCTACTTCAAAGAGATATGAGATATTCTATAACATTTTCCCATATGCTAGGTTTAAATATAAAAAAATGAATACGCAGTTTCAGAAAAAAAGTAGTCGAGAAATTAATTCTTCTAAAACTTTTCCAAATATAAAATATAATTTTAATTGCATATTTTGCTTCGCTAACAAAATGTTTTCTTTATTTCTGTTTTGGAATACGCAATATTTGTTACCGTTATTTTGTCTATAAATTAAAACCAATCATTATTACTAACTTAATGCTAAAAGAGAAAGCCTGAAGATAATAATGTATAAAATAATTAAAAAATATGAGTAAAAACGGGAAAAATGAATAAGACCAGACGACTTTATCAAGATCCTCTTCTGTAACGAATTCAAATTTGGAATTTTTTCCTTCTGTTTACAATGCTATTCCAAGAAATTTTTAAAATAGTTTATTTCTTGATTAATTTTTTTCTTTATTTAATTTTGGCAATCATTATCTTATATAACTTTTTTTAATATTCAATTAAACAATATAATTAAAGCAATTGAATAATAAGTCATCAATTCATATTGTAAACGTTAGTTTATCAAAGAACTATTTGTATTCATTTTAAAATGTGTTGCTGGGATTTTAAAGCTATGTACTAAAACAACTGAATACATGGAAAAAAATAAGAGTTTTATTTATATATTTATCTATCTATATACATATCTAATAAGAGAATAAAACACTTATTTTTCTATTATGAAGTGAAAATATAAACGAAAGTAATGAAGAAAGAAATAAAAAGAAAAATTGAAGACTGCATCTGTTTATATTAAAAGAAAGAAAACTTAGAAATTTTACTACTTTAACTTCTTTTCTTCAACTTTAATAATGAAATATTGCTTTTGAAAATGCAAACCTGCAGTGTCGTAGTAACATTCAAAAGCAAACGTAATAACATGCAAAATCTTGCAGGATATCAAACTTACAAAATCGAAAAACCCGTTTGAAAGAATTTTCAACTAAATTTGTAATTTATTCAATTCATTTTAGGTCTCATTCTAAAAAAATTTTAGAAAACTATTTTAATTTAAATAAACACAAAATTTGTTTGGGACAATGCCTCGGAATATTTTACTAGGGTCAAGTAGAAATTCCCACTCTTTATTCTGCTAATTTTTTTTTGTTATGATTTTTGACATTTGACTAAAATTTAGATTTGGTGTGAATGAAGTTCCATCCATGACTTGAATGAATAATTTTCTATTTTGAAACTAAGGTTCTCCTTGAACCACACATTTTCGTTAAGTTAATAAATAGTTGAAAAAAATTAATAAAAGTTGTACATCATGAATTAAACACTGAGAAAGAATTTTATTTAGCATACAATACGCTTCGTTTAATATAATTATAATTGGATATCAAGAATTTTTAATGACAAAAAATAAATTAGAATATTTGCTTTACTCCTACCTTTTGTGTTTGCATGCGCAAATTTATTACCAATTAATGAAGTAAAAATAATTCAAGATTTTCATTCTAATAATTGCTAACAATATTTTTAAAGCGCACAATTAACAAGTTACTTTTTAATTTCTTTTAATTTTTATTACCTACAAACACGAGATGAAGTTTTTTGCAACGTATAGTAAAACTCAGCAATTTTTCCCTTTCATTATGTTTACATTTTAAAAATATATTTATCTCAATTTGCTTATTCTCAAAAGATCAACACCTCGGGGCATCACGAGTATCGATTGCTGTTTAATTAAGCAAACAGTATCTTCTCTGATGTGTAAAACAATTGGGGATTAGATATCTTCACTCTAATGAAGGGACGAGTTTTCAACTGGAGAAATAAGGCATATGGTTGAATACAACTATTAAATCATTATAGGTTCAGAACTCTAACTTAGTTTCTGCCTCATGCTGCCTCTATAATGGTCATTAATTTGAACTCTGTCTTCAAGTTGTTGGGAACTATGATTACACACGAGTGTGTGTGTGTGTGTGTGTTTTTAAACCTTTCCAAATATTTGATTATACTATAATGAAAATAATTACGGATAACTATAAGAATTCGAAACTTCCCGATTTATTTGTCTTGCTTAAATAAAAATTGTTTCAACACTGGTTAACTCTACCTTCTAAGAGGCAATGACAATATTTGAATTTCAAATAAGATTAATCTCCTTGTACAATTAAGGAAAGGAAATTTAGTATTAAGCGTCGCTTTCAATGCCTTTTTCGCCTGTAAGACCATCGTGAAAGATCAGAAATGGACTTTCAGCATGCAGACGACAACACTTGGGAAACTTTTCCACTCTAGATTGCTTTTGGCCGGGGTCCTAACGAAGCTAACAGCAATTAGGAAAGCGAATTACTCTTTGGTTTCTACAGCGAGGAATACCCGATATACTCATTTTAGTGCCGCAAAACGTTTAGAAATCTCTTTTCTTAAAATCCCTTATGAGGGCTTGGAAAAACAGGACTCATTTCCTTCCATTATCATATGCATTTCAGTTAATACAGCATTCGGATAATCATTGATGTAATTTGCGTTATAATAATGATTATCAAAATCTTGAATTTGGAATCAAAATCAGCTTTGCATCTGGCTGTAAGTATAAATAGAAACTTTTTGATTTTTATATCTATAGCATAAAAATAAAAATAATAATAATAAATATATAACATAATTATCTATATATATATATGTTAAAATGACAACATAATGATTTATTTACTTATTATGTTTATTTAAATATAATATATAATCATATATTTTGTATTTATGTTGTAAGATCCTGTTATAATATATAACACAAATGTCTAACATAATTATGCATTTACTACTTTTATACATTTTTATATTAATAAGAATAAATACAAATAAGAATAATTTTGGTACATTTAATTACTTTAAAGGAAATTACTCTTGGTCACAATTGACGAAATAAATATTTGAACTGTTTTTCTTACAATCTGCTCTTATAATGTATTAAAATTTTTAATAATATAACTTTGAGGCTTTTTAAATGCCAACTACAATTGAAAAAAAACATGCATTTTTTTTGTTTGAAACGTTTTTTTTTATCTAGCAAACACTTATATCTGCATAGATGTTAAAAATTATGATTCAATGTGTTGAAACCTTCTGTTGAAAGTAAAGCGCGTAAAGGTTTATCTGTAATAGTTTATAGAATTGGCATCGTTGTAGCTTTTTCGAAATCAAAATGGATATTATTTGTAATGTTGAATACAGACTACTTAATACATGCTAACTTTTAAAATAAAAGAAAATCCAGATTTAGAAAAAGTGATAAACAACATATTATTGTTTAATGCCATTGATTTTGAAATAGGTCGATAAACAAAGCTTAAGCTGAATGAAAATGTGAGGTTGATTGAAATGAAATCTGATTTATTTTAGAAATTCTTATATAAAATAAATAATAAAAGTCTAATAAATATTACGGGATATTTCAAATTTGATTATATATTTTTGTCTTCTGCTAGATATATAAAAAAAGTTCACTCTAGACATAAAAAGGTGCTCCTATTTCGTTTCTTGGAACGTACCTAAAAGCTTAAACGAAAATTATTTTTTGTTTTTTTGGAAAAGAAGAGAGGAAACTAAAGATAAAATATTCGAAGAAACATAAATTTTTTTCAAAAATAAAACATTCTAAAATGCTTTGAAATAAGATACTAATTTAAAAGAAACGCACCTTGAAATTACTAGATATGTCTATGCAGTTTATAGTTTAGAAATCTATTGCAATGGAATTTCTAAATAAAAGTGTTTGGATGAAATGAAACATTTGAAAGCATAATAAATGGAATTTAATTGCAAAAAGAAAGGGAATTGTGAAAACTCCAGAAAAACATTTGAAACAATAAACAGAAAATTCATGGAAGATCATTATATTTTTGTCTTTTACTTCGTAAAGTGTACTATTGTAAACATTAGATACGAAATTTTTATGAATCTTTTGCTTTTAAATCTGTCTGATTAAAAAACCATTTAGCTTAGACAAATGGAAACATTTGAAAGTATAATAGCTAATAAATTCAATCTAAATAGAAATTAAATTATGAGTACATTAGAAAAATGGTTGAGAATATATCAGATTAAATCCCATAAAGGATATAATATTTTTTTTCTTTCTATTTCTTGAAGTGTATGTTTGTAAACATTAAACAATCAATACCAAATTTTGATGGATCTTCTCTTTCTAAACCTATGAGTGTTTTAACATTTATAGAATTCTGATTTTGAATAAGATAGATAAATATCTCAGTAAACTATATAGAAAAGATTTTTCATACAGTTTTATTGCAAAAATTATAGAATAAATAGATAATTATAGAATTATCACATTGATCAAATCTCTTAGAGGATGGGATGTTTGTTGATCTACCTTGTGTGTTTATGAGGGTAATAACACAGAATCATCAAAATCAAAGTTAGATGAGGGATTCTTTTTTTACAATCTTTACTCTAAATACATAAATTCTTATCCGATTTTGGACTAAATTCGATTGTTGTCAATGATGTTGCGTTGTGGAGTAAAAGTAATAAGTGAGTAGTATCAAGTCATTCACAATTTAGTTATTACTGAAATATTCTGGAAACTACTGTGCAGTGGTAAATTCCAATGAAAATAAAACAGCTTGGTTTTAAAATTATATTTAAATTTTTATAACATATTTTCAGATTCTTCGAGAAATACAATCATAACAATGCTTTTATAATCTTAAAATTGCGATTATTTAGTATACAAATGCTCGTTAAAGAATAATCATATTGTTACGAAATGTTCTTTACCGGGGTTCGTTTGGATAGTGGAAGTGATATGGTGTGTAGAACGCTCAATTAGCAGGCAGAAGTAGAATAAAAACAACGACGTTTATTTACACGAAGACACACAGGACAGCACAAAAGCGACAACTATATACAGCACAGAAGACAATTATCTTCACCCGAGACGTGTAGCATACAACAGCACACACAGCAGCATACAACCAGAATCTACTGCAGACAGTAGCGCACAGCTCAGTTCAGCACTAGCTTGACTCAGTCGCTTTCGACTCCTCCGTCTTCTACTTCTCCGACTCTGGCTCGGAATACTGACTTGACTTCTCTTTCAGTGCAGCCCCTTTTATAGGTCTCAGGAGGCGGGGCTAGAAGCCTCTCAACCAATCAGGAACGTTCGAGGCGTATCTCGGTTCCTACTGGACGGATCGGGAAAATTCTCGAAGTTTCGGGTATAATCTATTTTGGCGCCAAAGTCGCCAAATTGGTCGCCAAGTCGCCAAGTTTGTAGCCAAGCTCTGGGACCCCCGACACGACGCCCAGACTCTGTCCCATAGAGATGACTGTAAAACATTCCTTCCAACGATGGAACCAACCATGCTGGGAAGCAGCATTACGGATTCGTAACAATATATTGCGTATTTTAACAATGCCATAAAAAAAGATAAAAATGTTTAGAAGCAACATACTATTTCTCCCTATTCATTCTAGCTTAAGAATAATTAATTAAAAGAAAGAAACAAAACACTAAATTAGTAACGCTATCTACGTAATTCATAGAAACCCTGAACAGGAATCAGTCTGCTTGTTTTTTTACCTATGTGTATGTGAATGTATTTCAAAAAGATGGAATTTGCAAGTGATGGAATCTTCTTTTGTGGTCCTGGCATCAAATTATAATATTAAATAAAATCTTTTTCTCATTTGGTTAATCGGAAAAAAGTGAATTTGACTGAACATTTCTGTTCACTACAAAAAGAAGCTACAACAAAATGCACCGTTTGATGCAAATGTACAAGAAATTTGGGGGAGGCCTTCTTCTGGTGGCTCCATTTATAATTATTACTTTCTCTTATACGAAGTATTGAGAAAGTATTGTGATCGTCAAAAAATTCATTACTGATCATAACGAACTTAGGCTAACCTTCTAGTTTAACTGTTATTATTCCAATGTAAATGAGACTTTTGGGTGTAATGAGTTTTATGCCGAATTTCTTCAATAGAATTATATTCTAAGCAAAATGCTTAAAAAGTTTAATTAGTCTAATATATTTTAATATATCTAATATAAATTCTAAAAGGCAGGGTTCAATAAACAGATTAGAATGGAAAGAACTACTGCCATCAAGACTTTTTCCATTTTATTTTAGATGAAAAGAAATATACAGGAAGTCCATTTTTAAACTTGCCCATTAACTAATTTCTAAATTGTAAGTAATAGACTTATTTTAACGAGAATGTTATTTGATATTATTTGTTAATAAATTAAATTTAAAAAAAGTGATAATGATTAATATTTACGATAAATATTCCTATAGTTCATGGTTCGATTTGTTATATTTAGTAAAGTATATTTTAAATTATAATAATTTAGACTACTGCAGGCCATTTCAGTGGCTTTTTCATGGAAGATTCATCAATTAACGCAATGTGTTGACCTGGAATGAGAAAATTCAAGTTCCGTTTAGTGAGATTTAGCCAAAAAGAATGTTTTGTTTAAATTAAAAATTTAGAATGTTAAGAACATTTGACTGAATATTATTAAAAAGTCAAAACGACTGCATAGAGACTTCATAATTTTTTCAGAAATGCATTTATGCAATCAAACAATATAACATATAATTCTTTAAATCATTTAAGGCATTTTTTTTTCATTTGGAAGTATATGCCTATTTCTTACGAATTAGAAATTGATTATTTGACCACGATTACTGTTGGATACACTGCAAGTTGATTACATAGTTTAATCATTCATTATCAACAATGTAATGCCTCTTGGCTTTCAAATATGCAATCATAAAAATAGTATTAAGAACAATTACATCATTAATTTTCCCAAAGTAGCATCTTAGTATTTTTTACAATATCATTAAAGAATTGAGATATCCAAAAACTGCATTCTATCTTAAAGGATTATTTTGTTTTGCTAGAAATATGCAAAAAGACAATAAGAATGATTTGAATTATATTTATACAATGGTTTGCAAATATTTCCGTGTTAAGAAATGGATTCACATATTTTTGTGCATTGTTTCTCACAAAAGAAAGAAGAGTATATTCTATCTTTCTATGCATAGAAGATCTCCCAACCTTTTAAAGACAAATTCAATTTTTAATATAGATTTTACGATTTCAAATAAACAAAAAAAAAGGATATAGTGTTGAATTTGTGAGTAGAAAAGAGAGATAACTTTTGGCAAGGCGACTTCAGAACCTTCCTTTTGGATTTCGAAACGATTACCGTTTTATTCAATTGTATTCTTGGATAGAAAATTAAATTTTATAGATTGAATGTGTAATCCGATAAAAGTGACACCAAACGATTTTGAGAGAACAAAATAAGAGGGGAAAAAAACTGAACAATGAAATATTGGAAAATTTATAGCTTCATTTAAAATTAGGCAGTTTCAGCAAAAATTTCTCGAAAAAGTATATGTGAAAATTATTAACTACTTTTTATTTTAATGAGGAATGTATAAGAATATGAGAATGGAAGATAGTCTAATTTAGTGCTTACGTAGTAAAACATTACCATTAATATTTTTATCGAAAAAGAAAAACTACATAAAATATAGAATATCATAATTATTTTTAATTTCAAACGCTACAACCATTTAAGCAATTTAAAAAAATGTTTAATTAAAACTGCTACCCCGTTACTACTGAGCAAAACAAAAAACATCCCAATTCAAAAATTATTTTGAAAAGAATTGTGATATGAATCGAATTGTACTTTGAGTTGTCAAAAAATACATAGCAGCAATTTTATTAAATTATGTTTATTTTATTATGTTGTCTTATTAGCAATCTAAAACGTACTACTATATTTAATCTCGAATATTATTACTCTAAAGTTGAACAACTATCTTTTATGTTTACTAGTTTCTTATTGATCTGAGAGATGAGATTTATTACAAAAGATAAAAATTTAAAAAAATGTAAAATAAAAGACTCAAATAAATAGTAAGAATTTAAGATAGTTAAATTTGATTGATAAATAAAAAAAGAGTAAATCGAAAATATATTTCTAAATTAAAAAAAATAAATTCGAATGAATTTTTAGAATTGATTTTTTTATGAATTTCAAGGAAGGAAATTTGATATCCCTGTTAAAAACTTTTTAAAAAATTCATTTTAATCGATTTTATAATTTTTATTCGTTTTTTGTACCATAGTTTGAGATTTCAAAAAAATTTATTAAGGGCAGTCGGAACCTTCTCCTTTGACAATGGCTATTTGCGATGTACTTTTCCTCAAAATTTATTAGAAATAAATGCTTATAACTTTTTATGTAAGTAAAGTACAGGGTGTTTATTTAGTCCTGGACCTATTTTGATGTTTAATAACTCATGAAATAATGAAGATATAAACAAACTTATGGCATTTATTGATGGAATAACTCATATATTTTCCTTTTCAGATTTGAATATATTTACTTTTGTAAATATCGTCTGCGCGTGTGGTTAATTTCAGATAATTTCATTTTCCAGTCTAAATATCTGTATTTTTCTAAATATCGTCTGCTTATTAATTGCATTTCTTTCTCTTTTGTTTTTGGCAACTATTGCAATGTTTTGTTTACTTTTGATGTGTTTGTTCTATGTAGTACTTTTGTATGTGATGTTTTATTCGAGCGGATATTAAGGAGAATGCATACGCCACAAGAGAAAGCACAGATTTTATGCTTGTTCATAGAAACGAAATCGATAGTGCAAGCACAGAGAAATTTCGGAAGAATTTACCAAAAAGATCCTCCATCCAAAAACAGCATCTTGCGGTGGAAAAAGAATTTTCTAGAAATTGGAAGTATCGCAGATAAGAAACGTTCCGGACGTCCTTGTACAAGTGATTTTGATGTTGAGCGAGTCAGAGAGACATTTTTACACAATCCTAGAATATCTGTGAGATCAGCAGTTCACATTCATTGACAAGGGTCATGAAACTTTTTGAGTCTATTTAACCATTTATGTTATTAATTTTAATCTATCTTTATAATTTTATGAGTTATTAAACATCAAAATGGGTCCGGGACTAAATAAACACCCTGTATATAATTTGTCACAGTTTTTTCATCCAAGGCACGCATGCAGACAAACCGAATGTATGATCTGTTGTTAAGTCAATTAACGAATTAGTCCTAATTTTGGATTCAAATAAGCATTATATATTATTATTATTATTACTTGTATATACTTCAATTTCCATCGACATTCCTACTAACAGATTTTAAAACATTCTCGATTGAGTCTGCAAGATTAATGCGTAGGACATCAAATAACAATGATGTTGGATTGATGTATGCTTAATTTGATCATGTTGTTTACAAATAATAATAAAAATAATAATAATTAATACTATAAAATAATGAACTACTCACGTAAGTACACAATAGCATTATAATAGCCAGGAGAAAAAAAATAATAAAATGCATAAAATTATATAAAAATGAAAATTATAGTAAGATAGTTTTGTCCATTATCAATCGTCTAGTCACAGGCATGTTTTTGTTTTGTCCATTAAGTTATCTAGATTTTCTTTTATTTAAATCTAAAAATCTGATGCCTCAGTGCTCTTAAAATTCTTGATAGATGAGAAAAGGTTTAGAAATAAGCTCACAATTTGAAACTATAAAATTGCTTTTGATTTTATTTTCCCATATTTTGAAATTTTTCAGAACAATTTGACTGAGTTGGTTGTAAAGTATTAATTGTCAAAATGTGAGAAAAGCTTTATAGCACTATTACTTAATTATAGCATTATATTTCTTTGTCCTGCGTCATGCACGTCAAATATGTCACGCCGTTTATATGGCAAAAGATATTGCCTAAAAGTCTCGAGATAGTCACAATGACATCACATCAAAACCGCAAAAAGCATATTATTGTCCCACCTTAACATCTGTATTGATGGCAAATACTAGTTCTGAAACCAACGCATTGAAAAAACAGGGCGTGATATGATCCCTGAGAGAGAGAGGTTATCGGCGATGTGTTCATTAACAAGGCATCTCTACCATTACTATAACTTCTTGGACAGTGAAAACCTGCATACTTGTGCAACAACTTTGAGTTCCCATCGCAGGAAAATCAGCTCTTAGAGGAAATGCACAGTTATTTTTAGAATACGAACTGTACGTGCCATCTAAGACACTTTTGTCACGTCGGTATATGTTTTCTCTTTTATTAAAATGCAGTTTTTGACAATAGAGCCTTCAAAACTTATCTTTAAGATAATAGAAAAGTAAATCCAGTATACTAGAAGTTGTTCGATTTTGTCAAGTTATATCCTATTTTCAAAAAAAAAAAAATGTGCCTTAAAATGCCTTAAAAAAATACCAACTAATTATTCTTGGTTAATAATCTTTTATTGACAAGTTAATCAGATTTTTTTACCCCTAAGCTGGTATCATCAAGAATGTCGACTTTGTAAGTTAAGTTATTTTGAAAAACCGGTTTCTTCTATAAGAAAGCAAATTATTTTCAAGAAATTTTAAAGCAAATTCGACAGGAATAGAAAACATCATTTACTTTCCTTACAATAAAATATCGTTTTGGAACATGTTTTTCGAAACAGCAATCGTACTATATCCTTACAAATTTCCCTGAAGAGTTTTCCGTTGGATTTAAACAAACATTGTACAAGAAATTTCAAAAGCATACTTCAGTACCAATAAACTGATTTTCATCTCTCCAGGGAATAACAAAGAAAGTAAATATAAGATATCCTTATTTTGGAATTCTAGTTTAGGATTCCTTGTCAAATGAAAACAGTTCATACTAATGATACAAATACATTATCGCTATATCTACGAAAGATAGGAGCGTTTTATGCATTGTTAATGTAATATCGATCTATCTGTAAAACAAATGTTCTTTATTCCAATGTATGGAAATGAAGGATTTCCCTACAGTGAATATCTACTTTTCAAGTATGGAAATTTAATGGAACTGACTTATCAGCCATAAACCTAAGTTACTGTAATTTTTTTTAAGATGCTGAAAAAGATAACATCTTAAACAGCTTATTTATGTAAAATCAAATCGACAAATGGGAACGAATTTTGCAGAAGCTGTTCCTTTCTTCGATTGGCTCAGCTTGGCCAAAAATGGCTCTTGCGCCAAAAAAACTCAACCAACCAACCATCCTTTCTTCGATTTAAAATTGTTTTATGAGAAGAAAAATACCTTGCATTATTTACATCAGAATACATTATAATGTTTTGGAAGACTCATTAAATGATACCTTTTTATTCAAATTTGTTTACTAATCATGAAGTCTTAGTTAGAGTAACGTTCATAATTACACCAGTACGACAACAATTAGCCCAGTAAATATGAGGTAATTGGTAATGCTTATTTTAGCTTCCGATCACAGTATAGAACTGATTTGAAATAAATATAT
>JAPMOR010098647.1:0-28014 GCA_026543865.1 Argiope aurantia
CACTTTACGAATATAGAATCAAATGCAAGGTTCCAATTTTGGTTTCCTGCGGTTTTACGGAATCCATTGATAGGATATCTGGAAATATAAGGGGAATTTAGGAGAGTGCTTAAAAATTCGTGCTTAATCATCTAGCTATAACTTTTTTCACTAGAAATATGTTTATCAATGAATGTCAAATATATGTTTCAAGAAATTTTAATACTATGCAGTTACAGACAACAACATTTGTCTATTTTGCATTAAAGGTCGAAAATAGAATACTGCATCATGGTTAAATCGTTTCTTTCTAATAGTTTTTCTATTGCAACTTCGAAACAATCTCAGAATTAAGCTGCTTTACATAATCTTAATAGAATCAAAAACGAGGACAGACAGATTGAATTAACAAATTCCATCATAAGCATTTGGTAAAAATGTTTCATTTTTTTTTAATTACGCAAAAATGAAGCCTTATGTAAACTTGGCATGTAAAAGTATTTGTCAAGATAATTTTTTCTCTAGGAACTTTCGAGTTCAACTTCATCAGTCCACTATATATCCTTATATTAAAGAGATCCTAAAAAATACATGAATCTAGTATCACTGCCAAGATTTAATTTCTTTCTTTCATTCATTACATTACGATGGCACATTTATACTGAAAGCAATTACGCGTTTAAATATCATACAAGAGAAGTGTTCGAAAAAGGAAGTTTCAATATTTCTTGAAATGTTTTCTTATAAATTCCGAATCGCATCCAAATCAATAGAACTTACCATTCTCGAAATCCGTTCTTAGTCGCTGCATCTGCTTTCTTGGAAAGAAAACAAAACTTTGCTTGGCATTCTCCGTTTAGTATATTAGCAGAATAATAGCAAGTTCCAGAAAACAATCTAGCTCCTTAAATCGTGAATGGTTGCACAGCATTTGGTGCATACATTTTTTTAACAGCATTTAGGCAGAATTGAAAAAAAAAATAAAGCCAGGAGTCTGTAGAAATTCTTGCTTTTATAGCAGATGACTGGTAAGGTAAACAATCTTATTTTTTTCCCCGCATTCCTCCCTAGCGGCTCGTTTTCATGGTTCAGAACTTAAGGAAAATGTAATCTTGTACTTATTCTTTATATTATATTTATTTATGTTAGAAACCGATCAAAATAGTCTTGAACATTGGGTAAAAAGTTAGTTTTCCTTCTAAAAAATAATTTTCTTTCGTGAAATATGATGTACGATTATTAATTATTTAACTAAGCGGTTAGATTATCAAGTGAATGAAATATATCAAAAACTCTTTAAAAGTATTTTAAACCTGAAAAATTAATAATAAATCCATATTTTGTTTAATTTGGATAAAGAAAACGAAATCCAGTCGAAATTTAAAGGCTCATTTCAAATAAAGTCTCCGTGACACTTTTGCTTATTTCATTAAATTCGAATACTGATCGTCTTGGCCTAAGGACTTTGTGGAGGGAAGGTTCAATATTTCAATCTACATGTTTTATTTATCTTTTTATTTCATTTATTTACTTACTTTTCAATAAATATCAGTGAGAAAAATAATAAATAAATTGATAGGTTAGATTATTTTCTTTATTTTGATCAGAATATGTCAGAATCATCATCAGATTACTAAAACTGGCCTGCAATCAACATCCAACTATTAAAATGTTTCTTCCAAACTTTTACTGTTTGACTATCAAAAATAGATTCAAGTGTGCTTTTATCATAAACATCAGTGGATCTTTTGATAAAAGAAAGTGTCGAATTCATGAGGTTGAGGCAACCACTTGCTTTTTATCAGAATACCGTAGTTTCGGAAATATCGAAAATTCGGCAAGTTGTAAAAGAATTAAATGCTTACTTTCACTTAAATTTGGTTTAATAAAAAATAAATCTAAGACCTAAATGAGAAAATTTCATTTCGTTTATGTTTTTTATATGCACATCAAATTCTTCGCTTCATAAAGATGTATAAATTCTAACTGAACGTTTATGCACTCTGACGTGGATACGTCATTGTTTGAAAAGAACAGGAACACTCTATGAAGGAAAAACAAGGATTTAGATGCATAATTCTCTTATTCAATATGAATTAATTTACAAAATTTATTCTTATATTCATATTTTTTTTTCATTTGAAAAAACTGCATTTATTTTTAATAGCAGTTTGGGATATTTTAATGGATCTCTTTCGATTAAAAAATATCCATTATACTTTTTAATTTAAAATATAGAATTATTTAAAAATTTATACAATTTTAGAAGCAGCTATGTAACCTACTTAAATGGCAA
Organism: Argiope aurantia; assembly: GCA_026543865.1. Taxonomy (NCBI): domain Eukaryota; kingdom Metazoa; phylum Arthropoda; class Arachnida; order Araneae; family Araneidae; genus Argiope; species Argiope aurantia. The sequence goes on from JAPMOR010098647.1 coordinate 2,276, forward strand.
TTTCTAAAAACTGGATTCAAAATCTCTCTTTAATAAATTGATTTCTCTCGTCATATGACATAATACAGAACACTTTCAATATAATACCAAATTATTAGAATCGAGCAACGGCAGATGTCTTTAAATTCCTCGCCCCTACCCCATTTAATTTGATAACCAGTTATCTAAATTAGAAAACTTTCTTCAAAATAAAACCGCAAATGAGATATATTCAGATTCAACAAATCGATTTTACGTCACCATGGCTTCTGGCTGTGCTGCTTCAGGGTAAAGTTATGGATTGTCTTGGACCCTTGGAATCAGAAATAGTTCCATATATCGGTGCTAAAACTGTCCTCGTAATACATGGTACTTTGCCACATATACCAGTGGACAAAGGTATTACTCAGATGTTCCTCCATTGCAATGGGAGCAGAGCATTATTTTTTATGCTGTCCATCCCTTCCTTTTTTTTTTTTTTTTTTTTTTTTGAGATAAGAAAGAAAAAGAGTAATGAATATTTTGGGATTTCTGTTTAGATTTAAAATAGATAAAATCTTCTGCTGAGCGTTGTGCTTTGTGTCAATGTTTGATAGTTTCCTAAGCTGCATTAATTAGGTTTATTTTATTTTGAATTTTCTAAGCATATTTCTAAACGTAAGGAAGAAAATATATATGATTTCGTACATCTTTGATTTTATTTTTGCAAATTTATTAAACTGTAATTTTAAACGCTTCTATTATGATATATAAAACTTATGAAATATTGCATCCATTAAAGTTAAGGTTTCCTTCCCTATAAAAGGGAAAAAAGTAAGTCATAATATTAATGATTTTTAGCTACTTCTAAAATACATTTTAAACATTATTTCTCTTATTTTAAGAGCATTTAAATTAGTAAATTTTGCTTATAACAGCACATTTGGCGCATAAGTTTTCATTATTGTCATTGTTTTATCAAATATTTAATCACGTGATGGGTATCACGTATTTCACGTAGCTGATCAACATAAATTTCTTACTATGCGTATTTATTACTCTGGTGAAATATTAATTACAAAAGTCACGTTAATTTGTGCAATAATTCTCAATGTATTTAGTATTTTACTGATACAAAATGCGCGCATAATATTTACACTCTAATATCAGAATTTCCTATTTTTTGGAGGTGGGTTATAATTTTAAACCATTAAATGCATTATATAAATATTATGAAAATTTCTCGATAAATATATTTCAGTTTAACGAAATTATTAGAAGACATAACAATGCATTTATTAAAAATTTCCAATTTAATAAAAAAGTTACGAATACAAAACTTTTTTCTCATACTTTTAGAAAGATGTTTCAATCAATGTATTAGACAGAACTATACATGAAAAAACATGATTTGGGTGTGTAGATAAAGAGATGTGTTCCATAGTGAATTCGAAGAAAGCTAAGATGCCAATAGTGTATTTTAATAGGCGCAATTTAGTGACTTAGCATCCTTCAGAAACCCTCTGGTTCTTCGGATATATTGGTTAAATTTAATTTCATTCCAAATATGTTGATATAATTTTGTGACCGTGATTCCGTCATTATAAAAGACAATAAAATCACATTATTTCAATAGTATTACATATATTATGTTCAATGTGTACATAAGCATTCCTAATAGAAACCCGTTCCACGACATCCTAAGAGTGTTAAAAAAATAAGTGTGCAATTCATCTATCTTCTAAATTTCACAATATTGTTATTTTAATTTTTTATTTGTATTATAAATTAATTGTCTCAGACGCCCTGCTATTCACCAGGAATATTAGTTATATTTTATTTCAAAAATGTCATTTTAATAAAACTTCATGTCCATAATTCCGCCAAAATGTCTGCCGTTTTAGCATGTTATTTTAATAATCGGATAAGCCGGCGTCCTGGCCTAGGGGTAGGCGCGTCTTCCCTATGATCTGGGCGTTCCGGGTTCTAGTGTTGGTTTGGGCATGGTTTTTTTTACCCTGTGTTCTATCTGTGAGCTTTGTGAAAGAGCCCCTCTGTAAAAAGGGGTTGTGTAAGCGAGTGTGTGAGTGACATCTTCATATAAGCTAAAATCAAACTTTTGCCCTCTGGTGTTCAGGGGTCCTTAACCTCAGAAGCTACTGCACCCCTCTTTCCCCGATATCTTTCTTGGTTTGAATTGGAATTTAATCCAAAAGGGATAAACAATAGTCTGACGTAAGTTCTGTTTAATGTGTACATGATCCTTTCTAACAGAGATAGTTGCTAAACAACATAGTGCTATTAAAAACATAAATAGCCAGTTCGCTTCATTAGTTGTCTTGTAACTCACACAGATAATAAAGAGAAACTTTATTTTTTAATTTTCAACAATGAAAGAAAATCACGCGATTAAACATTTCATGAAACAATCAAAAGGGTTTGAATCTGACGGCAACAATGTAATATATTACTGGAAATGCAAAAAGAAAACTAAATGGCCAAAATTCAGGAAAATTTCCACGGCTGTTAAATTGGTATCATCTAAAATAGTTTTTTTTAAATTTTGAAATGGTATAAAATTTATTTTAATGCAATAATTCTTTAGAAAATATTAAAAGAATTAATTTTTTATTTTCTAAATTAAAACATCAAAATAAATCATGCTGTAATGTCCATTACCATTTTTAATGTGTATATGTTAATATGGTTGCTATAAGTTATCTTTATTATTAGAAAAAGTAGCTCTATTTATTCCCCGCTTGTATTGCTGTATATAAAATGCAAAATATGTTTTGACGTATGAATTAGGAAATAGCAGAATTTATTTAATCAATACAAGGTAGTTATAATATTCACGATATTTTCGTTATTGTTTTATGAACATCTTTTACACAAAATTTTTACTTAAGATTTCTCTTGAATCATATATTACGATTTTTTTATCAGATATTTCTGTAAATTTTAAAGTAATCTTCACTCTTTGAAACAAAAAATAATCATTGATAGAAAATTACTAATTTTCATGATTAAAAATATGACTGGGTTTTTTTATCATGTAATAAACGATTTACTCTTTGTCGATTAACCTTTATTTCTAACTATAGATCGAGGTATTGCTCGCATGCTTCTTTGTTTTTATTATTGACGAGATTTTGAACTCTCAAATAATTGTGTTCATCCGGCTTCAAACACTTTGTTTGAAGATGGTGTTGCATTTATATTTACATATTTACTTGAAAAATTCTTGTTCAAAAAATATCTTTATTATTATAAAATAATTTCGAACTATATTTAATTAATTTCTATTAAACGGTACTAGTGTTAATGTACCTTTTAAAATTGTAAAATGCGGATTTATTTATCCATTCAATCGAGCAAGCCTCATGTATGAGAAACTCATTAACATTAAATCTCATATTATATAGCAAATTAATTCATACTATATTTATATGAGGGATTTGAATGTGATGTATTATCTATCGTCTTGATAATGATATCGATTTGGTTATTTATGTACTATTTAAAATTAAACTTCCCGAAATATTTGAAAATTGATAATAACAAAACTCCGAAGGGGATTCAACAAAATATGCAACAAACATGTGTACTTGCTTTATCCTATTTAATATGACATCATGGATCAAATAATATCGTACTGATTCTGCTCTGAGTGTATCTACTATCATCGTGAAAATACAGTGTACCATCGTTACAAATTTTACACCCACAAAATTTGAAATAACAAAATAAATCATTATTCAAACCAACCAAATCATTGGAAAGGAAGATGAAGTAATAATTTGTTGACGAAAAGAATCTTTAACTCAAAATATATTATTGTTTGTTCACGTTTTTTTTAAATACATTTTCAATATACTGGTCAAATATACATTTAAAGATAACCTTTCTTATTAATAAAATTAGTAAAAAATGTTAATTTGAAAATTCCTAAAAAAAATATGTTTTAATGAAGACGATTGCCTTTCTTTTTATTGCACACTAAGATTCCGAAAAACATTAGAGAAAATAAATCATTCTATCATTAATTACAAACGAAAGATACATCAACTGAGAAAACAATTAATACAAATTTTATTTTATTGAGAGCTTAATGTTTATCGAACGCCATTTGAAAAGTTTTTTAAGACCCAATGAATCATCCTATCTCATCAGTATAGTAAGGTTAAATGGCAGATGTAAAGGCTGCAATTAATCTTCTTTAACCAATCCGATGTAAATACTTCATATGTACAATCATTAATTTTCAAGTTGATAACCTATTTAAATGGAACTGCCAACAGTTTTGTCTTCAGAAATGATCAGTCATTAATAAATGGTAGTTTCTGAAGATTGATGATCCCGTGATTAATTGTTTATGTTATTTTTAAAGTATTAATCAAGACGAATATGATAGTTTAAATCAGTCGTCAGAAAACAATTCAGTGTAGTCCATTATTTATACCATTTGATTTTTGTTAATTTTAATAGAAATATTAATATTTCATTATTAATATTTCAACAGTTAATCGTTATTTCCTTTTTTCTAGCCCGATATGTGTGAAATGTAGTTACTATATAATAATAAATGCATAAAAAATCCTTATTTTAGTCAATTTATAGAATTAGTTTCTGAAAGATATAAGCGCTAAATTCTTCAAACGATTTTTAGGAAAATTGTTCGAGACTGAATTCATGTTGCGGTATTATTTAGTTTAAATTTAATTTTAAATTTCTTCTATTTTTAATTTTAAATATATTGGTACAATTGTTAGAATTTAAATAGCATGCAAATTCATGTAATTCAATATAAATATTCACTATCAATTATTGGGAAAATCCACAATTCATTCATTTAATAACAAAGTATCAATGCTCTATAATGTTATTGCATTAAATAATGAAATTATCACCCCCTTTTTTTGGGAGGGGGGGGGGAATTAGAATATTTTAGACGCTTTGACTGAATTAATTATGATGTTAATGAAATTTGCAAGATCTGCTTACTATGGTCTGTTTATTTCCCTGTAATCAAGTAAGAGGAATATCTACAAATCAAGAGGAATATCTCATAAATAACGAAAAAAATTCGTGGCTGCACTTTTAAACTTTCTACGCACAGTACTTCTTAATTATCACACAATTATTGTGTTATACATATTTTAAAACAGCAGAAGAAAGGATATCGCTGGCTTTTCCAACGAGTGTTCCAGCAATTGTAAAAGTCCATTCCGAGTTCAGAGAAAATATAAATCTCTGTTGCCTAGCATACCTCCATTTTGAAAATATATTCGCAGTATAGTGGAAGATATTCTTTTTTTGTATCGTTTAAATGTAATTCTAAACGAAGTGAGGTACAATATTCAGAAATTAAACCAAAAAGAGATCTCGCACTGCATACCGCAGATGCATTTCCCAAAACTTTATTTTTATAGAATCTATAGAAGGAAAGTCTTTGGAACTTTCTTCCAAAAATATTCCTAAATATTTCAAAACTTTTCTATTCACATACAAAAGTAATTTAACTTATTTAAATGCATTTAGAAAGAACAACAATATGTTTTAGTTAAAATACACAGAAAGACTTAAAATATAATAAAATTGTCATATTTTCACCAAAAGATAAGAGTTTTATTTAAGTTTATAAAATATAAATGCTTAATACAAATTGTAGTTTTTATTCTTACAATCATTTTATTTCTGCAAGATATTAAAGAAATCATTGTATTCATTAGATCGTAATTTTGGAAATTAATGAAGCTTATTTTTTAATTAAAAACAAATAAAACAAATTTTTTATTTAAAAAATTTATATACGAGATAGAATCATGTAATAAATGCTGTTAATGTAAATTTTATTTTACAGAAAACGTATAATTTTGTTGATGACTTAATTTGTCATCTTTGGGGGGTTTATTCGGTTTTCAATCTAGTGACCCCAATCGAAGTAAACAGTACTGCCTTTCATTATCCGACAAAAGCCCCTTCAACATAGCGAGTTCTTAAGAGGAGAAAGGATCAAGAAGAATTGCAGAAACGACGAAAGAAAACTTAATTAGAGGTTAGTAGTGTACAGACTGACCTCTGCCTGTCTTTGATTAGCTTTTTATATTTTCCATCGCCAACGTTCTGAGAATAAATAAGCAAACTCATTTTCTAATTAATTGATAAAAAATATATATTGGCCATTTGGGGTCAATGGTCACTATTGTCTGCGAACAGGAAAATAATTTAATTTTGGGCGGGGGAGCGGGAAAAGGAATCGAGGACCATTCAGTATTAGTAAAGCAAAATTTTATGGCAACTAATAGAAAAGGAATTAATATGAATATATTATTTTAAATAGATAAGAACCCTTGATTTTGTTTGAGTTAATTGATCTGGCGAAATAGGAATAAGTGATGCAATATTAAAGCATTGTTCATTATTTCAAGTATATTATCTGTAAATAAATTCATGATTCTAACAAGAAACCGAAACATATTGTTACAAAATTTCCGGGTTCGTTTGGATAGTGGAAATTCTATGGTGTGGAGAACGCTCAATCAGCAGGCGGCAGTAGAAAATAAAACGACGTTTATTTACATGAAGACACACAGGACAGCACAAAGATGACAACTATATACAGAATAGAGAAGACAATTATCTTCAGCCGCGAGACGTGAACGCAGCAGCACACAACAAGACTCTACTGTAGACAGTAGCACACAGCTTAGTTCAGAACTAGCTTGACTCCGTCGCTGCTCTGCTAATCTCTGGAAGATTCACTTTTTACCGTCGATTCCGACTACTCTACTCTGGCAGCTGCAGACTGCCTCCTTTTATAAGTCTGAGGAGGCGGAGCTGAAGCCTCTCAATCAATCAGAAACTTTCGAGGCTTATCTCGGTTCCCAAAGGACGGATCGGGAAAATTCTCGGTGTTTCGGGTATAATCTATTTTAGTGCCAAAGTCGCCAAGTTTGTCGCCAAGCTCTGAGACTTCCGACGCGACACCCGGACTCCGTCCAATACATATTGCTATAAAATAATCCTTCTGATGATGGAACCAACTATGCTGGGAAGCCGCATCACAGATTCATAACAATATGTTTCCAGCCTCCTCATAGGAATAATTACGAATAATTATGAATGGAATAATTACGAATGCATCAAACTAATCGAGAAAGTTTCTCTAAATGATGCAAGCAACTTAATGATTTCTTTTAAGGAAAAAATTGAAACGATGTAATGAGTTTTGAAAAACGTTAATATCCACACACACACAAAAATATGACTTTCTTCTTCGTTATACTGTCATTTTCATTTAGAAAAAAATGGTTGTGTCCACTAAATTTATTCCTTGTTATTCAACTGATCCAGTAGCTTTAAAGAGAGATTTAATAAAAATATATATCATTTTTTAAGGAAAAAAACTGTTTTAGTTTCCTTGCAGAAAAAATACTCCCTTGGAGACAAGGTTTTTTTTAACGAAATGGCGGATATCTTTTTTTTTTCTGGCTTTATTTTCTAATAAACATTGAAAACTCTCACCAGCTCTAACAGTAAGAAAATTAAACTCAGTATCTAGACGGCGAATCTTCAGTCAAAAGATTGAACTTTTGTTTACTCTGTAGAAGTCACAAGGGGGAATAGAACTGATAATTTCTGCAAAATCAGGGGACAGACATATATAGAATTTCGAAACAAACCAAGAATAAAATGTTATTTCTAAATTTAGGGAAAGTTACTTTCAGGTTTAATTCAGAATAAATATTGTTTGATTTTTTCCATTAAATTAACAAAAGTAATATATCGAATTTAATCTAGGATAGTAATTATAATAGACGATTAAACATAAGCAATAAAAATTTTTATTCGATTATAATAGGAAACTTTGCTCTTTCTCCCCATTTCTTCTTGAACTTCTAAAAACCTTAATTAGTAGATTGAAATATACATCACTAAATAGCATTTTTTTAAGTAAAACTATATTTATTAAAATTATATCAATACTTCTCTATTTATGAAATCACAACATATACAGCAATATACAAATTCAAACAGTTTTGCCGAAATATGGTATAATAAAATTAAAACAAGTAATTAAGAATTGTCATTTTTTTAATATAAGCATCTACATTAAATGAATTAGAATTTATGTATGTCCTTTCTAACTCTCGCATGGTACAACTTCATTATGAATACACTTTTCATCAAATTAGATAATCTCACTTATTCAAGAGTACCTGCATATCCTCTATGTACAGCTGAAATTTCTTTTTCTTGAGTTCCAAGAGTTCAAGAAGCCTGTTCAAGGAGCAAAATTTTTTCTGGTTTTTAGAAAATTTGATGCTGCGAAAACAAATAAATTTTTAAGGAAAATGAAACATGGAATTAATATATACAAGAGGATTTCTCCAGAATTTCGCTAATAATTATACAAGGGAATTATTTTTTATAAAAATAAATGAGCTTCACGAGTACTTTGTTACTCATATACAAAAATTAATGGATCAAAACCAAACACTAGAATTAATTTAACAGATGAACTAGTACTCAAATTTCAGTAGTTTTTAATTAAAAAATAAGAGCGTTAAGAAAAGGTAGATGCATTTTGAAGATAAAGAATAGACTTTTATTTTTAAAACAAAAAGCTTTTTAATTTTTCATTCGAATTCAATATCTAGCTCCTCAGACATCCAATAATTAAAGATTGTAAGTGCCTCGGCTATTTATTGGATCGATCAATGACCATAGAAATGATCCATTCCGTTAAATTTTCTATCTTCAAAACTCAAATTTAACAATGCAAATTTAACAATATAAGGGTGTTCATAGAGTTTCAAAGTTATTTTTTCAAGGAAAGATAATGCAATATTGGATTTTCTTTTTTTTTCAGCCTCCTTAAGGCTAACAAAACAAATAAAACAGCTTTGATTAAGCCTTGTTAAAAAAAAAAAACTGAAGCATTCCCACAAATTTTCAATTAATACTAAAATAAGTCGATAAATTATCTTTAAAATCTTATTTTAAGAATACCCAAAGCATTTTTTTTTATAAATAGTGTTAACATAATTTGTAAATAACTTTAAATGAAATAACTACATTAAATAATTTATGTATCGCTTTGTTCAACAAAATTGATTGCCAAATACAAACAACTATTTTAAAATATGAATTTAAAGACCAAAAAAATCGACGATTCCTTTAGACTAAAATCAAGAAAATCCTACCTTAAGATTTTGTATAAAAGAAAAATAAATATTAAGGACGTTAAATAAAAATTAGTCTCCTTAATATTTGTAAAGCTTTAGATTGTCACCATCCTTTTAGTTGACAAGTGTCACGTTCATTGGATTCCAAATATGTCCCATTGTACTGTTTATGAAAGTCTCACTATCCACTCCATAAAAAAAACGAAATAAAACTTTTTGTTTCAGTCCTTTTTTTTAATATTTAAAATTATATTCTAGCTTAACTGCGGATATATTTTTTATTTTATAAAATTGCCATTAAAAATTGATTAACAATTTACTTTAGATTTAAGGACTTGTGCAACCAAATTTTACTTTCTATATTCATTTAAGAAACTAAAAATTAAAAGCTAAAATATTTGAGTTATTATTTCAAAAAAAAATTAATACATAGCTGTGATGTAAAAATAATTTATTTCATATGGTTTAAATAATAAATTCCTTCAATTTTTAAAATAATTAATATTTATAATTTGATAGAATGTTTTTAGATTTCTATGTCAAATTTCGACAACTATCACCGAAACTGGAAATTCATATGTAATTTTTTTTATAAATTTGTAATAATAATTTTTAATACGTTTTAAAACTATAAACAAAATCATCTTTTGTAAATTGTATCGGTTTATTTAAAGTGGAATGAACTTTTTCTGAATTTTATTAATTTGTTAAATTGTTTTTTGTACAATTTTTCAATAATATATTGCATTACTGCTCAGAAATCATTTTTATTGTTTTAAATAATATTTAAATATTTAATCGTATCACCTTCTTCCAGGATTTAAAAGAAGAGAAGGAAGATTCTACTTCATATCTCCAATATTTTCAAGAGAAATATATATAAAAAAATGAAGTTTCATTAACCGAAAATTAGAAGATAAATGAATCTGGGAGATTTGTTTTTAATATGTAACATATGTTTTTAATATGTCATAACACTGACTCAATTAAAATTCCTGAATGAAGTTAAGCTCATAAAAACACTCAATAAGTAAAATGCAGGACTAAATTATTCTACAATTTAATATCTAAAACTGATTTATTGAATGAAATATCAACATCAAAAATTGTTCATAAAATATTTCAAGGAAATTAAACACAAACAATATTTCTCGCATCCCAGATAGCAGTAAAAAAATGACTTGTTCAAAATGAAATAATTATTTTTTTCACCTAATATCTAAAATATAAATAGTTGGGTAAATTAGAAATTTTATTGCTCTATTTCCCACCTAATAAGTGTTTTAGAGCTTCTTTTGAATTTGAAATCTCCAGTTTCAGGATTTAGAATATCATGCATATACAAAATTAAAACAAAATGGTTTTGAAACTTTATCTGGTGTTAAAAGCAAAACACAGTAAAGCCCAATTAAACTGCCATTTATTCAAATCATACGAAAACTAGACCGAAGTCTCAACATGCCCGGAATTAATTAACATAGCAGTGTAAACAATGGAAATATATTCGGCCCATATATCATTTTCTACTAACGCAAGACTTGGCTTGATTTGAAATTTAATTTATTCCTTCTCCAGATTTTTATTATCTGTATTCTCATTAGTTGATTGATTGATTTTAAGAAAGAAATTTCTCCTTTCTTTTACTGAAATAAATTAGATCGTTAGTACTTTCGTTTCTTTTCTTTAGAGTAATGGAATCAAATAAAATCAAGCCTTTCATTATTTTCTGCAACTGTTTGTAATTATACTCATTGAGAAAAAAACTTTTTTTTTCAAACTAAGTATAAGTATATTTTGGTTGGTAGAAAAATTAGTTTTACTTTATAAAATAAAAGACTAAGAAATAAAACTAAAATGCTAGTTGAAAAATAATGGAAGGGTTTTTCATGAGTTTAGTTATATTAATGTCCCATTCTAAAGTTACAGGAGGGTAATTTTGGGATGGACTTCCTAATTTTTGATCGTAATAACCTTGGTCAGATGGCGAAGATGACACCTGAGCTAGCACCCTTTCTCCCTACTTCCATGCCACACTAGTGGGAAGATATCTGGCCCAGACGTATTTAACGTGCACCAGACACGCTTACGGTTCTTTGGTGAAATCGGGTTTCAAACCTGCCTCTCTCCGGTTTTGAAGACGAGACCTTATCACCAGGCCACTGCGGCCCTAAGTCTGTATGAATGAAAATGAAATTTTCCTTTCCCAAAGAAAGGAAATGGGATTCTTTTGCAATTTATCAAAATTTAGATTAAGAATTTCGAAATTTTTCACGAGCATTTAAATACAGCTAAAATTTTCGTTGTGTTTTTAGGTATTTTCGGACAGACTTTTTATCAGCAGTCACGGTATATTTCCTTATTTAAAATTCCGTTTCTTTTTTTAAATTTCATTCATTTTTTGAAAATAGAAATTATGTGGAAACAAACGACTTGTAATACGAATTGAATAGTTTTCCACATTACTGTAACGAGAAAGGATAAATTGCCAATTAATGTAATAACGTACAATAATAGGACATGTAATGATAATCTAAAAGAAAAATCCTTTTAATAAAGGATTTACTGTTTAATGAAGAAAATTCGCTTTAGCACAGAATCTGGTAGCACAAACTATGGCATGTTAAGCGGATATCGTTTGGAAAAGGTAATTATGATTCCCTTTGAAATGCGTATGTAACTTAGATGTTTAAGTAAGTAGTTAACTTAAGGTTATTACTCTCAAGATTTCCTCTTAAATTTTATATTAAGAAATAAAGGGAGCAATGGAAATCATACGTTTTTATGTTAAACAGTCCAATACAAAATTTTCAACTTCAATGATTTGAACGGGGCGTCATGGTGTCTTCCACGATTCCGTGAAAAATTTCTTACATTAGAAAGAGCTTTTAACTAAATTTGCTCCAATAATTTTGCAGGTAGATTTCCATAGGCTTTTAGGCAAATCGAATTGCTGAATCCAAAGTGCTGAAATCTCATTTCATTTGTGGTGATGGATGGAATTGCCAGAAAAGCATGAATTGACAATGAACTGTGGAGTAGATTTAAGATTATGTAGAACGTCTTCCTGATCTGATCATTTTTTATTCCCTATTTGAAGTGAAAGTAATTCAAGAGGGATTAATTTAAGCATTTTAGAGAATAACAAATATTATAATTTCAATTGTATATCATTACTTTATTGTAAATTCTTCAAACGTCAAAAAATGAATTTTTTTTAAATGAAAGTTAAATTTAAGTATAAAAGTACTAGAGTACTCTTAGAATTAGCCTTGCAAATTCATATTTCAAGAGAAAATTTATCACGGAACTCACTTGTATTAAAAATATGCTGAATTCTAATTTGTACTATTTGTTCAGTTAAAAAAATATATGAATATTAAATTTACACCGATACTGCAACCAGATAAATTCTCCTGAATAACTTCGAATCAATCTCCATTTCCTTAACTCACCCTAACTCGGTGATATACATTATTTCAAGTAAAGATGTGTATACAATATATTCATGGCGGATCTTTCGAGAAAAATTCTCGCTTATGAAGTTATTTCAAATTCTGAATGCTAGCAATATTGTCTTGAGTGATAATTTATCTTAAATTTTTAAAACAAATTTCATGTTTAATACTTGTTTAATATCGTATTTTTAAAGAGAATGCCAGAGAATCTATCGTATTATAATCATCTTTCATTAATGGAATATTAAGTCATGAATGATTAAGTATTTCTCCATTCCACTTCCAAAAATGTACTCAATTAAATGGAACACTAATTTTCAGGCTTGAATTTTAAAAATAGAAAAATTTCATGGAAATAAAAACGGTGACAGGGATTGTCGGAAACTTTTAATGGGCATTTCTTCTAAAGTCAATAAAAATTACGACTCCTATTTAAGTTCAAATAATAACAAATGTTATTCATTCCGTTATAAAAAATATACAATTAACCAATAACTTTTCCGGTAAAAGTATTACAATACTGCCGATATTAAAATATAAATTGCAACCAGATACTTCTATGAAAAAGAAACAATAAAGTAATAGTCCGTAGATAATCTCAAAATGATATCTCTTCTGCATTATTACAGCTTTCTGTTAAGCAATTGAATCTTAGTGGTTTATACTTTCATAGCTGTGTCATTAATATTAAATTTAAGATATAGGCACTCGACGCTATTTTCCATTGAAATTCTATTTATCTTGTAAATATTAACAGGGCAATTTAATTCATTAAATTTAAAATTTGGTATTTTAGACGAAATCAAGACTTACTACCATTTCGATCAATAGTGTTTCGTAATTTTACAAGTAAAAACCGTGAAAACGTTTGATGTAAGATTTAGATGAAGGAAGAATATTTCATTTATGACAAAGTAAAAAATAACAATGCAAGATTTTATCAACAATTTATTGAATATTCTCTTCACGTAGATTAACAAATTCACTTAGATTATATATACATTTAAACACCGTGTTTCCCCTTTTCACACGGTAGTTACACAACAGTAAAAATACAAGATAACAGCTCCTGATTTGAAGTACAGAAGAGTTAAACAGATTACAAATTTCCCTTTTATTAAATAAGCGTAATTATTCTAATGAGTGATTTAATCATTTGAGTTTACATAAACATTTTTAAATACAGTAAAAAGATTCATACAAAAGAAAAAATGCATAAATATAAATCTACATTATAGAACACAAAAATGATTAAACATAAATCATGCACCTTAAAAACACTAGTCCATATAGAAACAAAGTTTCAGAAAATAAATTCATCCCATCTTAATAAAGGGCAGCATAAAGGCCTTTATGCTGCTATTCTGCTTATGTATTAAGCCTGCTGAAGTTAGGCTAGCAAGAAACAGTAATAAATGGAAATTAATCTCGTATCCCCTTGAATGTCATCGTTCTATTACCATTTGTAATGAAACAGCTATACAATTGATTGGCGTCAGTGGCAAAAGATTTGGATGTTTTAAACTTATTTTGTTCGTTTTTCTTTTATTAGGATTGTAGCCTAAAAAAAAATGTCAAACTGTAAAAGAAAGGCAAAAAAATTCATGGTGGTAATGGTTTCTGTAGAGACTAATGCATTCTATAAGCTTGTTAAATTACCAATTCATACTTCAATACAAGTGAATCTAGTTTGCGTTTTTTTTTTTTTTTTTTTTGCGCTACAAAATTAATCTAGAGAATCAAAGATGCCAACTGGATACAAAAATTTCCAATTGGAATTTGAATATTCTAAGAACTTTTAGTCTCTCCCAAGAATATTATATTGGAAAGACCCACTCTCGAAATAAAAACGGTGCCAAAATCAGTTGCGAACCTCCGAACTACGTCTCAAATCCAGGCCAATGCGATAAATTTAGATAGTAAACAAAGTTTCACACGTAATAAGTCACTTTCACACACTAAGCATTTCTTAACTAAAATCACCATGAGATAACAAATTCATAGCCAAAGAAAAATAATATTTGCCCCATTTTTGACCTTGATAACATGAATTATTCATGAAATCAGGGCTCGAATGGACTATATAAAATCTGAAGATAACTAGCTAATACAGCATCATTGAAATTAACCTTTGAATAATGATCCATCTTAAGGGCAAAGATCCAACATCAGTAAAGCTGAAATAATGCTCCCAGTTTGCTGAAACCTGAAAGGTGAATATGCACTAGTAGATAGAGATGAGTATGCAGTTTCCTACATTCAAAAAATGTTCAGATTATGGGGATCAACATCTAATGAGTTCTCAAAATATAAATGTTTAAGATTTGTAATTGGAAATTTAAATGCTAGACTTAACGAATTCATTTCAAAATTGAAGTTGTCCGACTCTTTTGCTACAGAATGACTGTTACACCAAGCAAGCATACTACTGCCACAAACTGTAGAAGAATCGAGCATTAAACTTTGTATCTTCAAAGTGCATTTGAGTTCAAATAGAATTGATAAATGGCTTGTTTATTTTGACAGCAAAAATTAGCCATAACTTACCCCAAAACCTTTCTTCGCATAAACTTGTTTCAAGTAGCGAGATTTACTGCTAATCTCGGAAAAATTTAAGACTATGAAACCTTTAATATCGCAATACAAGAAAAATACATTTCATATCCATTCTTCACAAAAGGGAATATTTATGTTAAATACAAGAAATTAGATTATCAAGATAATCCAAAATTTAAAATCTTAAGATGCTCCGATACTACTTTGCATTTTCAAAACATGAAACCAATGTCCTACCATGAACACTTAAGAATTGGTACAGCCAGTTCAGCTCAAACTGATAATCATGTCTCCAAACGATAAAGCATTCTTATTGAAAGGGTTCAAAAATCAGAATTCTTTATAACCGTCAATCTAACGTCATTGTATCTCTGATGACGTCACTGGAGTTATAAAAATATGATGAGCGCATGTTTTTTACGAATTTATGTTTCGAAATGGCGTGTTTGTTTTTTATTTTAACTAAATGCCATCTCTAAACCACAAACAGTTTGAATGCGAAATTTTTTGTCAAAACGTTATATTATAGATTTTCAATTCTAAAGTATTAGAAATTCGATGCATAAACAATTTGCATTTTGATATATTCGCGTACAGGCATAATAAAAGCCAAATGAAGCTACTGAAAGATAAGTCGTGTTTCTAAATTTAAGTTTACTAAAATCATGGAACATTTTTAGCCCCTAAACCGAATATGTGTGCAAGGACTTCACTTTGTACCTTTCAATATAAATGCCGAGTCGAAATTCGCGCAAGGGATATTATGCTGTAAAAGTGCCCCACAAATTATTCTTTTTAAAAATTATCTATACTCGGGAAGACAGGAGAGATCGTATTTCAAAATATGCAGTGTGAAATAGAAACTGAAGTTACACTTTCTCTCGTTACAAGGTTTCCATTTTAAATATTTAAGTTAACCTTTCTCAGTATCTTCAATCAACTAGATTTTGCATCGCATTTCAATGACAGATTCTAAAAAATTTAAAGGGCCAAAAATACGCATTTTATTTAATATGTTTGAACAAGTTTCCACGCAAAATATATCCCGTACTTAATATACAAATGCAATTTATAAAGTCAAATCATAATCATCTGAAAAAAATAGGCTCGCTATCGATGATTGTGCAAAGGAATGACCAAGTTTATTCATTAAAAAATATAAAAACGTTCAATTTCAGATTTTTCACTTGTGTAAGAGTTTCAGTTAATAAAGTCAATTAAAACGTTATGGATATATTTAAATAAAAGTTCTGGAAAATTTTAATTTCAAATTTTATTACGATAAACAAATCTAAAATGTGATTCTTTCCATTTGAAAGCAGAAGAACAGGTTTCTAAATTTCCAAAAGGTCATTTTTAAAACGATTGTTTTCCTCGTTGTTTTAAATCGGAAATATTCTGAAGTGAATTTCGAATTACTAAACTAAATTTGATAATATTTTTATTGAATTTTACATTTATTAGAGACTTCACATGCATGTGAACCTATATATGTTGTGTCTTAAAGTTTTGCACCTGTGGTTAATGGACCTGTATACGATCTTTTAATGAAGATAAATTTCTATTAATGCTGCAGTGAAAGTAGACTTTCAATTAGTACAATTTTTTTAATTCAAAATAAATACAAGAAATTTTGGATCCCTAAATAATCTTAATACACTCTTCGAGAACTTTTAAGATTTATCCGATCTCTCAGTAATTTTATATGAGTTGTATGGTTATATAACACTTTAAAAATGTATTGGACTTGAGCAAGCATCGTCAGTGAAAAAGTAAAGCTGCAGTTAAGTTAAATACAATGAAATCAATTTTAAGGACATTTAATGGTATTAAAACGCATCTCTTTCGGGACAAGATTTAGAGATAACTTTGATTATACAAATTACTTATCATTTGCAATAAATTACAATCAGACAAAATGTTTTTTGATGCAGTTTATAATTTCTAGCATACTTAAAATTTTCCGAATTGTTTCTAAACACCCTTCAAAAGATTTTGGTTTGTAAAATTTCTTTTACATTTTTCAAAACAGCCCCTACCAATTTCATTTTTGTGTTAGAAGCCTTTTGATCATGGTGATCAAGCATGACCAAAATGGCTCATCAGATCAGCTTGCCGGCTAAAGCTGATCGACCTTCATCTGTCAAACATGAATTTAAATATACGCCAACGTCTTTTAAAGTTTAAGGTAATGAAACTATAGATAAGCTTATAGATGTATACTTTTAGATTATAATTCGATATACATTTGCACAAGAAAAGTGTTCCGTTATAAACTGAATGGCAAAGAGACGCTTGGAAATTTATTTTTGTAGAAATCTTTAAAGAACTTATGCCTAAATGTCATCAGGAAAATTAGAAATCGTTTGTTTATAAGCTGAATATAGTTTTTAGCATTTGTAAAAATTCTACAAATCGCCGATTTCCTCCTTCCGAGAAGCTACAAGACGTTTTAGACAGTTTTATTTTGCAGGAGGTTACTTCAAACAGACGTAATTTACTTTCTTCATAAAATGTTAAAAATTACTTGACCATTAACTAATGCTAGCAAATCTAATTGCCACCTTTCCGTACTGCGAGATGTACAATTTCAAAAAGTTCATAGGATGAAGTGGGTTTTTAATATAATCAGATTTTAGTTTAAGGAGGTGGATATCTATTTGATAGATAAGAGGGGTTACTACTACATTTTGCATCCAGTAAGCCTAAGAAACTGGAGTTTAAAATTTAACCGAATTTTCCCTCTATTTAAGAGATTTCAGCTAGTATATATAACAGTTTTAAAGCGAAATGCAACCTTGGAAATAAAATTGCTTAAAATATCGAGGCCTAATCTAAACAAGAGCAGCAATTTATTTATTCTACAAAACTTAGCCAATGCTTGTAGGTTATCTTAGATGTTAAATGATCGAATAAGCTATTTAAAAATGGATTAAGACGCAGGATCGTGCTTTCTTTAAATAATCACTTTACATTTAATTCAACGCTTAACACAAGTTTCAACAATGGGACAGTTGCCAGTGTCTGACATCCGTATAGAGGATCTCTGAAAAATGACGTCTATAGCATGTGAAGTCCCATTAAATATTTTACCTTTAAATTATTAAAAGCAATACATTTAATCCAAAAACAGCGAAGTCTTGATTAAAACTTTATTCGCATTTCGATTGTATGGCATATCCGATCAAAAGAAATTTCAATTACTTTAGTTGCGGCAATCATTAGAGAAGTATTCTTTAAAAGATTTTCGAATTTACCTTTTAAGTTTACCGAATATAATTTGTAATCTTCGCTCTATACACTGAGTTCTGAAAGGCAAAGTACTATACATATTCCGAAACAAGGGAGCAAAATAGGTTCAATAGATTCCAATTAACAAAGAAATGCTTAGAAAATTAGAAGTGCTGAAATTAAACTGATCCTATTTATTGGCCTATTGTTATGGTCAGTAACAAGTTGAAATTGAAAGAAAATTTTCATGCCTAACTTTTTTATAACATTATCCAAGAAATAAAATAGATGTTAAAGTAATTCTGGTATCATTTGGAAATTAATATTAAATCTAACATTTTTTGTAGATATTATTTAGCAAAATCAAATTTATTGCAAAGATTTACATTTATTAATTATGGATGAACTAAAAACCCGGGAATTCATAATATTGACAGAAATGGATACAAATTTCAGGGAAAAGATAGAACAGGCAAATATTGATGGAGTCATTTCAATTTTATTTATCTATCCGAAGACATAATCCGTTTTAAACCTTGATACATTTTTAAAAAAACGTGTCAACCAAGGACGAAATCGATAACTGATAATTAAATTTTGAGCTCATTCAATTGGATCTTTCCTTTTCCGTAAGTATCGGTTAAATTGTGCTTAGTACATCTTACTGTCTAACAAAGTTCTTGCATGTTTATTAAATTTTGTTTTGAAAAATCAATCGAGCTACAGGGAATAGAACTGCGAGCAGCTCTCGCTTTTAAATATAATGAACTCAACAGCTTAAAGTATTGCTAGTGATGTCAGTTTAGCTACATAATTTTTATTCTTTTCATCAACCAAGTTTACTCGATTTCTTTTACACGCATCCTCCCATAAAAACGTACACATTCGAATCACTTTATTTTCTAAATATATCAAATATGGTTACTCTTAATTTAGATTTACTAATAATTTGTACAATTGTATTTTTAATGTACATTACTCTTAAAAAGCAATGTGCCTGAATAAAGTTATATCTGGTAACTAATGAAAATTCAAGTTAATCGCATAAACAAAGTTTAAAATGCAGTGATTTACTCGATCTTAAATACCCAATCTACGAATTTAACCAAACTAGATATCAAGTTACATTTTACACACAAAACGCTCAATTCACCTACTCGTGTTAAATCACCTTTTCATCGTTACTTTGATTTATTGGATTTAAATATCAAAACTGCGATTAATAGGCACTGCATTAAGGACTAAAAGTGTTAATTCCCAGTTGTATCATTCCAAATTTTGAAAATTAAAAATTATTTCATTCTCCTGATACTTTCAGAGAAACTAAATATTATATTGACACATCCAGAAGCCAAAAGATAAACTGAAAATTATGTAAATTCACTCATTTGAACTTATACCGAGCCTTTATTTAGAAGAATAGAAGCTAAACAAATTTTATAAATTCTGCAAAAATTGAGCAATTAAAATTCCAATATTTATAATTCATTTCCTTGCAAGTGATAAATTCATATTCAATTATTAAAAGCAGAAAATCTCAATATTCAACTTGGCAATTTCAACATTGTAGTGGGATATCAACCTGAAGCTCCCCATTTTGAGATACTAGTACTGCTTCTTGTCACTCACGGGGTCACTGTCACTGCTTCTTGTCACTCAAAAAGGAATTTAGATATTTATCGGTCAACGAATCTGGAATAATGGTTTTTTACATGGATTTGCAAATTCAAAGTGATAAAACATATGTTACTACCTTAGTAAAGATACTACTACATCGTCTGCAACGCACGTTAAATGGTAAACGATGATCTCTGAATTTTGTAATCCGCCGGTAACCAAGTATAACTGTTAACCTACATTTTTCGGAAAATGATACATCAAAGGAGTACTATTTAAATGTGAACCTGAATCCGATTTCATTAATCCAACAAGACACATCATGCAATGTAATCGTAAATTCATATCACCGATAATGAATGTGCATTCCTATAGAATGCAAATTGTACTTGGGGAATATTTGGATTTGATTTTCTTCGTGCATCATGTTAAAACCATTGTGCTTGTAAATTCATTTCTATACATGGAAGTGGTAAAGGAACATTGAAAGTGCCATTTTTCTTACTGACGTAGAGCCTTATATGCGAGGAACCCCATTCTGATATTTATGATTCAATTGATTCGTAGACATCTATGCTTCAAACTTTGAATCAATTTCACTATCCTTTCCGGTAATATAAACAAATATCCAGAAAATTTTCCCCTTTGCTTTCCTGACTCTTGCAAATATTGCGAATGCAAAAGTACTCAAAAGGGGGAAATTATGTTCCTCCAAATATATTTTAATAATATTCTCTCACCACATTTGAATAAACGCTTTTCAAAATAGTTTGCTTAATCCTATCCTATCCTATCATATATCCTATCCTATCATGTATCCTATTTTAGAAGAAAATTTTGCCTTCTAATGAGCATAAAATTCAGACTTCGAGGGGAAATGAATATAAGTAGTGATTACCTTAAAGATAATTTTACTTCCAATCACTACGTATTCATGTGTGGCATCAGGATCACATTAAAGAAGGAGTCAATTCAACACATTAGATGAACAGCTGTTGTGTTGCCACTTAGTTTGAAGAACATGGAAGAAGCTTCCAAGAGGCGGGTACATTAAAGTTTGAAAATATTCAGGTATTTGGATATTGAAAGAACTTGCCAGTTGTATTGAAGGCTGAATCGAGCTTTCTAGGATATTTCAACAAGTTCTTGGGCTTATTAAATCGGAACTACCCTCTAAACAGAATCAAAAGCTCTTGGTACGATAAAAACATTGTACCATTACTATGTATTAATACAGAGAAGTTGCAAATTTAAAACTTAAAAATATTTCAACTATTTAAAAACTGAATGGCATTGGCACAGACATTTTCAGATAAACTTTTGCAATTTTTGTCGAGACCCAACAGATTTGTTACCGCCATTTGACTCACGTCTGTGATTCACACTTATTAGATATGTTTTATAGATTAAATATGTTTAGAAAACTAATCTAATCGTTTAGAAAGTCTAAACTAATAACATTGGTGTAAGTAGTAGGTGCACGTTATGTTAAAGCGCTTTGCCTTAGAATACAGTTTATGAAATGAACTTCTATTTAATTAAGAGTTAAATGTTTAATGTTATGATTTACTTGATTTAAATTTGCCTCTATGTTACAATATTCTCCATTTAATTATACATTTAAATTAATTTAAATCGTTTAAACTATAGATGGGACACAAGAACTTGTGGGAGCAGGTAATTTTTGCAAGAATTTGTGCAGAATTATCGATTTGCATTAATGAATACAAATCCGTTAATATTTCTTTTATCCTAAAATAAAAAGAACTGAAAATAGAGTTCGATTTTGCTTTCGTTATTTGAAACGCTTATAACTATTAACTATAATAAGTTGTAACTCTACAGTCATCTGTTAAACATTGAGCATATTATTTAGTAAACCGTTTTGTTCTTTCGCGAGTCCGATTCCAGTGATAGAAAGCATACAACTAGAATACCAAGTTTTACCATTTAATTACAAGTGCTATATTTCCTCATGGTAAACACACAAGGTGTGCAATGTTTTATTTTACAAATTTAGACAAACAGGTTGAAAATAGCCTGTTTAAAATTCAGTGATTTACCGAGACAACCTACATTAAAACAAGTTACTTATTACAAGACTTGTTTAAAATAAAGATTTCTAAAACCTGCCAGTTAGCTTTTTGGTTCTCGGGTTCATTCTTCATTTTTTGTTTTATGAAAGAGCAGTAGAAATTATAAAACACCTTCAGTAAGTCTAAAATACGGCTTAAAGTCTATAAGTAGGCGAAATGTTTAAGTAATTCCTACAAGGTAAAGGCCTTATAGCACATTTTGAATTCAATTCTCTTAATTTTCACCGAAACATTAATCCGTTTTATGCGATCGTTCAAAATTTGGAAAGCATCAAGAACCAAATACTTTCACGGAAAAAGTAAAAACAGCAAGCATCTGTACGGTGAATAAATCCAATAGGTTCAACTGAGAAAAACGCTTTCTTTTACTCAGGAACATGAATACAAAATAGCAAAAATAGCCAGAGAACACATGAGTAACAAGTGCAGTAAATAGCTACAAGTGAATAGAAAATTTCCAATTCAAACTATAATATAGAGCTCTGAACTTATTGCAGATTTCGCAGTACCCTGTTGAAACTGAACTCGGCTCGATTGTCCCTTTCCTTTGTTTTTTTTATGGTTTCCATGATAGGGCAAAGATTTTTGAAAAGATATTTTTTCTGCCTATAAAGATATTGCCAAATCTAATAGTTTTAGAAACTTCGTTTGTCACCAAAAAAATCACAAGAATAACTGCATCCATTTAGCAGCCAATAATTACCTTCCTTACCAGAAAAAGGTAATTTACACACAAGCATTACAAATTCATAATACTAAAGATATTTCATCCCATTGCATGCAATTGCGTGTCTAGCTTACGCATCGAATTATTGATTTAGTTTTAAATGCAATCAAGCTAAAGAATATAATATGGAAAGATCTTAGAAATTCTTTAATATAAGATTGCTGTAATACTTCGAGAATTAAATATTTCAAATACGATGCCATCTAATTAGGAAGTAAATCGATAGGTAAACAGGTTAAAGTTAATCAAAAATCGACAATCCTAACATTTTAAGCCATAAAAATCAAGGAATCTTTAGAACTGTACTCGCATTTTTTAATTCCAGGTTTCGAAATTAAGGTCTATTGTGTATAATTGCATCAACATCAATTGTCTATGACTCAATAGTCTTACATCTATGTAGTTTTCAATCTAGGAACACGCCAAGTTGATGAAATTACATTGTCAAGCGCAATGCCGCACTGTTGATCAGTTGCGATTTTCCGGGATCACTTGATAAAGGATCTGCAAATATATGACAAATTTCGAAGAATGTTTAAAAGTTCATATTTAAGAATCTCGTAGTAAATTTTTACAGAAAATTTGTTTTCTTCTCAAAAAAGTCACCTAAATGATTCAGGAAATTTCGTACATTTAATTGACAAATAATAACTTGGGTGTATTTTTTTTTTTTTTTTGCATTAGAAGCCAAAATAGCGATTGCTTTTCTATTACAAGTTCGAAACAATATTAAAGCCAAGAAAAATAAAACTGAATAGAATCAAAAATAAGAATAATACTTTATATTTATAGAATCACAGAAATTGTATGCCGCAGACTGATATTTCATTTTTATAAATTGATAAAAATACATTCTTTAAACTTACCATGTGAAAATATTAGTGTTTGCTCCAGCCAGCAGGAAGGCATTTTAAATACGAGAACTCCATCAGCAGCGCAATAGATATCGTTATGTTGAATCACTTCCTTAAAATTATGCAATATTGTATTAAAGTCAGAATTTCTTTCAATAAAAAGGGAAATCGGTATTAATACTGAAAGCCATTACGCAATTAAATACATAAGTGTTTTTAAATGCAAGTTCAAGTTGTTTCATAATATGCATTTTTACAAACTCCATATTCTATCTAAATCGATAGAACTTTCCATTCTCAAAATCTCTTCTTCGTCGAGGCAGTTTTTTTTTTTTTTTTTTTTTTTGGAAGCAAGAGATTTAAAATCTTCTTGTACATTTTCTGTTTAGAAAATGAACAGAACAAGAATTGTTAAATAAGAAAATAACACTCCTTGCATCTTGAATGGTTATGCAGCATTTCATCCATACATTATTCTTAACAGCATTTAGACAAAATTGTAAAAATAAAGCCAAGCAGCAGCCGGAAATCTTGCTTTTATAGCAGATGACTGGTCAGATAAACATTCTTATTTTTCTTTCCTACCTGCCTCCCGAGTGGCATGTTTCATGAGCCAGAAAAAAAAATCTTGTGTTTTTTTCTATATGTCAACTTTTATATTAGAAACTAAGCGGAATTTTTTAATACAAAGCAAGAAATTATCCTTCTACGTGCAAAATATTTTTAAATACAATGTAGGATTATTAAATAAGTAAAAACTAAACAGTTAGATATATCAAATGAATGAAATGTATCATGGTTTGTTTGAAACTATTTTAATACTTGTATGAATTATATGAATATATATTGTAAGAATTGGATAAGAAAAATAAAAAAAAAATAAAAATTAGTTGAACATTTCAAGCAACAAATTCTGTGATTTTTTTGTTCATTAGTATACATTTTTTTTTCAGGGAGAATCCTGATCATCTTGGCCTAATTACTTTGGAAAGTAAAGGTTCAACTTTTTGATCTGCTTTTATTATTTACTTTTTGTTTTATTTATTTATTCATTTTTTTTAAATATCAGTAGGAGAGCTAGGGAATAAATTGAATTGCTATATTATCTACTTGTCTGAAGTCCTTTTTGATTGAAATGAATAATTATGAAACATTATCAGATCACTAAAATGATCCTTTAGTCAATATCCAACTATTATTAAAATATTTACACCAAACTGATGTTGTTTGACCTTCGAAGACAAATACCGTTGTACCTTTTTCATATATACGGTACCTCTTTGCCAAATTCGCCGCACTCTCCTGATAGACACGTCCGTCGTCAGCCCCACATTGACTCTTGCGGTTATTTCACACAGTGTTGCTTATCTGTTAGCACTGACAATTCTACGCACATGTCGCTAGTCTCAGTCATTAACTGTAGGGAGTTTATATCTGAAATTACGCATTATCGGCACATTCTTCACACTGTGGATCTCGGAATGTTACGTTTGCTAACTTCCATCGTGCGACTATAATTGCGTCAGAATTTTTTTCACGTGAATCATTTGAAAGCATGTCAATGCATATACAATTTGCGTGCTATACTACTGCTATCTGCTTATTTGCACATTATTTTTCAATGATTTTTATCACATCAGTGTATTTAATAATCTTTCTTAGCGTTGAACGATATGTGATATAATTTTTTGTGTGCCAATTGGTACTTTTTAAAATAACCAAAAATGTAATTACTGTCCTCTGTATCTCAGCAAAAAAAAATCTCAGTATAGAAAACCTCTTAAATTAAAAATATTGCAAAATTATTGATTATTCTGCAAAATAAAGAGCAATTTTTAAAAACCTGCTTATTTATATTAAAAAACTCACAATTTCCCAATTAAACTTTTTAACCTTTTTATTTATAGAATAAAGAGAAACAAAAATGTAATTGATTTCTAAATTTTTATAAATTCTTGGAAAACTGAAATCCTGGGATTCGTTTAGTGCTGATTGAAAAGCTAGAAAAGTAGTAACTTTTTCCCTGCAACATTATGAATTAAAGCATTAATAAA
>JAPMOR010098662.1:0-16174 GCA_026543865.1 Argiope aurantia
TTTTAAATATACAAATGGTCCAGAGCACACTGCGCCATCTGTGTTCAATATTAAATTTTACTGTATGAATGAGTATGCAAAGAATAAACAATACAAATAAAATAATTAAATTATATAATCATACTCCCACCAATCAAGAATTCATTCTTGATGCACAGGTAATATGCAAAGTTTAACTATAGGCCTTTTAAGAAGCCCTTTCAAAGTTTTTAATGTAACTACTCTTATGGCCCGATCCTTACCAGGATGTATAGCTACAACCTTACCAAAAGGCCATGTTGCAGGGGGAATATTGTCTCCTTTAATAATTGCAATATCACCGATTTTTATGTTTGGATAACAATTTTTCAATTTTCTCCTATTTTGTAACGAGCTCAAATAATCTATATGCCATCTTTTCCAAAAATTTAATTTCATTTTTTGGACAATATCTGTGTGCGTCATACCAGTTGCAACTCAACTCCACTCCACTCCAATGTAATTAATTCAGATTTCGCTTTCTCGATGCAAATATGCTTTCGAAACTTTCTATGTAAATAATCGCAAATAAAGTGTTCTCTCATATCACATCCATAGTAATTATTGAAGGTATTTTACAAAGTGGCGTCCGTGACAGGATTATGGATTATCTAAAACGGGCGAGAACACAACTCGGGCGATTATTTGCCAAATCGTTGAAAATGCTGTGAAAACGGAAGCGGTAAGTAAAATTGAATTTATACCGGTATTTAATATTTTAAGTGATAAAGCTGAAAGGTTATTTGAATTAGATGAAAAAATTAGAATAAAATGGTCCGAAATGGAAAATATATATGAAGAAGAATTTTCTAAGGACCTTGACATAGCAGAAAATTATCGCGATCAATGGATTGCTATGAAAACGAAAGTCGATTTTGTTTTGGCTATGGAAGTAGAAAATAGTGATAGTTCCGGTGTTTTAAATGAAACAAAACGAACCTTTCGCCTTCCCAAATTAGAATTAAAACGTTTTGACGGCGATATATAGAACTGGCTCGGATGCTGAGGACAATTCAAAAAAATTCACGATGATGATAGTATTGATTCGGATGATAAATTTCAATATCTTTTGCAAGCGACGGAAATTGGTTCATCGGCAAGATATTTAGTCGAAAGTTTTCCGCCGCCGGGCGCGAATTATAATAAAGCTATTGAACAATTGAAATCGCGGTTTACTAAAGATGAGTTGTTGATCCAAATTTATTTTTTTGAATCTTGTTTTAATGCAAGCAAAGAATGGAGAAAATTTCACTTTACGTGCTCTTTATGATAAATTAGAAACCCAGTTAAGAGCATTGGAGACATTAGGAGTGATGTCTGAAAAGTACGAAGCATTGCTGTATCCATTAGTGGAGTCAGCTCTTCCAAAAGATCTTAAAAAAAGAGTGGGAACGTACACGTAGCAGAGTTGAAAATAAAGTCAAGCCGAATATTTTGGGAAACTTGTTAGAATTTCTTCGATCGGAAGTCAAAAATGATGAGAGATTACAACTTGTTCGATCCGGTTTTGCGACGGATCAAGTGTTCCAAAGAATTAAATCGAAAAATAAAATTCCTACGGCACCTTGTATCGTATTAGTGAAAAGAAAAGAGCTGATAAAAATGACAAGCAATGCATATTTTGTAATAAGTCATTTCATAATACAACAGAATGCTTTAAAGCTCCTGATATGTCACTGGAAGAGAAAAGAGAAATATTAAAGAAGAAAGGTGCGTGCTTTATTTGTTTGAAACCAGGTCATAATTCGAAGACTTGTAGGACCTATTTGAAGTGGATTGTATGCAAGAAAAAACATCATAGTATTATGTGTTCAAATATAAATCAAACGAAACAAAATCCATCGCCTGAATTAGATGCCAAGATTCTCTTATTACCAAGGAATTCAACTACATTATTTTTAACGGTATTGGTGAAAATAATCAATAAAGACAGATCTTTAATTATCCGAGGATTATTCGATACCGGTGTTCAGATATCTTTCATAAAAAAGGATATTGTGGATAAACTGGGATTGGAACCAGTAGTTCAAGAAATGCTAAATCATGGACTTTTGGGGGGCAGTGAAATTAAACAAAAGTTCCATAATGTGTATAACATTACATTGCAAGGCTTGTGTTCAAATTTCAGGCACAACATTTCTATTTTAGATGAAAAGAAAATATGTGATACTATTCCTTGTGTAAGTAAATTCTGAAATTTTCCCCATTTTAAAGAGAAAAAATATAGAATTAAGTGATACAGGGGAAGACACTCCTGAAATAAATTTATTAATAGTAGCAGATTATCTTGGTACATTGCTGACGAGATCAATTGAACACATTGATAAAACTTTAGTGGCCATAAAAACAAAACTCGGATGTACACTTCAAGGTAAACAAAAGAAACAATCAAAATCTTTGGAGAATATTTTTTATGCTACCAATTTAGATTTGACGGAATTATGGAGCCTAGATGCCATTGGTATACGAGATCCTGTAGAAATTAAATCAAGGTAGGTAGCCGATGATGAAACAGTTGAATTTTTCCGTAAAGCTATTAAGAGAAATGAAGACAAGAGATATGAAGTATGTTTGCCGTGGAAAAGTGGGTATCCAGAGTTAGAAAGCAACAAAGAATTACCCACTAAGCGTTTGATGTCAACTACAAAAAATCTTATTCGATCAGGACATTTAAGCGAATAATATGATGTATTTAATGAGTTGATTCGAGTGGGAATCATCGAAATTTTAGATGAAGATAAGAATAAAGGACACTATTTACCTCATCATCCTATAATAAAGACTGGAGATACAACTACAAAGATTCGCCCAGTTTTCGATGCCTCAACAAAATACTCTAAAGGAAATTGCTTGAATAATTGTTTAGAAAAGAGTCCAAATTCATTAGAATTAGTACCAAAATTGTTAATGCAATTTTGTAAAAATGTTGTTGGAATAACATCAGATATTAAAAAGGCCTTCTTACAATTCAGTCTGAACCCAAAGTATAGAGATTATTTTAAATTTTTATGGTGAAAAGATTTTTCAAGACGAAAAGAATCGATCACTCTGAGATATTGCCGAGTGGTATTTGGTGTTTCTCCTAGCTCATTTTTACTTGAGGCAACGACAGCTCATCATCTAGAGAATGTTCCAGATGTTAGGAAGGAAACAGCTTGTCAACTTCAAAAATCTTTTTATGTAGATAATTGCATAACTAGTTTAGAAACTAGAGAAGAGGCGGCCAAATTTATTTCTGAAGCTAAAGAACTGATGTCTGCAGCCAAATTTGATTTACGAGGTTGCGTTACTTCTGAAAAAATTGTAGAAGAAACAAAAAAGAAATATATTCCAATACTACGACTTTCCTGGGATACTGAAAATAATGAACTTTCTTGTAACAGTGCTATTAAAATTTCAGAAGAAAATAGAACTAAACGAACATTATTATCTATTGCTCAACGAATTTATGACCCAATAGGATTTACGAATCCAACTACTCTAATTCCAAAGATCATACTACAAAAAAACATGGAAAAGAAAAATTAATTGGGATGATGTGCTTTCACCAGATATATGTAATGAATTTTTAGCCTGGTACAAATATGTAAATCTGCTAAAAGATTGCAAAATTCCACGAAGACTCATTGCAAATCCTTTTAAAGATTGTCAGATAAATCTTCACTGTTTCAGTGACGCCAGTGAAGTCTCTTATGCCGCTGGTATTTTCTTACGTGCTGAATATACTGGGAAAATTTCAGTTCAATTAGTAGAAAGTAAATCAAGAGAGTCATAAACAAAGGGAATTACAATTCCTCGATTAAAACTGTTGGGATCTCTTATATTATCCCGATTATATTGCCAGGTGACAGATGGACTTGAGTTAAAATTTAATGAAGTATACTTTTGGACTGACTCGACTGTTGTCTTAACTTGGATTAAACGGGAGAGTTCTTGGAATACATTAGTACGAAATAGGATAACTGAAATAAGAAAATATACCAATTCTGAAAACTGGCATTTCGTGCCAGGTCATATGAATCCGGCAGACCTTCCTTCAAGAGGTTGTGATATAAAGATTTTATTGAAGAGCAAGTGGTGAGAAGGTCCAGAATGGTTATCAAAGTCACAAGAATTCTGGCCTTTGAATGAAAAACAAATTATTGATGAAAATTTAGTTGAATCAGAGAAAAGAAAAGCAATAGTCAGTAATGTGGAGCATGAATCGGTTAACTTTACTGACAATATTTCTCGAAATATACGAAGATTTTAAGAATGCTGGCGTGGATACTACGTTTCATTAAAAACTGTCGTCTTAAAGAAAAATGTAAGGAAACCGAACTAACCTATGAAGAAGTCCAATCAGCTGAAAACTGTTTGCTAAAGCTAATTCAAAAGGAAAGTTTTGCAGGAAGCAAGATGAAAGCATTGAAAAATATGCAAACTTTCAAAGACGATTTCGACGTTCTTAAAGTTAGAACTGGGCTCATACTGGGACATGAAGAAGAGAATTTTAAGAGTCCAATATTGTTGCCGGGTAACCATGAAATTATTCGTCGATTGATACAACAGAAGCATTGTGAGTTGCAACATGCCGGACTTCAAACTCTCATTTCCAATTTGAGGGGAAATTACTGGATTATTTCTGTCATTAAAATAGCAAAACAAGGAAGCTCTCATTGTATCACTTGCCAAAGATTTTAAGCCAAGCCTACTGAGCCACCTTTAGCACCTCTTCCTAAAAATAGAATAAAAATTGCTGCAGCATTTGAAGTCACAGGGATTGATTTGGCAAGCCCATTGTTTTTGCGTTCTGGAGAAAAGATATGGATTGTCCTTTTTACCTGTGCTATTTATAGAGCTGTTCATTTTGAGTTAGTCAATTCCTTTTCCACGGAAGCCTTTATAATGGCTTTAAGAAGATTTCTTTGCTAGGAGATGTCGAATTAACATAATCTACACTGATAACGGCACCAACTTCGTTGGTTCAAGTAATGCCTTTAAAAATCGTGATTGGGAGAAGATCATGACGTTTTCCACTATCAAAAAAATTAAATGGAATTTCAGCCCTCCAACTGCTGTATGATGGGGTGAGCGGATGATCCGCATGCTGAAAGAAATGCTAAGAAGAATTTTGGGCCAAAAGAGTGTTGATTATGAAGAATTGGAAACTCTTATATGTGACTGTGAAGCTACAATAAATTCCAAGCCTCTTACATATATTGAAGATAATTCAGATGGTCTAAGGCCATTGACACCTTGTTTCTTGCAAGGCATTTCTAATAGTAATACAACTGATTTAGACGAAATCGACAGCAAAAGCCTAAATAGAAGATTACGTTTTATTCAAAAACTATGGCATGATTTAAGAACGAGATTTCGCAACGAATACTTAGCAATGTTAGTGCATGAAGGTCATCACACCCGAGATGAATCTTTGAATGTTGGAGACATAATTTTCCTTGAAATTGATGGATAACTGAAGTGCTCCCTGGAGCAGATGGACATTCAAGAGTCGCCTGAGTAAGAACAGCTCAAGGGGGAAAATTAAGACCATTCCAGAGACTTTATTCCTTGGAAATCAGAAGCTCTGAAAAATTACCATTCATTGCTCAACAAAAGGATAAAGACATAAACACTCAACTTGCTGCAACTCCAGTTGTTTCAAATCAAGATTCCAGTGAAGATGATAACCAAAGTAGCTCCTGAGGTTGTCATTAAAGCTGTCCGGCGTATTAAAATTCCAAACAGACTCAATTTATAACTTTTGTTGCAATTTTATGGAGTACCTGAAATTGCAAGGTGGGAGATTATGTAAGCGTCATACCAGTTGCAACTCAACTCCACTCCAGTGTGAATAATTCAGACTTCGCCAATTTTCTGGATATTTAAAGGACTGGTTGCCGTTTTGGAGCCAATTCGAGCACGTTCATAATGCTGTAGATATTGCTCCCGAAAATAAATTTCAATATTTGATCCAAGCCACTGTTAGTGGGTCGCGCGCTCAGGAAGTCGTTGAGAGTTTCCCGCCAACCGGCGCCAACTATAGGAAAGTTATTGACTCGTTAAATTCTCGCTTCGGCCGAAGTGATTTACTCATTGAGTCCTACGTCCGTGAACTTTTGAAATTGGTTATAGAAAATGCCTAGCAACATTCCGCAACGAATTTAGGTACACTTTAGGATAATTTAGAGTCACAAATTCGTGCATTAGAGACTCTAGGCGTTACAACGGATAAAAGTGCCGCTTTATTACAACCATTGGTAGAGTCTTGCTTGCCAGAAGAAATATTGGGAGCATAGCAGAGGCAAAGAAGTCCTGATGTCAACAATAGTTGTGAACCGCAAGTTAGACTGGCCGGCTTATTAGCATTTTTGAAAGCAGATAAAAGAGTTGAAGAAAAAATTTCTTTATCGATGTAGGGTTTTGGCTTGAATAAAAGAAAGGATAAGAATCATTTTAGTAACAAAAAGTTTGAATCCAAGGAAAACAAAAATAAAGTGTCAACAGCTTCCAGTCTAATCGCCAATGCACAGACCCAAGAAATCAAAAAGTCATGTGTTTTTTGCAGCAAGAATCATGTAAGTGCAGATTGCTTTTCTGCTCGAAAAAAGAGTGATGGAAAATAAAACTATTTTGAAAGATAAAAATTGTTGTTACGCCTGCTTGAATTCCGATCATTCAATTAGAAAATTTTAAATATTTGTAAAATGCATAATTTGTGGTAAAAGGCATCAATTTATAATGTGTGATCAACTTGCTAGTATAAACAAGACATGTCTAGTGAAAGAAAACTCTCCAGAAAATGAAGTTAATTTTTCGAATTTATCCAGAAGTCCGAAAGTTCTATTACAAACACTTCAAGCCAAACTTGTTTCAGATAATAACGAGATGACTGTACGTATACTTATCGATTGAGGCTCGCAAAATTCATACATATTAAAAGAAGTAGCCGAAAAAATGAAATATTCACCTATTCGAGAAGAAAAGTTAATCCACTCACTGTTTGGTTGAATTAATTCTAGTGATTGCAAGCGTAATTACTATAAAATAAAATTAAGAAGTCTAAATGGAAACTTCAGATGTAACTTTGACGCTTTGGACCAGGCCAAAATTTGTGTGAACCTGTTGGAAAAGGAGCTTGGATCAACGAGTTGGAGCATCATGGAATTAAGCTCTCTGATGTAAACGATTCTTCCAAGTCAATTCAAATACTCATTGGTGCTGACATCATGGGCAAACTGTTGACTGGTCACCGTAGAGAACTAAGTAATGGTCTCGTCGCTTTGGGGGGGGGGGACTAGGATTTACAGTGATGGAGAAGATTGCCTCAGAAAATCAAAAGGAAGAACGCTTAGCCTTGTCTGTGACATGCTGCAAGATGCTGCTATTTCAGATTTGTGGAAGCTGGATTTGATTGGTATCAAGGATCCCATCGAAAGAAAATCCAGAGCTCAGCAAGACTTGGAAACCAAGCGATATTTTTTAGAAACTGTCAAATTTAAAGATGGCCGTTATGAAGTACCATTACCGTGGTCTGATGATAAAGCTCCACTGTGAGATAATTTTTCCTTGGCGAAACAAAGATTGGAGAACGTTACTCTGAAACTGATTTCCAGTGGACTGTATAAAAGTTATGAAAAGGTTTTTCCAAGATTGGTTATCTGACGGAATGATAGAAATCGTCCCAGAAGATGAAAAGAAGTTGCCTGGACATTACTTACGTCACCATCCTGTATTAAAGGAAAACATCACTACTCCCATTCGTCCAGTTTTTGATGCGTCAGCTAGAATGAAAAATCAACTTTCTTTGAATCAATGCTTAGAGAGTGGACGGAATACCATCGAAGTTATACCTGATATTCTGCTGCGTTTTCGGGAAAGAAGAATTGGCATTACAGCGGACATTCGAAAGGCGTTTCATCAAGTCAGTGTTGAAAAAAAACGACCGTGATGTTTTGAGGTTTCTGTGGTGGGAAAACGAAGAACATGAGAAATTGAAAGCTTTCCGTCATACAAGAGTAGTTTTTGGCGTAAAATGTTGTATATTTCTGCTGGGAGACGTGATAGAGCTTCATATGTGTGTGTGTGTGTGTGTGTGTGTGTGAATCCTTTGATGCTGTTTTCAAGAATAAGCTACAAAGAAGTTTTTATGTTGATAATGTTATGGCAAGTGTTGACAATCAAGAAGAACTAAAAGATTTTGTTTCCAGCTCCACTGAAGTAATGAAAGAAGGTGGGTTTGATTTAAGGGGATGGGAAAATTCTGATGAAATCTCAAAAGAATCAGAAAAATCCGAAACTCCTATACTAGAATTAATATGGAATCGCCAAAAGGACATTTTGAGAGTCAACATGAACTGGTTGAGTGAAATAAATTTAGTGAAGTTCACGAAGAGGATAATCTTGTCAATTGTACACAAAATATATGATCCCATTGGTTACACGTCTCCGGTTTCTATTCTCCCCAAATTGATTTTGTAAGAAGCTTGGAAACTGGAAATAGGTTGGGATGAAGACAATTTAGATGATAGACTAAAGCAGCAATTTTTACAGTGGTTTCTTGAACTTCATTTGTTGGAGCAAATACATATTCCCAGAGGGATCCACTAGGATTTTACCAATATAAAGGAATGCACTTCGCATTTTGTGTATGTGTGTGTGTGTGTGTGTGTGCGTGCGTGCGACGCTAGCAAAAACCCATATGCCACCGTGATATTCCTACGGGGTGAACAAGGTGAAAATGTAGAATTAAGACTAGTTGCTGCAAAATTCCGTGTAGCACCTCTCAAAGGCGATGGCGGAACAATTTCCCGAAAAGAAGGAAGAAAGGAAGGCATTGCATCCTCTTTGCTGCTTTGGTGAGAGCTAGGCTGACTGAATCGGTTAAAGAAGCTCTACATTGGAAAGACATGATATGTTTCTACTGGAGTGACTCAACAACAGTAATTGCCTGGATTTCAAGAGAAGAAAACTGGTCTGCCTTCGTCAGAAACAGTGTACAAGAAACAAGAAAGCTAAGCAAAGCCTCTTCATGACATCATGTGCCTGGGAAAATGAATCCAACTGATTTGCCTTCAGGAGGTTGCAATGCCAAGCAACTAATTTCTCTTGCTTTGTGGGAGGGTCCTAAATGATTGAAAGTCCCTTTCGGGCATGTCCTGAGCTCCCCAACTCTGGAATTTAAAAAAAGAAGAAATTGAATTGGAAAAACTGAAAACTGTTAAAATTCTGGCAGATATGGAAAAGACTAACTATTTCTAATGACTGGTATTATAAATATATTTCCAATTATCAAAGTATAGTTCGCAGGATTAGATGGATTCTTCGTTTTAAGAATAATTGCATTTACCCCATGTCAACTATTCAAGGGGAACTATCAAAAAAGGAATTTGAAGAAGCTGAAGTGTGTATAATACGGATGATCCAAAGAGAATCTTTTCCCACCAAAAATGATGATAGATTAAAAGATACAGATGATAGATCTCAGATACATAGAATACAAAAATATATAGACATTTTGGATTAGAAACTATAACATTTTTTTTATCAGAATATAAAAGTTAATTTGCAAAATATGAGCATTTCAGTACTTTACATATACACATTAAAATACGGAAAATAAAAAGGTACCGATAATTTATTCGGAAGCTTTCAAAAAATTGTTTCATTGTTGGAATTAATGGATTGAGAACTCTGGTAATCCATGAACATTTCATCCTCAATGATATTTTTCGTTGAGAATCAGCAGCATCAAAATATCATAAAATGAATTGGAATACATGAAGAATGAAAAAAGCAGTAATGAAGCCTATTAATTGCAATAAAAGCAGCCGGGAATGTACCGGGGGCGGAGTAAATTCGAGCTAACTTCAAAAAATCATAATAAAAAAAAGTAATGCTCGAAAAATATTGCGGTTTGCGGGAATATGTTCAGAGAGCCTTTGGATTTTGTTATTTCCATTAAAAAAATGTATTTAAAAGTGACCGATAGATGGCGCTCACACGTCATACCAAGACGGTTTATGCAAATCAGGAAAACAGAGCACAGTAATATTATAGTACATTTTATTTTAAAGCAAAAGATGCTCAACATGACTGTCACCAGAAGGTATTAAGCAAGTGAGGCGCGTAACTATGCCTATTACAGCTGCGTGTAACATGTCGGCATCGATGCCACCAACGACCAATTGAATGGCAGCTTTCAGTTCCATCAAAGTGGCAGGAGAGCCCCGGTAGACACGAGATTTCAGGTATCCTCACAACCAAAAGTCCGCAGGAGTAAGATCTGGCGATCGTGAGAGCCACTCATTCGTACATCCTCGGCTTATCACTCTGTCCTCAGTGAATGTGTCTAGGAGGAACGTCTTAACGGAACTAGCAACGTGGGGAGGGCCACCATCCTGCATGAAGGTGACATAAGATAACGCGCGTCTTTGCTGCAAAGCAGGCATAACGTGGTCTCGCAAAAGCCTAAGATAGCGTCCTACATTGTCAGAACATGTTTTCCAACCGGATACAGGACAACGCTGTTCAAAAAAGAAAAGGCCTAGAATGAAGGATGCAGTGAAACCGCACCAAACAGTCACATGCGGAGAATGTAGGGGTTTGGTCGTGTACGCACGAGGGTTTGATGTCGCCCAGATACGTGTTTTGCGTATTGACGTCACCATGCAATGAAAAGTGGGCTTCATCTGTCCACATGATGTTCAGTAGCCATTGTGGGTCACGTTTCATTTGTGCGAACACCCATGTTGCAAAGGCTTGTCTTTTCTCGCAATCTGTTGGCAATAACTGGTGAAATGCCTCTATCTTGTACGGATGCAGTTTCAAGATTTCGTGCAGAATGCGTCGGATCGACCTTTCCGGAATTCCTGTTACTTTACCTGCTTCACGTGCACTGCAACTCCTCATTGAAGTCTCGGCTGCCACATTTCTCATGACCCTTTGGACAACAGGGACGCGGTCAGTGCTGATGGATGGTCTGCCACTTCGTAGACGATCCTCTGACCTTCCCGTTTCCTGAAAACGGCGAGCTAAATTCAATATCCCATTCAGTGAAATTGGATTTTTCTTCGCCTTTCTCCGTCCGTAACTGCCGCAATGCTTTAGTCGTGGATTCACCGTTTAACCACAGTTTAACTACCAATGCTCGATCGGGTAGCGATAGCATGCTACTGGCGTCGAATGACAGATCCATTTCCAGCCTTGTGTTTTATAGCTATGCTGATTTGCATAAACCGTCTCGGTATGACATGTGAAAGTAATTTTTAAGTTCAAGAACATTTTGAATGTGGTTGGATTACTTTTATTCTACTTTTTCGTTGAATTATTGCGCTGTAACCCTCATTTAACGGCTCATTACTAATTACTATAATTCGTTTTACACGTTTGAAATCTTTTTAATTTGAATAACCATATGCACATAAAGCACACTGTGTCCATGGAAATTACATAATGGCTAGAATTTCATTCTGCTGTACACAAAAGCATTTTAGTGTAATTTATTTAATAGTTGCTAAGGTGTCACCTCATATTTGTCAATTTGGTTTTGTCTTTTGATATTAATGCACTCAACATATTGCTTTAAATTTCTATTTGAGATGATGCATTTGCTTTTCTGTGGAGAAATTTCAGACATGTTTGAGTATTTAAAATTTATAAGTTAAAAAACTGAATTTTATTGAATAGTTAAAATTTTCGCTTGCATTAAATATGCTTTTCCTTCATATTCTTTTAAAGCTCATTTATTATATATAAATTCTTATTTGGGATAAGTATCTTGATTACAAAATTATAACGTATTTTTTAAACAGAGTTAAAAAATTTTTTGCACAATTAGCATTTGTTTTTTACAATTAGATTTCAATTTTTCACATTAAATCGCAATTCTGTGTTTTAAAAAAGTTTGCATTAATGATCCGAGTCAGATCTCTCTTTTAAATTTCAAAATGAATTTTGTCACAGTAAAATACAGGCTCTATCATTTTTTTTGCTTTGAATATTCTTAAATACATACTGCTGGATATAATATACTTTATTGATAAATAATAGATATTTTTATATAAAGAATGACAATTCTAGTTGGTGTTGAAATTTATTGTACAAATCCCCATGATATAAAATACAGATTTAAACAATTTTATGCCTAAAAGTTCATTCAAAATTCTTTATTTTAGTGGAGAATGCTAAATTTCCTTTTCTACATAAATTAAAAGTAAATTTAGTTTTCTGAGTTTTAAAAATAATAAAAAGCTGGCTCTTTATTTACCATTTTCATAAAAATATATTTGTGCACCTTTCTTTTGTTGGAATGTAAAATCATTTCTGCTATGATGGAGATCGTAATCTGCTATTCTTTGGAATGTTGTCTTAATTGGTAAAATGTATTTTAAACTTGAGAGATGATGCTGAATCTCACTCATTTTATTTGTACTTTTGTATTTAATAATTTTTTTCAAATAGTTCTGCTGGATGATTTAAAATTTTTCTTTTTTTAATGATATATTTTAAATATAAATTATTTAATATAAAGTTGCATTTTTAAAAATCATTCTTGGTATTAGGTTGTATTAAATTTGTTTTAATTGTATGTTCTAATAATTATTAAATATTGTTCTTCATTCCTTCATATGTTGAATACTGCATAAATTATTTCACTTACTCTCAATTCAAATGAAATTATTTGGATTTTATTAAAAAATATCTCAAAATAGTTACTTTCTGAAATTTCTGTTTTATCCCCCCCCTTTTTTTTAATTTAACATCCACTTAATATTATTTGATAGTTTTTACTAGTAGTTTCGAATGACTTTTTTATTTTATTTTATTTAGTTTTTGAATGTAATAGGGATACTTTCATTCTACTTTTTATTATTCTACTCTAATGAATGATTAGAGTAGAAAGATTACCAATTATTTTAATTCATATTACATTTTTGAATGTCTTATTAACCTTTAAAACCATATTCACATCTCTGTGCATTAAATTTTTTTGTTAGGCAGGACTTTTATTCCACTGTACTTGAATGTATCTTAATGTCATAAAGTTGCTTTGGTGATGTATCATATATTTTTCTGTATAATAATCTTTCTGTTTTCTAATCCTTCGTTGTTAATGGTACTAAACATATTAAAATGTTTCTATTTCAGATTGTACTTATGAACTTGAGTCAAGAAATGTTTGACATATTTTGAAAATTGATCAGTGTCAAGTAATAAATTTAATTTTAACTGTTGTATTTAATGATGGAACTTCCATTAAATATTCTATTCTTCCAAGTTCTTTTCAAACTCAAATATTTCTTATGAATTCAAATAGTTCTGGGCTGGAAAATTATAAAATATTTTGAACGTATAAGCACTAATCTTTTAAGAAACCTTGCATAAATCATTAATATCACATTTAGCCTTGAGACGATTATTGGATTAATACTTATGAACATCTCTTTTATGTTTGAAAATGAATGATGTGAGTTACAAATGACATAAATTTGAATCGGAAGACTTTAGAAATTTTAAACACTGCTAGATATAATATTTATCATTTTTAGTTAATTCTCTAAAAATTTCTTAAACAACTATTTCAATATGTGGTGATATTCATTTTGCGAATAGGTAATGAGTCGTAATGAAAAAGTAATTATTAAAATGATAATAATGGGTCTAAAATTTTTTAAAAAGTGTTATTTCTTAGTGGAAGATGTTTAATGTCTTTCTCTATTTAAATTATTAGTTAATTTTTTTTATTCAGATAGTTGATAATAAGAGAGAGCAACCTCTCTACTATCTTGACAAGGATATATCTTATCATAATTGCTGGAATCATTTCTAAACCTTTGAGATGTTCTTAAATTTTGGGGAGGGGTCCACTTTTTATTACAATATTTAATAAATTTATTTCAAATGGTTTTGAGGAATGATTTGAAAATTTGTGTTTTTAATGACTAATTTTAAATATTGATTATATAATATAAAATTTAGTTTTTCTTGGATCTTTTTTAGAAATAAACTGCATTAAATATATTCACCTGTATCTTCGAATAATTGTTCTTCTAATTCTATATAATGCACATATTCTTTCAGTTACCCTCATATCAAATGAAATTGTGAAATTTTATTCTAAGATATCTTAAAATAGTTATCTTAAGAAATTTTTGATAATTTCTATCTTTTTATTTAATATAAGCATAGATGTGCTTAGTATTTTTTTAAAAATTAAATTACAATATTATCTGCTAAATATATTTTAATGAAATGCAAGATATTTATTGTATTTGAACATTATTAGAAGTAAATTATTTTGGCATTTTTAATACAAATAATTTTGACATGAAAGTTTGTAAATTTCTTTTGCAATATGCCTGGAAAATAAAAGAACTTAATTTATTGTGGACAACAAAAGTGAATACTGTGTATAATTAAAGGATTCAATAGTAAAAGTAATGCATTAAACATTTCTAAAATATGCCCTCAACATTTCCCCATTCAAATTTTTTTTTTTTTTTTTTTTTTTTTTTTTTTTTGAGGAAGAGATGACTAAATAAATTACTGATAGTAACATAAAGCAGAGAAAATTAGAATCTGATTTCTTGGTGTCTTTACATAAAAAGGAAATTTTCTTAGAAAAGAAAATATTTGAACCTGAATGTAGATCTAATCCTTTCTGTCAGCAAAGTGAGTGAGCCAAATAATTTACTTTGCTGACAAAATTTGATATGTTGCTGAGTGTTACTGATGAAAAAACTTAACAGTTGTAAGAATTTAATATTAAATGAAACAGAAATATTTGTTAGTATTATTAATAAAACATGCGGGTTTTTATATTTCAGATTTGTTAACTTAGATAATTAACTTTCTTTTTTCTTTCAAGGAATTGATATGTTAGGAATACTGAAATCATACACATAATTATTATTTTATCTATATCATGCCAACAGTATGATTGGTTCTACACTAGGATAAAATACTTTCATAATATTGTTTTTTATATTCTGCTTTTAAGTATTATGTCATAATTGCATTCATTATTTCTTAGTTTATGGGAATTAATATGAGATCTCCATTGGATTTATATAAGTTTTTCATTTTAATTTCTTTCATATATCTTGTAAACAAGTCATTAATATATAGAAAATTTATTCATATATGTTTCAGTTTTGTCATTAAATATTGTTTTGTCCATTTTTAAGTGCTTTGCAAATTTTACTTGTAATGTTTCTTTGTATGATGGGATTTGAATTTTTGTTGTGGAACAGCCTTTCATAACAGTTTCTGTTTCAGGATTATTCTTCTCACCTCCTTTTGCTGAATTTATGTTTGTCATTTGCACTTCATATATTTGATGCAAAAAATGTCTCTCAACTCAGCTTTTCTCCTAATGGATACTGAATCTGAAGAATAAATAGTTTTAGAACACAAAGAATCCTTGCTTACATGCTATCAGCAAGATGATCCACTCATTTGTGGAGACAATTATTTAATTGCTCCACATCTGTAGTAGATTTTCTTGAATGCCTTTAATTTAAGTAAAAAAATCAACATACAGAAGCCTTTTAATTTAAATTATGACTAGTTTTATTATGACTTTTTAATGTCTAATTTTAAATATTGATTATATAATATAAGGTTTTGTTTTTCTTGAATCATTCTTGTGTGTAGACTGCATATTCTCCTGTGTCTTCTAATAATTGTTCTTCTAATTTTGTATAATGCATATATTATTTCACTTACCCTCACTTCAAATGAAATTGTGAAATTTTATTATAAAATATCTTAAAACAGTTATCTTAAGACATTTTTGATAATTTCTATTCTTTTTGTTTAACATGTGCTAAGTATTTTTTTTAAAATTCGAATAATAATATTATCTGTTAAATGTATTTTAATGAAATGCAAGTTTAAAATATTGATCCTTTGATGGGAGAATGAATTTAAATTGAATCTTTTTATTGGTTATTTCTTTCAAAGTTAATAAATATCTGTGAAATAATCCGAATAAAAACTGAGGATAAAATGTCTTACGTGACTAGGTGACTGCTTTTTATTTTTTTCATGTTGAGAATTGTTTCCTTTAAAAAATTCATTTGGTAAAAATTCTCCTTTGGTTAGAGTAGAGAAATAAATTGATTGTAGAAATACTGGGCTGTGCCTTTAGGAAAATAATTTTATTCTCAGT
>JAPMOR010098662.1:16184-54105 GCA_026543865.1 Argiope aurantia
GTAGAAATACTGGGCTGTGCCTTTAGGAAAATAATTTTATTCTCAGTTGACCTTTTCAACTAAAGTTTTATAATTATTGAACATTCACGACTTTGCTGCTCTTGTTACAGGAAATTTTGTCTAGAATTGCAACTATTTTTTTGCTAAAGGTGTGCCAGTAATGGTTATGGATATTTCAGCGTACTGATTCCAAGTCTGTCTTTCTTTTCTGTTATATAATTTTAATTTTAAAAATGTTGATATTTCTGATTGTAATGGATATGTAGCACTGAAATCACAATTCAGCTGTAGCAGTTGCAAAACAGCGATATAATGAAATCTATACAATAAATCAGTTTAATTTTATTAAGTGATCAGTATATAAATGGAAATGTAAATCAATATAGAAATTGCATTAAATTTGTGAATATTAATGAATGAAAGAAAAAAATGTCAGGAAATCAAAGTGATCATTAGTAGAGATGCACTAAAGTAGTAACGGCAATTTATAACTGATCATGATGTAACATTTAATTGAGTAAAATGAAGCTAAATCATTTGCTTCATTAAATGAAATTTAATTCTTTTTAATCTCAATATTTATTTTCAAAAATCACTTATGTAGATTTGTGTAGCATCAATAAAACTCATTTAAAACTATACTTTTTTCTAGATGTTTTTTTTTCTGTTAATAATGATAATAATCATTAAAAAAAAAAAACCCAGAATTTTCTCTGCTCTAGAACTGTTGAATTATGTGACTGAAATTTCTTTTTGGTGTGTGATCTTTTATCCCTTGAAGAGTGCTAATGTTTTGAGTACCTTCAGTTTAGAGAACTACTGGTAGTGTGAGGTAGATAATCTTTTCATTGATTCGACTCTTCTTATTTCACCTTTTACTTATCAAGACAAGGAAAAAAGTTTTTAAAAATCGTCTCTTCAAAGATCAATTTGTATTTCCAGAAATGGCATAAATTTGTTTTCAAATGGCTTCAGCTTATTATTGCTTTTTTTACTTGTGGTTACTTTTATTATAGAGAATTTATTTATTGTATTTGAACATTATTAGCAGTAAATTATTTTGATATTTGTAATGCAAATAATTTTTATATCAATGGTTTAAAACTTTTTTACAGCATACAAGGAAAAATATAAACTTCGTATTGTGAACTACAAAAGTGAATACTCTTACAATAGTTAAGGAATTCAAAAATAAAAGTAATGCAATAAAGATTACTACAAAATATCATCAATATTTCACCATTCAAAATATTGCTTATTTTTGGAGGAAGAGAGGACTAAATAAATTACTGCCAGTAACATAAAGCAGAGAAAATTAGAATCTGGTTTCTTGGTGTCTTTACATAAAAAGGAAATTTTCTTAGAAAAGAAAATATTTGAACCTAAATGTAGATCTAATCCTTTCTGTCAGCAAAGTGAGTGAACCAAATATTTTACTTTGCTGACAAAATTTAATGTGTTGCTGAGAGATGAAAAAACTAAACAGTTGTAAGAATTTTAATATTAAATGAAACAGAAATCTTTGTTTGTATTATTAATAAAACATGTGTGTTTTTGTGTTTCAGTTTTTTTAACTTGGATCCTTAACTTTCATTTTTCTTTTAAGGAATTGATTTGTTAGTGAAATGGTAGTATAATATTTTTTTTTCTTAGTACATATAAGTGTAAGAATGCTAGTATAACAAAATATTTTTATGAATGCGTTGAAAGTGCTTTAAAAAATTTTGCTTCTATGTTTGTGAAAAATATTCATCAATTATTGGTAAT
This sequence comes from Argiope aurantia, assembly GCA_026543865.1. Classification (NCBI taxonomy): domain Eukaryota; kingdom Metazoa; phylum Arthropoda; class Arachnida; order Araneae; family Araneidae; genus Argiope; species Argiope aurantia. Next base: position 17,952 of record JAPMOR010098662.1, read on the forward strand.
ATGCTATATTTATATAGTATAAATCTTGTTTAATTTAATGAATTTCATTGTAACATATAATTGTATAATCAAAACTATTATAATAGTATTTGTTCTTATATCTTCTCGGAAGTAGTTTCTTAAAGGTAGCTTTTTAAAAATTTGATTATTCACCTTGATAGTAATAATCTTCCTTAATTGTAGGAATACTAAAATAATGATTTAAACATAATTATTTGATCTATATCGTCAACAGTATGATTGGTTCTATGCTAGGGTTAAATACTCTCATAACATTGTTTTTTATATTCTGTTTTTAAGTATTGTGTCATAACTGCATTCATTATTTCTTATTTTATGGACTAATATGTAATCTTCCTAAGATTTATTTCACATATCTTATAAACAAGGCATTAATATATAGAAATCTGTTTATTCTATTTTTATAATATAAAATCCCGAGATTCCGGTAACCACATAGCTTATCAAACAGAATTTCAACGAATTCTTAGCCCCCATTTGTGTCCTTACAATATTCAGAAGTCTGACTGTTTAAAATATGTGAAGAAATAGAATTGTGAGTCGACATATGAAATAATTTGATATGGTTCTGAGTCAGTAGAAATTACTTACCACTAAAATGTTAAAAAACATTTTTATAACCATAATCTATCCGATAATAAGCGCATTCAAGCAGGTTAGTATGGTACGACTACCTGTTTGGTTTGTTTGATATTCAAATATTTGGAGTTTGTTGAACGATTTAAGTACCACAATCACAAAGAGTTATGTCGCATTTTATGGGGGTGTTGTTCATGCAACACAAGAAAGTTACTGGGGCTAGAATTAACTCTTGGGAAAAACCAGCATTTATATCCTTTGAGGAGAAGTCTGTGTTTGTATGTAATTGAAATATAACAACTAATATATATAAAAAAAAGTTCTATATAAATTTACCGATCCATTGGTTCGTAAGCGTTGAATGTGGAAACCTCGTATAATATTTCAGGGCCGCTGTTTAATAAAACAGCGAGTATAAAAAAAAAATAGTTGCTAAGTTGCATCAATTAAAAGCGGGATGGCATCGCATCGTATTTACAGAATATTGCAGTCGGGATCTAATATTAATAGAGTGTTGTTCAGCGATAAATTATAATTAGGAAACTATGTAATAAATGTTCTATTTACTGTTATTGCCCTGATTCATTAATCTCTGCATGCTGATGTTTTTAAGGCAGGAGAGAAGTTTGCGAGCGTTATGCGAATGAAGTTAGAAAATAGCGTTGGAAAAATTGGATTCTTCGACGAGGCATATTTTTCCATCGAAGGCTGGAAGTTCCAGAAGAGATTGTAATGATTTGTTGAAATGATACAAAAAGAATGTGAAATGACAAAGAAAAAAAAATAACATAAGTGAAATTAAAATACCACTAAAAATAATAAGAAAAAGTTTATATATAATTTCTCAACCAATTTAACGTTAACCGCACGTTCTACCACAAAATATGACGAAGGCACTCAATACGAAGGTAGCTAATGACGTGGTAAGTTAATGTGCGAAAGAAGATTTGGTATTTCTGCATACTTTTAGACATTAGTTTAGTTATTTCCTATGAAATTTAGTACAAATGATATTGGAGGATATTTACATTCAATTGGTATGTTTTCATTGTACTTACTCTTGATTTTCAAACTTATTGATGTTTATCGTTTGATGCTAATTTGTCTTTTTTTCCATATAGTATTTTGCTGTGCCCTTATTCGGCTTTGAATGTTAAGATTTGGATTTGAAATAATTTGTTTACTAACTTAGTACTCTTGTGTGATCCATGATATTGATTAAAAACTAGCAAGAACCATTTATAAGACGTCGTTTCATTATACCGGCTTAGGAAGCTCTGTTATAGTAACGATCACACTCCTTCTCTGTGGTAACGATTTAATTTTGCGGATAATTATTGTTCACCAAGCTTTAAAGGAAATGGGGCGCTGCGATCGCTTACGAATTTTGTAAGAAAAGAAAGCTTAAGTGTTTTATCTTATTAATTGGACCTGTAATTTGGATGAAAACAGATTCTTTGCAGTTTTATTTATTTCTTATTATCAAACGAATAATGTTGCTGCTCTTTATTTTTTATTATTTAAAAGAAAAAAATGAACAGTGATTTCTTTTTACCTATGTTTATTCTTCAAATAGGATACACGATAAAGTGCCTAAATGTTCAAATTTTGGTGTAAACAGGAATAAATGTCGAAACATTTATTCTTGACAGCTATATCATTTCTGTTTTTCTTCAATTAAATATAAAAAAAGAAACATAAAAAATTGGCTTTGATTCATAAATCCGTCTTTTCTTATTAACTGTTCCGAGTTTTATAAACCGTGTTTATACCATTCTCTTATTTTTAATTATCATTTGTATAATTATTCAGATCTTCGATATCCTAATTATTGCTGTCTATAGATAGCACTGTATGCATTCTCCAATTGTATAGTTAGAGAGGGAGTAGCGAGAAGTGCTTTTTCTTCAGACTTCAGCGTGACTGCTGTTTGTTAAATTGGTGCAATTAGGCACAGCTCGTTCATTTTCAGCGGCAATGTTATGATTTTCGAACACCTTTTTTTTTTTTGTTCTATGTCAAATTACAAAAATAAAAAAGCAACCAAGAATTGTTTATTGAATCAACATCCATACACCGAAAATTATTAAGAAAAAATATTCTTATTTGTATTCCTTTTGAACTGGAACGAACAGGAACTGGGACGATTTTCTATTTAATTTCTTATTTGTATGTTAATCCTTTAATAAAAATGAATATTAAAATAAATTCGTAATACTACCTTAAATTAGTTTATTCAGAACTACTGATAAATTTAAGTTACTAAATTTATTAATAAGAATAATAATTTCAAATTCTTTAATATAGTAAATTATTTAAACACTGTTGACCTACTTAAACGTTTTTCAATAAGAGATTTTATTAACTTTTTTTTCTTCTTTTAAACAAAAAAAAAGAAAAAGAAAAGCATTTCAACAGAATTTAATATGCTTTAATCATAGGATTGGACATTTTTAAAATTAGAGAAACAGTATTATGTTTAAAAAGTTCTTAAAACAAACCATATTTTATATTTGTATCCTAAATTATTATATTAAATACAATCTCATTTTTCCTCACCTAATTTTGTATATACTTAATTAAATTATCTTTCAAATCCATTTATTTTTAATACATCATGTTCATTGGCCATAATGGTTAAAAAAAAATGCAGGTATTCTTGATTTGCTGCCAGTTGTAACAGTTTTCCAGCTGCTTCAGTTTCATGAAAATTTGATCCAAGTCACCGCAGCCTCGGAATATTTTTAGGATCTTCAATATATCAAGGAAGCTGTTTGCTGAAACAGAGAATATAATAAAGAAGATTGATGGCTCATTCGTGGTGTGGCAACATATTTATGTATTACAGTGGTTACTGAATTTAAAACACTCCGTTTGGGTTTTAATAATATTAATAATGTGTTGTTCAGTGATAAATTATAATTTTGAATCTTTGCTATGTTTAAGTAAAGCAAGATTTATTTATTTATTATTATTCAAAGCTATATACATCAAATGAATAAACAGAACCTTGACTACAAAAATTGGGAAGTAATCGTAGCTCTGCATGATGTGAAACATGGATAACACTGTTGATGTTTCATGTAATAGATAAATATTTGAATACTGGTATTAAATATTTGAATATCAGCAAATTGCTTAAAATTCTGTCGGATCAGAAAGTAAAGTAATCAGATGTAAAACATAGAATTTATAGATGTACATTAAATATTTTTGTATTACATTCTTATAAAACTTATAAAAATAATTATTTTAGAAAAGTTAGCTTAGTAAATAAAGCAGCTATTATACAAATAATAACCTTAACTTGAAATAAAATATTTGTATTTATAAATATATCTTGCACATTTTTTTTATATTAAAACCAAATAAAAAAAATATGTTGAAGCTATTTATTAGTTTTTCCTTGGTAATTACAAGGGTAATTGATTTTAATTAATTAACTTTTATCTTTTTTTTATTGACTTTTATCTTTTTTTAATATTTTCTGAATTGATAACAGTAAAGTTTTGCATAAAGAAATTAAGATTGTCTGAACTCTTGAACTGTCTGGCTATTATGGCCAGTGAACTTAATATGTTTAAAAATTTTATGTATTTTTCCGAGCTCGGTAACCAAGCTAGTGCACCTGTGTTATAGTCCATTGAAGACCATATTGCTTTTACTTTATTAACTCTATAGTTAAAATTTCTATCTTCTGTAAAAATTAATAATTCTAATGAAGATATTTGGTCTTATGCTGTATTAAATAGCAAATTTAAATTTATTTTAGATATTATTCATTATTTTAAAACCTAAAAGCATATTAATGTACCAAACGTTTCATAAAGCTTTGTTCCTTTTATGCCACCCACAGTCAGTAGCAGCAAGGTGGAGGTTAAAGACTGTGTCTGAAAACATGTATGCACACACATACATAATAAATTTATTTGTATTTTTAAAAATTAAATATTTTTTAACCAATTAAATTTAACTTTAAAAAAGATTTTAATTTTCCTAGTTGTGTAAGTTTTCCAAACTTTTTGGGATATAATTGCTGTAACCTTTTCTTAAACCACTATCTCACAAATTCTTTGAACTCCATGTTCATTTCCAAAACAGGATGTCTTCTTTCTGAGATGTTAAAATATGTTTTGCTATTTCATTTTCTTTCTTGCTTTGATATTCTTTTTAGTGAAGCTTCATTGTTTTTCTCTCCAAAATCCTTTCAAATATAGAATGACTATCAGGGGATGGGCTAAATAATTTTTAAATGGTTTAAGTCTTATGAAAGACATTCACCCTGTCTCTTTTAAGCTGGAATAAAAATACCAGCCTGTATGTTTATAATAAAAAGCTTTGAAATATATTTTTAAAAGTCATAATGTTACATAAAATTAATAAAAGAATTCATGCTAATTATATATGACCACTTATTTAGAAATGCTACACACATCAATAATACAAAATAAAAGTTTTAAATAATAATTCAGGAATTATGAAATTAGCATTCATTTACAAATGTAATTTTTGTTTACATCATGTGATACAAGGCTTCTTCAGTAATGGGCTTATTTGCTCACCATATTCAATGAATAAATACTTATATGAGAAACAACTTTATTAGTAGTTTTGGTGAGTTGAAAGCTTTATTGTTTATAAAAGAGCAAGAAAAACCATCAGGAAAATAAAAAAATAGTAAAGTGTAGGAAATATATCAGAATGAGCTACTGTAGTTGTTCTAACTAGTGCAGCAGTCCAGGAAGCTTGGTGTTGTAATTGCATATTTTATTGCTAATAATAAGAAAATTAAAAACTATTCTATGATAAGTAAATATTTAATCAGCATCATCCTGATTATTATATCTTGAATGCTACTGTTTGTGTTCAGTGTGAATTTTATCTTTGAAATATGACTTTTATAAAGATGAAATAGAGTGGACCCCAAATGGTATTTCAATACTACTGTTTATTAAAATACTCATTGTAGTAGCACTTTGGAACAAATAACATGTTATTTCTCAGGATATCCCTCGATACAACAGTGATTGTATGAAATGTAGAATTTTGTTATAAAACAAAAAAGTTGACTCATTTTATTACATGCAGGGACATATATATAATCTTAACATATTTTTTCCCTGAACAAAATTATTTAACAGGAAAAAAAAAGGTAAGGTTCTTCAAATTGTCAAAAATAACAAAACTGCAGATAATAATAACATTTAATTATCAATGAAATTAAAAAAATAAATATATTATCCTGATTTTTCTTTTTAAAGTGTTTATTTTAATCTCACCTCAGCAGCAAGATACATAGTATTGTGCTGGATTACATTTCCAAAGATGTAAATAAATAAATTTTTTAAAACAAACTACACTTTATTATGCCCCTGAATAATAATGATGCATTTCTTGTATGATTATGTTTAATATAGTTTGAAAGGAAAAACTTTAAATCATAGCCAAGTTAATAAATAAATAAATATCCCTAAGCACAACACCTTCCTTTATTTCATCTACATTTTGATGCATTAATAAAATGACATGCACTCAATCTGATAATCTAAACAAATCAAATATTTAAATAACTTCAATGCAAGTTAACTAATATTCATAAAAATAATATATCTTGCAATTTAAATATGATTACAATGATTAAGAATACATTACAAATAGCATCTGACTAATACTTCAAAAAAAAATAGATAAAAAATATAACAACCAGTTTTCAATACTATGCGACTAGCTTTTTAATTTGAAATGAAAATTTTGATACACTGCATGTGTTAGAATCAACCCTTTGCAGGCCAAAAAATAACAAAGTGCATAATTATGCATGTGTTAGTATAAATATTTTTTATTGTTTTGGACATTGAAAGATATAGTTTTAGGTTTGTTACGATTCCAAAAAAGTAATGTAAGAGTTTTGCTGTAGCCACTTAACTGTTTTGCCCATATGCCATACGTGCATCGATTTATCGAATTTTGATAGTTGTAAGCAAAAAATAAACCATTCGTAACGATTATAATTCAATATTAAATTTTTTTTGAATACATGGAAATCCATTGAATATTTGACTTATCTATTTGAATCAAAATAAGAAAATATTCCCAAAATAGAAGGTGTCATCTTATTAGAGAGTAAATAAAATAAAATAGTTAAGTAGTAGAGTGAAACGGGTTAAATTAAAAAACAGAAACAATATATACATGAGAAGTTTTTTTTCTGATTCTTCTTCAAGAAATGTTTTGCATGTTAACAATGCTATATTGTATAAGTGCTATCAAATTTATCTCCATGTACATTTTTAAAAATAACACAAATTGTTCATGTCAGAAATACCAAACACATTGGGACTGCAATTTATATATGCACCTTCTTAGAACAATGTAATTTCCAATCATTTTTCCACAATGCCATTAAATCAAAAATATAAAGCGACTTTTCTGTTAATATTGCCTTATATTTTTATTTCATCTTGGATAAGCAATGGATGATGAACGATTTTTAAAAAGTATCTTTATTTCTAAATGAAAAATTATTCTTGTAATAACGACGTATGGACAAAGATAAGCACGGTGAAATTCAAAAAATACATTTACATTTTTTTTAATTCTATCTGATTTATAATTCCTCAAAGTAATCACACATTAATAATCGCAGGCATGACTACAAGTCATTTCTTATTTTGAGGAGGGAAAAATGAAACTATGTAAACAATTCTTCATACAAACTTGTGATCAAATGTTACATATTTATTAATCCACTAAATTCGAATGATTGGAAAAATAAATAATTTGATTGATATTGAAATAGAGAAATTCTGCAAAATCTTAAGAATGCAAACCTCATTTACAAATAATCAAGGACACATGAATTTTTTACTGAAGGAAAATAATACTAAAACAAATAAATTATGAAACCAATTTTCTCAGTGCTTAGCTAGTTTTTATGAAAGATAAAGATAATTCACGTTTAATGAATGACATTTCTCCTCAACTTAAAAATGCCAATAATATCTGCAAAGTCTGAATATGAGATAAATATGAAATAGTTAAAATACAGTATTATTTAAAAAAACTAATTTAAATATTGAATGCTGTAGAGTTATAATTTCCAAAGAGGGCAACAAAATATTAGCTAGAAATCAATACTGCCAATGTTTAATAATTAACGTTTAATGAAAACAGATTATATAAGTATATATATATATATATATATATATATATACACACACACACCGATATCCATTTCAATTCTCACAATTATTTTAATAAGTGTTTATGCCAGATAATTTTTTAAAAAAGCACTGATTTCAACAAACTGAAATCGAACAATTCCTTTCTTGATCATCATGAATACTTAATGAAAATGAACAAAAAATTATTGAATACCATGCACAGCTTTCCAAAACTTATTGCAATTCAGAACTTATATGTAATATTTAGACTATAAAACAACATGGAAGAAGAATATAATTAATGAAATTCATAATGTAAGCTTATAAGTAGGCTTCTAATTCTCATTAGCACCTTTGTAATGGTGATTGCACAAGATATTTATTTACTTTGAAAGAACATCGATAAAAAAAAGTTCAATCTGCATCTCTCATCATAAAATAAACACCAGAACTTTTTGATCATCATAAAGGGAATCCATTAAAAGTACAATATTTTAATTTGAACTTCATTTAACTATATTTAATAAAAACTATTACTATTAAGTACAAAAAAATTTGGTATGTGCCAAATAGGAAATTTCTAATATCTTTTGTTTCTTAAGATAATTATTTTGATATATTTTTTAATAAAATTCATTAATTTCATTCAAAGTGAGATAAAAGAAATAATTTATGTGTAGCCTACAGTATATGACAGAATGAAGAAAAATATTTAAGAATTAAAACAGTAAGAATTTATATAAACTATTTGGGTTTTAACAAAATATAGAGAAAAAGCCCAATTAATGCAAGCTACCATCTAGCCTTTCAGGCGAAATTTAATTTATTACTTATCTCTGTTACAATATTAAGAATACATAAAAAATTTCTTGAGTCGCATCAAAAAGTACAATCTGAAATAGAAACATTTTACAATATATTTAGTTTCATAAATATAAAGGTCAAAATTATACTGAGAGATATCACGAGCCACCTCTGCAGCTATTAAATAAAGGACACTGTGACACTTCTAGGCATACTGGAATAAAACTCTGACTGATACTATGGTTTTTTCGAGTTATGAAGACTTTCAATGATGTAATAAGAATTTCAAAAATTAGTAATGAGTTATAAAATGTGTGTTCAAATGCATGCAAATTGAGAAAGCATAATGAAAGCCATTTTTCTAAATTCAAAAAGTTATGGAATATTAAAATTGCTTTCCAAATATAACTAAGACATATCTGACAGAGAAAGCAAATAATAAGGTGAATTGGCTACTCAGAGTGGGTTTCATTTAGTTCACACAAACATAATTAATGTATATACTTTGCAATTCCTGTAGCAGAAGCAACGGAGTATTGAATGCTCCTGAACAATACTTCAGTCCACAGGTACCTCCCGATAACAAATTAACAGTTAAAATGTCATTTTCTGGTACTTACTAAATTTATTCATTCTCTTGATCTAATCTCATAAAATTTTTCTCCACATGAAGAATAGCTAATGAGAAAACAATTCTCAACTTCCAAAATAAATGAATAAATATGCATAATTAAATAAATAAAAATACAAAGCCTCTCAAGGAAATGGCAAAACAAGGCCTTATAATCCTTCTTTACACATTTATATGGACAATTCTACAAAGTATTTATTTGCTAAAAAAAAAAAAAAGAGAACAAATCTACAAGGTTGAAATTTTAACAAAATTTAAAAAATCTTGTGAAATTGAAGGACTTTAATAAGATTTTTAAACAATCAGCAATGGCTTTCTAATTGAAGCATCCACATAAAATAAAAGCTGAAGCAAATAAACTAAGCAGCAATGGTACATTCTAAGTCTCCAGTCTAAATTGCCAGCTGTAAATATTTAAATTGTGGTTTTAGAACATAAGATTGGGAAAAGCCATTCTATAATAGTAGCGTTTTTTAACTACTAAGAAAATTGAAAATTATTACATATGTAAAAATTTGGAAAGGTAAATAATTTGATAATAGTTTATATGTTATACAGAGTTATAGATGTGTATTAAATCTATTGTTTCAGGAAAATGGTATTTAGTGCAAGAGTTGATGTAACATCAAATTAGACATGACAGTTTGTATGACATAATTTAATAATTATATAAGTAGAAAGATAGGGAGAAACAGATTTTGGATTCAAAACCCTGCTGATATGTTTTAAGCACACATAAAAGTTATTGCCTAATGCGATGCACGATTTCAAATTTCTTAATAAAATAATATAATCAGCAAAGTTAAAGATATTGAAATTTTTTATGAAATGTAACATAAAATAAGTCCTATGAATAAATGGACATTAATTGGATAAAATTATGTCTTGGATGACATGAAAATTTTGCTGTAATGCATTATAAATCTGAGATTGGTCAGACCATTCTAGTTTGATTTAATATGTGCATTCATTACAGTCAATAATAAAATTTAATCTAGTGAGAATTAATTACTTGCATTTTTAAATATATCTCATTGTTCATCTATACCTATTTATTATACAAATAAAATAAATCTGGAAAATTGTAAATTTGCTGAAATTATATTAACAGTTATGTAACAAGCAGTAAAAATGTAAGTGTCTTGTAATATTATTTTTTTCCTATGTTTATTTTTAGAAAACCACAGAATAAAATGCTTTGAATAAAGACAAATATAGGTATCCAAACTAATAGGATAAAAGATTATTTTTATATCAAAATCAATAAATTAAGTTCAGTCTTATCATAACACACTTAATAAATTTTACTGACAGTGAATATGAACATTACGTGGATAGCCAAAGTAAATCAGAAGTTGATTAAGTAAGAAGAGAAAGTTTTTGCAGAATATAAAATATACTACATTTCAAAATAATATGGAAAATCAGTGGTATATATTTAAAATTTAAGAAAATTCTAAATTTAACTATTGAGTGAAATTTAGTATTTACCTGTGACCAAATTAATATGAATAAGGTAACAATCTAAAATCATTGCCTTTTAATAAGTAAATCAAACAATATTTTTAATGGATAACTGAATAGAAAAATATTCCAAAAAACATAAAATAATTTATAAAAATTTAACATTTAGACAACTATCATGTTGAAACATAATATCCAAGTGGGCCGACAAAGTAATTTCTGTGGTTCATTTTCTATTAATTTCAGGCATCTTATTCAACAAAAAATGAAGAAATCAGAGCATAAAGGAATCACTTTAAACAACATAAATGCATAATAAATTAATCATTTTCCTTCATATTCCCCAAAATTTAAATGGTAACTATAGATGGCTTTCATTTTCAAAAATTAGAAAGCCATTTATTTAATTTCATTATAAAAAAAGAAAAATAGAGTTTCTTGTTATAAAAATTTCAGTCAAATTACAACAATAGTAAGATAAGAAACGATAGCTATTTTTGCAATCAACAAAGAAAGAACTAATAATAGTAAATTATTAAAATATTTCAGAAAGCAAGCACTAGAATTAATTAAGTTTGCTGTTATTAATACCAGATGTTAAATGGAAACCAAAAAATACAACATGCATAATATAATTTCAAAAATCTCACTACTAGTAGATTTTTCATTCTTGGATCAACTTTAGATTTTTGATTACAGTCTAAAAAAGAATGGAAGAAAATGAAATTTTCTTAACATATACTCATAGAAATAAAGTGAATGTAAACAAATTTTTAGAGCAACAGAAAATTAGAATTATGAAAATGAAACATGAAAATGGACTAAACAATTTTACATTATTAAATACAGAAAATTCTATCAACACATTTCAGATAAATCATAATATGTTTAACAAGCACTGGTATAAAACAATAGGAAACCAATAGCAAGAATGAAAATTTCAGCAAATTCAAAAGTGTACAATACAACATTGCCCTTCTGTGACCATTATTCGAATATTAATAAACCCTCAGAAATCAACATGAATAACAGATGATGAATAAATCTAATTTTCTATACCCAAGAACTGTTCAGTGGAAAAGCAGCAAAAAATATTACGATCCTTTTGAAAAAATAACTAAAATTTCAGATTCAGGTTATGCTCAAAAAGGGGAGAAGGTATCTAAGAAAGGAAAGAGAATATTTGCAACATTTCCTTTTTTATATGAATGCACTATGATGAAATTAGAATATAAGTTAAACATTTAGAATAATACTACTGCATAGTACTGTAAACATTTATATTTATAAAGAATCCTACTTCTTACAGAAAAATTTCAGATAAAAAATTCCACCTACGAATGTAATTTTGAAAAATTTTAAGGAAGATTCATGAAAGCCTGTGGAGTAAGTGTCTGTATTAAATATAAGAAAATCGGAATTTGAAATCTGTACAATGTTAAGGAAAAATTAGGGTGAAATTCAAGGCTCAATGGAACCTATTTGGAACGATGCACGATTAAAGCAGTTAGAACTAAAATCAAAAGAAACTTTAATGTACATTTAGAGGAATATAAAGACATTGTCATGATAAAATTTTGAAATAATTCATTTTGAAGTAAAATTGAAACTTAAAGACCCATTGAAACCTGTCTTTTGAAGAGTTCAAACTGTACCCTTTTTTTCAAAAAGCAGGATCGAAAATGAAATTCACAGATTCGAAACAAGGAATATCATAAGAAAAGTTGAGAATTCTGCATGGAAACGGCAGTAGTACTTGTAGTAAAGAAAGGTGGCTCTATAGGATTATGTTAGAATTATTCAGTAACATTATGTTGCAATTTAATTGAATGAAGACACACTATGCCAAGAGATTGAAGGAAATTCTTCTTAGTTTAAAAACAAGGAAACAAATCCCAAAATCAGATTTTTACCTTATAGACTTGCAGAAGAAATTTCAGCTGTCAGAAACTTTTGACAATATGCATAATGGATTAAATATTGTACAAAATTAATGTATCATTTGAACAGAGTACCTGCAATTTGTCAGCATTATACAGATGAATTATTTAAGAGTACGGAAGAAGTTAATGTATTTATAGATGACGCTACAATAAACAAAAGTAACAAGATGTCTCATTTTAAAATTCCAGAAAAAATTTATTACAGATGAATATAAAGAACAAGGAATAAAACAAAATTCAACACTAGAAAGGCAGTATAATCTGTATATCTAGAAAGACCCACAGTAACCGTTTTAACAGCTCTCTTTAAATTATCCAAAACCACACATTTTTCAAGACTAGTTTGTTAAAATATGTTTTTAAATTATATTTAGCTATTAGTTTTTATAATTTCATAGCATTTTTTTTCCTTTGTTATACCAGTAGAGTTATGTTAACATGTTTGAAAATATTGATTGGGTGCAGTTCTGCTTTTTCAAGCAAGAATAATCTGAGTATTTCTTGCTTTCTAAGCTTCACAGTAAAAACAAAGTTAAGTCCTTTAATTTGTAGTGTTTTAGTTAATAAAAAAATGCTTTGTTCAAAATATGGAACAGCTCTGCCAAATCATATCTCACTATTGTATTTGAATGGGTCTGTTTGAATTCTTTTTTTTCTGATTTTGGAAAGCCAATCAACAAATATTTTTACTGAGAATCAACTATCATCCAAAATTTAATCGAGAATTCATAAGGATTCCCTTATATGTATAGCTTCCCAATCCTTGAAAAATTTTCTCATCTACTAATATGATTCGAATTGCTTTTTAAAAAAATAATTTTGAATAATCATGTTCAAAATATCAAATATTAGTACAAAATTAACAAAAAAAAAAAAAAAATTCAAAAAGATTTTCACTATACACATGTTTTAAATTGTAGTGTTATTAATGTTTTAAAAATGAAAACTTTTCATTTTAGTTTTTAAAAAATAATCAGTTGCAATATCTATAATATTATATTTAAAAAAATAATTATCACAATTAGAACATCTGGTGAAAAGTTAAAATATTAAGAAATGGATAGTCAAAAACACATTTTTGTTCACAAAACAGCATATCTAAATTTTAAATAGTAAATTTATGGATTAATAACTTAAGTATCATTAAATTTGTAATACCTCCTACACACACAAAAAGTAATTCATAACATTTATTTTAATTTTTAAAGGCATTTATAACAAGAGAAAAAAAAATGAAACTCTTTAAACATCACAATTTGATGAGAAATAACATAAGAACAGCAGGCTAAATAACTCATTTTACAAGTAAGGAAGATATTTTAAAACACAAATAATTTAGAAAAAATGAGCAATGGAATTATTTTGTTGTCATATATTTCAGAATAAACCAAAAATTAGGATCTCTCAAACATTTACCACAGGTAGATTTTTCAGTCTCAATGTAGAAGACTTCAATATGCATCGAGTTAAATCTAGAGAAAAAGAAATGAAATTTTGTTACACTGAATGCTCAAAGAAATAAATATAATGTTGATAATCTGTTCAAAAACAAATTTTATTGTCAAGTAAGATTTCATTTTTTCGAGTATCTTGATTCTAAAGCCAGAGTTAATTTTGTCAAATAAGCGCTCAATTTTAAAACACCGAATAGTCTAAATATTCAATGGCATCTGTAGTCATTAATGCATACTGCTAATTTTTATATATATTCCAAATTAATTAATTAATTTTTATATATATTTAACTGTGGACAGAATCTACCCAAATCAAATATTTATAAATTTTAGAAAAATGGAATTTCAATATAAGCATAAAGGCTCATTTTCTACAAAGTAATTTGGGCAAATCTTCTTAAAATCTGGAACATATCAGTAATATACAAAAAGAGAAATTCCATTAAGATGCCATATTTCCATTAGGAACCAAAAACATCAAACCAGGTGGGGTAAGCCACCTTTGTAAATTTACTGCTTTATTTCATTCATTTTTTTTTTTTTTTTGTTAAATTCTAACTTACATATAACAGCGATTTGTATATTCATTTAATTTTTGACTTATATATTGATTACTTTTCACAAAGAGGATTATTTCTTGCACTGAATTAAATATATAAGAGTTTATTCAACTGAAAACATGTTTCGATGTGATTTGAATGCCACACACATATAAGAACATGAATTAACAAAAATTAGAATTCACAAGAAATTTCATTGTTACATTAGCATAAAAATTGGAGCCGATTTTGCAAAAACAATTCCAGGTTTAGAATCGCATAAAATCACTGCAGTATAATTAGCTCTAAATTCAGAGTTGAACAGAGAAATGTATTTGGTCTAACAGAAAAATATAATAATCAAAAACAACAAGAAAATGCAAAAATGTTTTTATAACGTTTAAACAATTTAATATATAAAAATTTATCAACAAATTACATATAAATTATCATATGCATAATAAATTTTAATGATACCAAAAGGAAATGATATTTGAATAAATAAGGGTCAAATATGAAGAGAATGAATGAAGAAAAAAATGTATTGCATTATAAAAATAAGGCAGAAAATCAGTGGCACACATACAAAATTTAGGAGTTTCAATAACAGAAGAATATTTAGAATGTTTCCGTGAGAGCAGTTCAACATGAGTAAAATAACAAACTAAAATTAATACATGCTCATGAATAAATCAAGTTATATTTTTAATAAATTGCTGAGTAGCAAAATGTGAATAAGAACAATAATAAAAAGGAAATCACTATAAAGTATGCATAAATTTTAGTAATGAAGTGAAACTTTTATCTAATTTATTTTATTTTGCTATCATCGATTCTAGAAATCTATGCAACCCAGAAAATACTACATACATGAAAGAAATTCTCCTGTATTTTTATCTACTAATATATAATTCATATAACCAAGAACAGAATTTAAATTACACAGACTGAAAGTAGTTCTGAAGCAAATGAAATATTTTATTATCTGATTGAAGAGGTAGGGCATTAAAAATCATTGATTCCTGATAGTAATTTTGTATGATCTCATTAATTACATACCTATAAAGCATTCAAAAAAGCCTTTAGCAAAATTAGGAAACAAATACCCAAACAGAAATATACTATCTTAAATTTTCATAATGAACTTACTGTCACAAGGCACTAGATATTGTTTATATATATAAAAAAATTATGAAGTATCTAATATCACAAAAAAAGAAAACAAACTGCCGACTATCCGCAGTAAGGTAAGAACCCCAAACAAATCATTTCTATTGATTGATTGATTGATTGAAACGTGTGAGAATGGGATTTTTGGGAACGAAGGCCGTTATCTCCTAATTCCAAGAGTTCATTCAATAGATGTTAAAAACTTTCAGAGATTGAAGAAAAATCCAGAGATACTGCTTCTTAGAAACAGCTTTTTGAATAAACGTTTTGAATGAAGAACAAGAATGGAGATCAATATTAAGTTTCGCAAAACGATTTGACCTATCATTTGCGTATTTGGAACAAAACAAGATGATATGTTCGATGTTATTTTCAAGATTACAAACTTGGCAGTGAGGGTAATTTTGTAGTCCGAATCTATTCAACAGACCTAATAATCATCTGGGTTAAGTCATGCAGTTGTGATATCTTCTCTTCTAATTTTGAGCCATCGATTAGAGGAAAACATAGTGGGAACATCGCCGATAGATTCGTGATATTTTCTATTTTGGAAGATATGATTCGTTTTTTGTAGTGAAATTTCCTGATAACAAGAAATTAAATCTTCTGAAGCAATCCACTTCAGCAATGAGTGCGACTCCGTGACCATTTTTGCTAGTACGTCCACCTTTTCATTCCATCTGTGAATGTCCTGGAGACCACACCAAACATATTCTCTGATTTAATTTTCTCCATGCTTGAATTTTGCTACCTAATCTATGAATGATTTTGGGGGACTTAATTTTAAGGGATTTTAGAGCTTGAAGGGCCGAATAGCTGTCTGTCAACAAAAGCAGATTTTTTCCAGTTACTGATAATTCATGCAGAGCTTGACAAAGTGAAGAGGCGTCCTCTGTAAATGTAGAATTGATAGGGGGAATTCTATAAATGAAGGATTAATTACAAGAAATACCTGCAATAGAAGTGAAAGATCGGGATTTGGATGCATCCGTAGCGATAATATAATAATCTTGAAATTGTTTGCATACAATTTCTTCTGAGATTCTTGATCATATAACTAGGAAGAGCTTTATTTTGAAAACTAAAGTCTGAAAGATGAATTTCTCAAAAATTGTTTTGGGAGACAATGGCGTCTGGCAGGGAAATAATATGATTTGTCGTAGCATTCAGCTTTGCAAATAGATCTTCAACTATTATTTCGCCTTTTTTAACTAATTTGATTCCAGGATTGGGATTATGATGCTAAATGAATGAATGTCATTTGCAAGTTGTCTGCGAAAAATTGTACAGCTAATCTTTTAATTTTTTCTGAGAGTATTTCCTGACCCACGATTTTCATTAAAACAATATTTGGGGCCCATTTAGGCAACCCAAGTGCTTTTCTAAGATTATAGTTTGAGTCGAATTTCAGGATTTGTATTGAGTTTCGGAGAATTTATTGGTAACAGAACTGCTATAATAAAATAGACTTAAAATGCTATTATTGGTTATGTTTACGAGATCCGTTGTTCTGAAACCATAAGTTTTATACCCTATAGATTCTAAAGCCTTAATTTTTATCTCATATATTTTTAATATAGCCCCATTTTCGTTGGTTGTTTGATGCCTAGATATTTAATATGTTGTTCCAAGGGAGAGGGAAACCAGCATATGTAATTCGAGGGGTCGATTGCAATTTCCTTTTTGATAAGTCTGCAATAGAGCATTTCTAGAAGCTCATTTTAAGTTTCCAATTATTACACCAATTGTGGACGTTTTCCATTATATTCTACAGCTTCTATGAAATGTAATCTAGGGATATATAAGCACAAAACATAAAAATGTCATCAGCTAAAATTGAGTATTCCACGCCAACATCGAGAGTTTCAAAGAAATCCGCAAGAAAAATTACAAAGAGTATGGGTGATACAACACTACTTTGAGGCAAACCTTTCTGAGAAGTGTTTCTCCTAGAAAGAGAATTTCTCCAACGAACTTGAAAAGTTCGATTTTAGAGAAAGTTGTGTATGACCTTTGAAATTCTGCCATTGATAACAAGCTGAAGGCACTTCATCATAAGACCATAATTGTAAAACGAGTCATATGCACTTTTAAGATCTAAAATAATTCGATCAAGTATTTCTTTAGATTGTGGGCTTATGTAATGGATGTGTGGATTTTATATACTGCAATCTGATTGTCCCTGAGGGGAAGGAAACCATTCACAAAAGGAGGAATTTTCTCGCAATTATTAAATGATGGTTAATACGCTGAATCAAAATTCTTTCAAAAGTTTTTGAGAAAACAGATATGAGAGTTATTGTTCTATAAGAAGTGACTTTTGTTTTGTCCTTATTAAATATAGGAATTAGCACAATGTTTGAGTGTTTCCATTTCTCCGGAATAAAAGATGTTGTAAGAACCTCTTGAAAGATGGATGTCATGTTTATTAGATCTGTGATGCTAAGATTTCTAAACCAATTTGCTGAAATACCATCAGCACCATGTGTGGAATTCCGTCCTTTTGTTATAGCGTATCTGACTTCCTGTAGGTGAATAGGGTATTAAGACAAGAAATATAATCTTCGCCTTAATCAAGTAGAACTCGCTCGTGCTCAAAACTATTGTCTGCAAAAAAATCAGCAAAAAGATTGCTTTGTTGAGATGCATTTGCGATAAAATGATTGTTATGCTGAATGAGATTTGAAATATTCAATTCTAGCCTTGAATGATTGTAAATCATATGGAGCATCGAGTAAAACATTCTAGGATTTGTAGAAATGTTGCAAATTTTGTCCCAATAATTCCGACTAGCCTCTTCGATATGAAAACAAAGTCATGCTATATATTTTTTGTGTTTTTTCCAGTCTGGTTCTGAAACGAAACGAAGGGCTCTTTTTCGAAACAGAATCTTCAATTTTTGACAAATATGACAAGATAGTTCCACCAGAGAGGATAATTATTAGTCGGAAATGGTATTAATTTTGTGTTTTCTCTTATAACTTCCGAAATCTTGCGTGTCAATGCATTTAGATTAGTTCTTGTAGTCAATACTTTTACGGATAGCTCAATAGTCCGATTAGAAACTATTGCTTTTATATACCTTGCACTTTGTTCTAAATTTGACCATGTAATTTTGACCGAGCAATGATCACTTTGAAAGGACGAATTCGAAACATAACAATTAACGCCATGAGAGATAGATGCAGAGTAAATCGAGCAGCAATGCTGATCTAGTACAAGTGGTATAAGTAGGGTTCGAAGTATTAAGAAGGACAAAAATGGAATTTTTAAGACATTCTACGAAATTATTACTTATAGGAGATGATTTATTTGATCCCCAAAGTGGGTGATGAAGATTTAAGTAACAGAATATAAAAACAGGGACGGAGAAAGAATAATAAAAAAAAACACTTTACATTTTCTATATTGAGTCCTTGGGGGGCATATAAGTTAATTATAATAAAATTTAAACCTTTATGGTAAACTTCAGTTGCAAGAATTTCAAGGTTGGTATTGTGTCTGGAGTACTTATTGGAGTAATTCTACCATATGCGTTTTTCGTAATGCTGGTAATTAAACCACCTCCAAGCTGATATTGCCTGTTAAAATAAAACAAATTTTTAGTTGAACAAACAAATTGATCTTCCTGCTTGAAGAATGTTTCTTGAAAAATCCAGAATTTGCACGTATAAAAAGAGGGAACTTTGAGCCATTTTTTAAGACCTCTACAATTCCACTTACGAAAGCCATTGTAAAAAAGAAACCGATAAAAATTCACGAAAAACCAATCCCAATGGAATTATGGGAAAAAGAAAAGGACAAAAAAGGAATGAGGGAGTCTAAGAACTAACCAAAAGCGCCTGCATCTAGTGGCATTAGAACAGCAGATGTTTTATGAATCTTGTGTAATAATGTTTCCTTTTTTGATGGCGAAAGATTTTCGCCTCCAACTTCGCGTCAAGATACTCATGACGGTTAAGTTATGCGACAACGATTCCAACAATTTTTCAAGGAAAATGTCTATTTGCTCTTCCATTTTGATTTTAATTGTTTGAATGATTGAGTAAGTCCTTTCGTTCATTTTATTGAGCATAGTCAGTCACCATTTTTTAGCTTATTTTTTCTTAGAAATTTTTATAGGGGGTATTTATTTTTACATCTACTGCGTATCTAGAATTCTTTGACTGGTTATAGATTCGTCTTGCCTCAGCTGTTGTGATATGGTTTTTACATTTTAGTTCTAAAATATCCTTTTCTTTGATAAAGAATGGACATCTCGATGTGGCCGAATTCTCTCCCTTACAATTTACGCATTTTTGTTGTGAATGGCAGATGCCTGCGTGAGTGTCGCTACACAGATGACAAATCTTTTGCTTTTCACATATCCTTGAAAGGTGCATGAAACTGTAGCAATTTGTACATTGCCAAAGATTATCAATGAAAAGTTGCACTCTTTGGTTTGTAAACCAAATCTTAATATCCGCCGGCAATCGTGTTTCTAGTTTCGTGATAAACACTGGTGGTGTCTCTTGAGAGTCGCTTTGTTTAAGAAATCTTTTGCTTCAAAAATAACAGTATAAAACTATTCAAAAGTGCCGGCACTCTCGACCGACCGACCGACCAATAGCCCATTTCTATTTAAAAATTCAATAAGACAGGGATGGCGAACCAGTGGCACACGTGTCATTGATGGCACGCGACACAATATTTTGGGCACGTCACCGATCAAAACCGTTTGCCTTTTCGTTCAAAATAACAAAGTTCGCTATGAAGCAATTCGAACAAACACGAGTGATTGGTTGCGGTACGCGGAGTGCATATTCACATTAACTGCAAGTGCAATAAAAGACAGAAATGAACAATCGACGTCTATGATTATATATGTTAGCAAAAATTGTCATATGAGCGCGGCAAGTTACTTGGCTGCAAATGTCATTAATTGCCATAGTAAGACTTTCAAGAGGTCACGTTTTTGAAGAAAGCCTGGTTAGCATGCGCGTCCTCTCTTTTTGAGGATTTTGATATTAAAGGTAAGATAATGCAACGCATCAAATTGATAGAATATCAAAATCAATTGATATTCTATCAAGAAACACAATAAAAGAAAGAATCTTAAAACTGGCCGGAAATGTAACAGATGACACACAAGGAAAAAAGTTTGGGGCGCCGGCGCTCGATTCAATTCTGGAATTTCACTACATTATTCACTAACAAGCCTTGTGTGATAAGAGTGGTTTAGCATCTTTTGATAATGTAATGGCGTTAGTCACAAAAGTAGTCAATCTCATATCGTCGCAAACTTTAAATAAACAAAAGTGTGATGCTTTGTTGGATGAAGTCAACTCGATGTATAATGGCTCACTTATGTATAATATTGTTCGCTGGTTGAGCCGTGGGAGCGTACTTCAAAGGTTTGTTGACTGCTTGAAAGAAACCAGATTGTTTCTGCAAAGTGAGGGGGAAATTGAATAATACCTATAGCTGTTGAATATTATGTGGCTTTCAAAATGGATGTGTTTTACAGACATATACTAACATTTAAATCAACTGAACGCAAAACTTCAAGGCACAAATAAAAAAATTATCACCATGATGGATCTCATTCACACTTTTGTCGCTAAACTGTGTGTTTACAGAAACGATATTATTATAAGAAACTACAAACTTGAAAATAAAATATCAAAAATATCACTTCGAAACTTGAAAAAAAAATATCAATATTATATATCATATTTAGATATATATGAGAAACCAGACAAAGAATAGTTATTGAAGAATTTATTTGCGTTATTGATTCTTCAATCAAGGAATTTTCAGCGAGATTTTCTCAGTTCAAAGAATTATCGGAAGTTTATTATGTAACCTGATGTGATTTCATTTGATAAACTGAATTTATCCCAATTCGATTGGTTGGAAATTGAAGAATTTGAAATGCAACTGATTGATTTCCAGTCTAGTTCAATGTGGATTTAAAAATTTATTGAAAGAGGAGAAAAGTTGGAATGGATTGAAACAGAAAGATTAACAAGCAACATAAGTAAAAATGACCGTAACGAAATTTTGAAAACATGGAATTCGATTCCAGAGACATTTAACTGTATGAAAAAGCTGGCTCATGCTATTTTAACCATATTTTCATCTACTTATGCCTGCGAGTCATTATTTGCAGAGATGAATAACATTAAAGATTCGCTTAGAAATCGTTTGGCAGATGACTCCCAAGCATACATTCAGCATAAATTCTGCTAAAAGTAACACCTTACAATCCTAATATATTTGTCATATAACCTGCAACAACAGTAGTCTCATTAATGTTACTTTAATTTGAATTGCACATAACTAAAACATTTATTAGACAGTGTAAAATGTATTTTTTCGTAGTAAAGAAAAAGTTTTGAGTTGTTAGTATTTAATTTTATTATTTTCCTAATAAATACAAATCAAAATTATTTGACGGCACGTCTATACCTCATTGAACATTTCTTTAGTAAAAATGCACGTTGATCCATAAAGGTTCGCCAACCCTGCAATAAGAAATGTTTCTTTCCCTATTCTACTAATGGCAGTTTGACTCTGAATGCTGATTGGCTAATGACATTTTGGGCGTGTAAGTAGCACCGCTCTATCTAGCTGTTCTCGTGATATTATGGGCCAACGTTGGAAACAGGAGAATGAAAATGTGAGTGAAACACAATTCAGCGAAAATAAATCCAATTTTTTATCTTTCATCTATATAATAGCTACTTGATATGATTTTCAGCAAAGCCTTTCGACAATTTTAGAGAATTAGAAACAGTTGTACCTTCAAACCTAATGGCAGTTTGACTCTGAATGCTGATTGGCTAATGACATTTTGGGCGTGTAAGCAGTACCGCTCTATCTAGCTGTTCTCGTGATATTGTGAGCCAACATTGGAAACAGGAGAATGAAAAAGTGAATGAAACAGAATTCAGCGAAAATAAATCCCTTTGTCTTTCTTACATGTATATAATAGCTACTTAATATGATTTTCAGCAAAGCCTTTCGACAATTTCAGAGAACTAGAAACAGTTGTACCTTCAAACAATTGCTTTTTCGAGTTTAGCCTAATAAAACAAGAGGCCTATTTACAAATTACAAAAAATATAAGTTGTATAGTTTGGAGAAAACGAAAGCTTATTAATTGTCAACAATGAATCTATCATGAGCTCCTATGATAAAAAGATAGAGAGGTTTTAAATTTTCTTTTCAAACACCTTTTCTTCAAATTTTGACATGCACGGAACACATTCTATTCATTGCAGATGCATAAAACCTTGTACAACATTATTTACAAATATGCATCTGTGAAACAAATTTTCATTTTCTTTTTTCTCTGTGCAACAGTAATAATATTTTGAGACTATTTAATCAAGCAAAATATCATACACTTCTTTAGATTTTCAATTTACAGGGCATGCATTTTTTTAAAATTTTTTTGTCAACATATTTAAAGTAAAATAAGCTCATTGTAGTTATTAAGCCGATGCTTTCATATTAATGTAATTTTGCAATGGTTTTTCTCATAATTATTTAATCCAAACGTTTCCACTTCAGTAATGTACTTGAAAATTATAGCACCACATGAAATATTCCATTTTGCTTTAAAAAGAAATATTATTCTTTAAGAAAAAAAACATTTTTTAATCGTTTATAATTATAATAAAAACAGAGATTCTATGTCTCAAATGTTCTATCCACTGTTTAGTATATTCACGTATCAAACATTTTTACATACGAGTGAAATTATGACAATTTCCCTTGTCATGAACGTCCGCGTTCCGTTGAAACGTGCAATCAGGTTTGAAATGTTAACTTTTCGTCAGATTGCCTGGGTCTATTTACTTACTAATGCATTTTATAATGAAATGGCTCTTGAAAGTTCTAATCAAATTTTAAATGCCGATTAATTATATTAGAATTAACATCAAAGAATTTTGAAACTGCTTTTTGCATATACCAGAATCGATTGTCAATATACAAATATTTTAATCTGTTAATAATGTTATTGATAAAATTGAAAATTTTACTGATTTGGCTATCAATCTCAGTAAGTCTTCCAAGATGGTACTCGATTGCTTTTCAGTTAATTTCGGAAGTATTTCTAATAAAAAAAATCTTGACTACTCTTTTATAACCTTCAAAACAATTGAAATTTTGATTTGTTGGGCTAGGATTTGATATGTATAAAAGTGGAATTATTTTATGATCCTATTTTCAATTCAGTAACAAATAAATTACATTACTATTCATTGAGATATGTTTTTATATTAAAATTTCTAGAAAGAGATTCGAGGTTTCAACGAGGAATTTGCTAAAGGATCGCAGCACTGTATGTACATCAGGTTGAACAAAGTAATTTAATTCACCCTTCTCCCCCATTTTTTAACAACATAATTTAAAATCTCCTATTAAGTTTTAAATCGAACCCTTTTCCCAACGCGTATCACTTCTAAAAACTGTTCGACGGGCACCCAGATTAGATCAAAATAAATTTGCACTTGATTTTTGTTGTTGTTACTTATGGCACTTTCCAAGCCCACTGACAGATCTGTGAGCGATTTATGCCGACTGAGCGTCTCTTGTTTTTTCAATAGCGCCAACTAGTGCCAAGAGTACGACTTAGTTACTTCATGCGTCACATTCGTTTGTACAACCCCTTTTTACAGGATGGCGCATTCACACACCTCACAGATAGAACGCAAAAGAACAACCATGCCCAAACCGGGACTCGTACCGGTGACGCCCAGATCACTGGGAAAACGCGCTACCCCTATACGAGGACGCCGACTCTTGATTTTTAGAAACTTAAAATGGTTCGAATGAAATAAATTTGTGAATTTTATGCAAGAGATTTACGTCTGGAAAATATTTGCATAATATGACATGGATGAGTAAAGTTGACTAGACGGTAAATGGAGTTTAACTATGCGCAAAGAATTTTCATGCACTTGCACATTAACTATGAACTGCCCTTTTAATTTAAATTATTTACTGTTAATTTGGAGAAAAAAAAATATTTTTGATATGTGAGAGAACGATGTTTCTTTCAAAGATATATAAACAGAGAAGATTCAGAAGTATTATTGAGGAATTTTATACACGATCGAGACGCTTTAGTGATTTCGAACTCTGGAATTCATAAACGATCGCCGCAATCCATTTTTTTTAGACATGACGAATCTGCTCACTATGCTTCCAGCAATGAGAGAGGACGATTTCCAGAATATAGAGACCAATGGGATAAAATCATGCGCGTTAATGATATCCTTTAATGCAAGCGCCTATCGAAATGTAAAGCATAACTCGATTTGAACAATGCCTAACACTATAGAGATAACTTTTCTAAATTCTACACTCTGGAAGAGGATCTTTGCTCCTGGGAATATTATTTAGACACTCTCTGTTAAAGTATTTTTATTGCAATTTCAAACATATTCACTGATCAAATATATTTTAAACCTGTGGAAATTTGAAAAAGAAAATTTATTTAAAAATGATTACCATTGAGACGATAATTTGACTTATCCGAAAATTATCAAGATGCATTTCAAGAACCCGAAAATATAGAAATGATTAAAATTTCTTGCAAATCGAAAAAAATAAGTGCATAGAAATACGAGTTTAATTCTACATTTTCATCTTAAAAATATCTAGAAACGACTGAAATAGCTGGTGAAATAAGAATAAAGCCTTTCATTGAACAAGTATCCAATGGATGGAAATAGGAGATTGAAAAGGCGAGTGAAGCAGAATTCAGCGAAAATAAAATCCATTTTTTAACCGATCATCATGTATATTATATTTACTTAATATGTTTTCAAAAAATGCTTGCGATGATTTCCGAGAATTCGGAACATTTATTTCTTCAAACAATTGCTTTTTCACATTTAGCTTAATAAAAGAGGGGCTATGTTACAGATTATAGAAATATATAAGTAGTATAGTTTTGAAAAAACAGAAGTTTATTAACTGTCAACAATGAATCTATCATGAGCTCCAATAATAAAAAGGTAGAGAGATTTTAAATTTTCTATTGAAACTTTCTACAAATTTTGACTTGCATGGAACACATTCTATTCATTACAGGTGCAAGAAATCTTATGAAACAATTATTATAAACATTATGCATCTGTTAAATCTATATATTTTTTCATCGCAAAAGCACATTAATATTTAAAGGGTAATTATCATACATTCTTTAGATTTTTAATTAACACGCCATACATTTTTTTAAAAAAATTGCCATGAACATATTCAAATTAAAATAAGTTCCCTGTAATTCAACCGATGCTAATCTAATTTTTTTAACTGATATTATTGAATTTACTGAACGATCTTTTTCAAAATTGTTTTTGCAACGTTGCTTATATATTAATTTAATTTTGGAGTGATATTTCTCAAAATCAAATGTTCCAGACGTAATAGTTTTTAATTATGTGCTTGAAAATTATCGCATCACATTACATATCCGATTTGCCATTAAAAAGAAATATAATTAGGGATATTTTACGAGCGGTTATTACGTAACCAATATCATAAAGTTACAAATACCAGTGATCAATACTTTTCAAAGAGGGATGTGATTCAAATCCTTGATACGATCTTACTGGTGATATTTCGATTACAGTTTTTGTATCACGATAGAAAGTAACAATCGATACGATATCACTGAAATTTACCGGAGTGGTGACTTCACTGGAAAGTAACAATCGATACGATCTGTCCAATGGAAGCTCTCGAACGAAATAGAAAGGGAGAAATCTGTGAATGGCTGGAAAAGTGAACGGACCGGTTATTCTTGGAATTATCGAGTCATTGAATTGCATATCATTGAAATTTATCGGAGCGGTGACTTTACTGCAAAGTGTGAAGTCGCCGTTCCACTTCATGAGAGTAACCTGGACTTTCCGATATTCGCATTTGATGATGCACTATTCCATAAAATCCTATTTAATTGCTTGTTACTTGATTTTGCATATATTCCGTTTATTGCTGGCACCATGTATTTGTAGAAAATAGAACTAAAGTAAACAATTTAAAGAAATGACAAATATATTTAATTCAAATTTTTCTGAAAAAGATTTTCTCCAATAAAGAAATTAAATAAATAGTTTTGAAAAAAATCAAATTTAAGAAGTAAGCTAAAAAAGGTAAATTAATTCAATCACATGTTACTTAAATTAATAAATTAAGTATCAATTACGATTAATAAATTTTATATTTAATATTAAGTAATAACTTTTAATTAGTAATATGATTGAAATAGCAGATATTTGGGAACAAATATTTAAAAATATCAATAGCAAAATTATTTATTATTCAAAAAATCGTAGATTATGCATCTCTATATATAATACTTCAAAAAATAAATATTTCTCATTTATTTTATAATTAAAATATAAAAATGTGTTCTATTTCCTAAATTTTCTTTCTACTATATAATTTACTTGCGAATAAATCCTTTTTACTTAAACGTGAAATTTTGACAATTTCCCTTGTCTTAATTGTTCTTGTTCCCTTGAATCGCATTGCCTGGTTTTAAATATAAACTTTTCATAAAATTGCTGGGGTCCATTTACTTACTGATGCATTTTATGATCAAATTGCATTTGAAAGTTCTAATCAAATTTCCTATGCCGATTAATTATATTAGAATAAACATTAAAGAATTTGAAATATTATTTCACATATAATGGAGAATAATTGTCAATATTTAAAAATTTTAATATGTTAATAACTTTATTGATAAAATTGCCAATTTTACAGACTTGGCTACCAATCTAATAAGTTCCTCTCCTTGCAGTACTGAATTTCACATCAGTTAATTGGGGAATTATTTCTTCTTAAGTAATAGTGCCACTTTTTTTTTACAACTATCGGAATGTTTGAAATGTTGCTTTGTGTTGCTTGTATTTGATATGTAGAAGCTGGGAAATATTTTATATGTCTGATTTTATGTCAGTAACAAATAAATTGCTCTATTTTTCATTCATATATGTTGTTATATTCAAAATTAAAGAAAGAGATTGCAGCGAGGTGTCAATCAAGAGTTTGATTAACTATCGCAGCGCCATCTAAGCAACAATTTGAACAGAATAATCTATTATGATTTTTTAAAACATTGTCTAAATCAGCTATCAGTGCGAAAACGAAATGTCTTGCCAATCTGTATTACTTCTAGAAACTGTTTGTTAACAGGCGCTCCCGTTAGATCAAAATAAAATTCCAAATGCATCTTTAAAAATGTTAAAAGGTTCGAATGATATAAAAGATAAATTAAATAAGGATTAATTATAAATGATGAATTAAAGATAATAATTATAAAAGATAAATAGATAATTTTCAAAGATGAATTAACTCGGACATTATCAGACATAATTTAGAAGTTTTATTGGGGAATTCTGCATACAATTAATATTTTTTAGGAGTTTCCGAACTTTGGAATTCAAAAAAGACCGTGGTGTCCTCTATGAAGCGGTTTGTACAAAGTTTATTAACTGTTGTATTATTTAAAACAGCAATTGGTTTGAAAATAAAAGGTCTTGCCAATGAGTATTAAGGCCTAATCAGACGGGCAAATACCGTCTACACTTTCGTGGACAGTTTTCCGTTTAACCTCGCAACCAACCGGCCAAGAAAGATTTTCGTCATCGTTAGCTCTTTTCAACCTGTTTGAAAGCTTTGACGATAGTGACGGAAAAATCGTTTGCAAACGAAATTCAACCAATCGTGTATGACTTTGGTAATGACGTATTTGTCAAGAATGGCACGATTGACGACAACATGAAACTTATTTGTAAACATATTTCCGAATCACTCCATCTCTGTAAAAAGAAGACAAAAAAGTTGTAAAAAAAAATCGGTTTTGATTGGCTTTATTCAAGAAAAACCGGCTTTTTGGAATCAACTGAATATTCATTATTAAAAAAAATGTTATATGAAGAAATTCGTACAAAAATGATCAGTCAATAGTCTTCAAAACCACGAAAAATTATTTTCAGAATTAAAAATTTGTTAATGTTTATGTGAAGTCTTCTTTTTGTGAAATATATTTGATCAGATTAAATCTTTAATTTTTTTTTTTTACATATTGGTATAATTTTTGATTATATGCTTTGAATTTCGAAAATATGTAATTAACATCTTCCATACAATTAAAAAATTATTTAACTACTACGCTAATGTGAAAATTAATAAGGATCAATTCATTTTCTAACCACTGAATTGAAATAGAATTCAGCAAATTATATAATCACATTTGAGGTAATTGTAAAATATGAATGATTCTGCTGCTGTTTAATGTTTTGATGAAAAAATTAATAGTGAAGTTTTTAATTTTAAAGTTAATTGCACACCCATCCACAAAATCTCTTTTTTTAGTAGCGTATTAGCGTAATTCTATGTTCAATTTGATATTCAAAATACCAACACAGACACATTATGCAGTTATTAGATTTTTTTTATGTAAACCTGTCATTATTAGAGAAAAATTAACAAAATTGATGGGACAGCAATATATCCCAAGATTAATAAAACAAAATTGTTACTTAAAGTACAAAAAAGTTAAAAAAAAATAGCAATAAGAAGCCATTATAAACTGTAAGTTCCTGAGTAACATTTGTACGATCAAACAAATATTTACACTTCAGGAAAGACTTGTTTGCAGTGACGGATAAAAGTTAACAGTTTATTTACATTATATTTTTCAAATAATATTTTGAATATAAACATAAATTTCAATTTCAAAAAGATTATTATTTTAAAAAGATTATCATTATCCGGAACTTAATTTCTAAAATATATTAATGTTAAGGAGTTTAAAGTTTCTTAATGAGGAGTAAGAAATTTTGCAAAGTATGAAGCTAGTCAATATGAATTCATCAGAAATTCGAAGTGCGGCGTAAATATTACTGCCACAAAATAAAAACAAATTCGAACAGTGGATTCTTTCAAACCATACAAATTAAGTGACTCCAGGTCTTCGTCGAAATATTGAAAACTGTATCGAGGAATAAATACTCATAATAAGAAATAAATAGAATATGAGTTATCGATAGTAAATTTTTAATTAAAAATTTTTTGTATCCAAATTAATAAAAAAGGAGCAAATTGAATTAATTTAACAGAAATATTAATTATTTCTTCAAAATGACAATATGATTATTAATAATAAAAATATTCATTTAATTCTGAAATCTTAATATTAAATATTTATTCTAAAAAACTTTGGGTTGTAATTCAGAATCTGTACCACTTCCGAGAATGCAGACAATGTTTATCCCTAGTGCCCCTCTCACTCAAACGTACCTACCTGTGAAAAGTACGGTTTATGATGGATTCACCCATTCCATAAGGATTAACATGGCGATTGATACGCTGGTTCTATGTCACTTGCGCTGTATAAATTTCCCCCTTTCCGCTCAAGTGTCAAGAAAGGCTACCGTATTATAAACTTTATCTTTGCATGTAAGATTTGGCGATTTTACAATGTACGCCAAATGGTCACTCACTATGAATGAGAAAGATACTCCTTGTCTCTGATAACGAAACGAAACTTTCTTGAGAAAAATGCTGATGATCCTTACCACGTTTCAAACGAGTGTTGAATATAATAAATATGAAGTGTGAGAAATTTGCTTTAAAAATGTATTTATTAAAAGGAATACGTTTAAAATTTTCCCACACGGAAGACATTTATAAAAATTATAATTCTGATGTGCATAATACAAATTTAATCTAATAAAATGAATTATAATTTTTAGTTTTATGAGGATTTAATCTTTATATCTCTTACGGTTTAACTTTATTTAACAAAATGAAAAAAAAAAAAATACTTAGACAGGGCTTTAAATTCAAATTTAAATGGATATCAATAATGTTTAGTTCTTTCTATATGTATGTACGCTTTCATGTATATACATTACACAAACTGATACTTGAAAGGAGCTAATGTATTTTTTACGTTAAAGCAGTTCAAATAATTTTTTTTTTTTTTGCAAAAAAAATAAGTTTTTTGGCTGGCTAAAATAAATGATAGGAATCATATTAATAATTTTAAAAACAGCTGCTGGTTAATTCTCAGGAGAAAAAAAAAACATTTTCAATAAGAAAATGTTGATAATTACTGAAATTCCTTCAAATCTGAAATATATTACTTCATTTTCTAGCTTATTTTGCTGTCACATTTAACTATACATAATCCAATGTACCGCAAACGCCATTTAAATGCAACATCTAAACGTGCTACATTAAAACGCTTAATTCTCAAAAACAGTATCATGAGCTTAAATTTTATTCGCAAGTAACGTAGTAGCAAATTTCTGCCTATTTTCTTAAAAGCATTGCCAATGATTTATTACTAATTTTCAATTTGTCTTAAATCTATGCACGAAAGAAAGCTAAAAATAAAATATATTACTTTATATTTTATTCGTTCTTTTGTTTTTTTCGCCCCTGAATTTCTTGCCAAAAGTATAGATTTATATAGATTGGACCTTTATCGTAATCAAAATTGAAATTACAGTGGTAAATATTCAAATATCAGGCCTTAAGATAAAAACTAATTTCACAACTATGTAAGCATGGTTTCTAAAGTCACTTTTTTTTTTTAAAGCATTAAGGGGTTGCACTTAGGAACATTTTTTTTTTTTTAAATATTGCATCTAAACATACTTTGAATTACAAAATTTCATTAAATAAGATAGGTAATTGTACAAAAATTGCAAAAATTAAATTTTTTTATATCCATCATAATTTCAAGAGTGAATTAGTATATATTTATTCTTATTTTCATCTATACAAAATTTCACATTTCTATCTAGAACATTTGTAGGGATATTCTTAGTTTTAAATTTCGAAAGACTGGCCACAAATGTGGAAGAAAGCGTTTATTTCGGAATGCAATTAGTACATCATCAAATCATTATGGCTTTAAAAAAATTTGATAATAATAACGTTGTTCATTTTCACTCTTCGGCAGTTGCACTATCGTCTTTATAAAGAATGGAAGAGAAACTGGGGGAACTGAACATTTAAACTATCTCAGAGACTTACTGGAATACTCAGCAAGAAAAGCATTGTTTTTGTTGCAATGCAAAATCAAAACTTTTTTTTTTCTGAAAAATGTTATTTGGAGAGACGAATGTTGCTTTCATCTAGATAGAAACATTAATTTGAAAAAATTTCACGTTTGGAAATGTGAAGACAATTCTTCGTGCAAGAAATTCATCATCACTCGCAGTTTTCTGTTCATATGTTACAACTGCCGTTTTTAGAAGTCCTTGAGTTGGTCTCATTTTTTACAAAAGTATATTGTATGGTAACGATAGATTCAGTTAATTTTTATTGGGATTATATCTGAACTAAGAAATGAATTAACTTTATCTATGGATATTTGATAAATCTTTGCTGACTAACTCAAAAAGCCAGTCCTCATGTCACATGAACTCAATCACATATGCTCACGCATTATTAAGTTAATGTAATTCTGCATAGGAGTTGAAGGTGTTAATTTGGAACCAATTTTTAAGCACTTTAATTAATAGAATATCCTTCTATTTTTTTTAAAAAATGTAACGAAAGTTAATAAATGTTATATGTTTTATCAAAGGAAAGATAGAATTTCAACCGCTTGAAATTGAACATGTTATATCCTTTGAGAGTAAATTTTATTGACCACAGTTTAGTACATATTATAGTATAATTTTATTCAAATACTTTAAAGATAAGGTTAGGTTATTCTTTTTTTGGGGGGAGGGGAGATACTCCAAAAAAGGCTTAAATTGGAATCAAAATTATTTCCTGAATTTGAAGAGGTCTATCGTAGCTCTCAGAAAGCAGTTATAAACGTTATCATTAATTGAAATTGGAAAAGACTAAAGCAAAAAGATAATAATTAATATAAAAAGCCACCAATCAATAGAAAAATTAAGGCTGTATTCTTTTATATCTTGAGGAAGAAATGAATAAAAAAGGAAATGATATCGTTCATAAAATATCAAACTTGAGTTCAGATTTTATATGCTGATATTAGCTTGAAAATCAAAACCTATTTTCCATTAATGAACTTAAAAAAATTAGTGATGTAATTTGTGGAATCGTATTCTTTAATTGATCCGATGAAACAATTTTAATAGGCTATATTTTTTTCTACATTAAAGTGTATTTCTCAGAGTGTTTATTACATTTTAAAAAGTAAATAAACTACAAAAAATTTACTGATTTTCTTTTATTGAAATTATTTTTCTGTCAGATTTCATTAAAAACTATTTTGGTGATTCAAATATGACAAACTTCCCTTATTTCTACTATTTGGAAAATACTCCTATTAAAATAAGCAATATCAAACTAATTTTTTTTTTTCTTAACCAATAAATATAATTACGAAGGAAACAAAATCTATAAAATGATGTGGAACGCACTAATCATTCTATTTACTGGCCAATTACATTAGATTTTTTTGTTGTTGTTAATTGATATAGTTGTATCACCAAAGCCTGAATTTGAAGTCAAAACTTATGTCTTTGAAAATTTTAGAGATCTTTTATACTGGCGAACTGCTGGTCACCAAAGGCGGCTAGTTTCTTAATAAAGATATTGCTAAGTGAAATATTGTAATATATACATACATTTTTTTTCCCTTTTATGAGTATAGATAATAGCGATTTTCAAGAAAATTCATTCAGAAATATGAGATTGTTTAAATATTAGTAAATAAAACAGCTATAAATTCTCTTATATCTTACTTCTTTTTAAATGCATTTAATTCCGCTATTTATTTTTTTGATAAAAACAGTCTTACTTTTCTATTAATAATAGAATTAATTATCATTTATTACAAGATATATGAATAAGATAAATGTATGTACAAGATCTCATAAATTCAAGATCAAATAAAATTTTTACAAAAATTATCATTATTCCATTATCACCAATTAGCCCTACCGAAATGCAACTATGCAAAACTAAACGTCACCCCTCTAGATGCGCGCCAAGTTTTCTTGCCAAAGGTTCGAATGCCAGTAAACCTACAATGCAACAAGGGTAGGGAATAATTTATGGAGCGCAAATGTTCTATTCCCGATACGCTAGTAGAAAGAACCGATCTAATCGTAAACAAGATAGAAAATACTTCTTTTCTACAATGTTCGTCGGAGTGACCTGCATTTTTAATCATTAGCTTTTGTTTCAAAAGCTTTAATGATATATAATTCCATCTCTGATTATCAAAAATATCCATGGAGTGCTAATAGGTGTACGTATTTATAAAACATATCTTTTATGTAAAAAGTGGTAGTGTATACAAGCATTTTAAATCTTTAAAAATAACATTCTGGACACTAAGCAAGAATTTCAGTATCTGTTTAATTCGTATATAGACAACTTGTTCCAACACACCTATTTTGCCTTTTATTATTTTCAGCATCAGGCGATCAAAATAATAAAAGTCAGCAAACTTCAGTTCTACTTAGTATAATAAAGTTACACCGATTCGCCTTCCGAGTTTCATCAACGATCGTAGCGGCTTCTTACTGAGACTGCAATTTAGCATTGTGTATCTTGTGTTTTCAAAGAAAAACTATATGGAAAAGCCTTTTTTTTTTAATATTTAGGATAAACAAAATGAAATTTTATTTTTATTACTGGTATGTTGTATATATTCCTGTTAAACTTCGTTCAACATTATTTAGAATATATAAGCAAAAGCTGAAAACTTTGTGCTAATATATAAAACTAGTGATAATATATAGTACATTTCCTTCTCATTCTATAGGATTCCAAATGATAAACTAGTTAAGTTTGAAATACATCTCGGATTCGTTTCGAATATCATGCGGGAAACCCATCACTTTTAGTCATCGGCAGAGGGTAAGAATTTGCCATTTGTTGTAAAGCAAAGCGAAATGTAACCGTCACCAGGCGGCGATGTTGTGACGCAAGCCTGCGAGCTGCATGATATATTCAGTACGGATTGTGATCTCGGCGTTGCCGTGTGATTATTTATTATAAGTGTATCTGTGTTTGTGCCGTCCATTTGTCAATAAACGTTATGTGTTTGAAAAACTTTTGATCTTATTTTGACTTAAGTACCCCGCATCTGGTAGATGCAAACCTATTTAATTTCTAAAAGATTCTATGTTTTGGTTTTCGAACATATTGGCGTCTGTGACAGGACCGGGTACTTTTGATTTGAATTTTTCTGCGTTTCATGACAATGAATTTGACACAGTTGAAAACACAGCGAAAATCGTATCGTACTTCCTGTACGGTATATACGAAAAAGCTTGAAGAAGAGCTTAAGAAGGAAGTAACTGAACTTAAAAAAATGTGATTATGAAGTCGCAAATTAGCGATAAATTTCATCGTTTGGAAATATGTCAAGCCGAACTTACGTACCGAATCTTGGAACTGGAAGATGCCGAAACGGCTTACGAAGACTTTTTGTCGGCTGAGGAATATCGGGATACGTATTCTGAGCTTTGTTCTCAAGGCGAACAAATGTGCTTGAAGGAAGTTAGTACGAACGAATTCCCTGAAAGACGCAAATTCAAACTCCAAAAAATTGAGCTAAAGAAATTTAGTGGAGATGCCAAAGAATACCTAACCTTCTGGAGTCAACTTAAGAAAATCGATGAAGACGCAAGCATTCCGAATGAAGACAAGTTCCAGCATTTACTGCAAGCTGTTGTGCCAAAAACGAAGGCAGCCCGTGTTGTGGAAAGCTCCCCGGCTACAGCTGAAAACTACCCAAAAGCCATTGCTCAGCTAAAAAAAAAGATTCGGACTAGAAGACTTACTGGTTCAAATATACGTGAGAGACTTGCTGTCCATGGTGATGAAGAATGCGGCCTGCAGACGTTCCAAGAGCGACCTTCCAGCATTATATGACGAACTGGAAGGGAAAATACGTCCCTAGAAAGCTTAGGACGTATCTAGGAAAAATATGGTGTATCCACTAATCGAATCCTCTTTGCCTGAAGAAATTTTATTGGCCTGGGAAAGCAGCCGGAATCAACGTAGCCTTTCAGAGATCTAAAGATGCACGAACTTTAGAGGTCTTAATGAACGTCATACGCCAGGAAGTAAAAGGTGAAGAAATGACAAACCTTGACAGACCCCAACCAGGCCGTCGTAGAAGGGATAATTGCAGAATCCATAATGAACAACTACAACCATAGAGCTGATATAAATGGAGGAAGCTAGTCGCTTGTTTCTAGTCTAAACAAGTGTACGCAACATGAGAAGAGTCACATGTGAGAAATCGGGCCTTTTTTGGCGCCATATCGTAAATCTTGGCATACTCAAAAACTGCCGCGTAACGTTTTGTTTCCCGGCATTGGGTTCGGTAGGTTTTAATTTCCGGTTAACATTTCCTAAATAATAT
>JAPMOR010098662.1:54205-122770 GCA_026543865.1 Argiope aurantia
TATATATATATATATATTCATTCTTTGAAAACTAAGCAAACTGGTTTTCTTTTTTACATCAGTAGCCGAGTTTAATGATTTAAATTATGTTTAATTTTTAACTTTGTTTTTGTGCATTAATTAAAAGTGAGTATTTTTCTTCTTTAAGTAAACATTTTATTTCTTTTCTTTACCCCAAAACATCTTTTAATTTCACATTACATGTTCAAATACTTTTATCATTATCTCATGCAGATAAAAAAAAAACTTTTTATAATAAAAGCGGATTATAAAAGTGACCTAGGTCTTTTTTTTCTTCTTGAATATTCTGCATAATATTTATTTTTGCATAAAAAATGAAAAAGATATTAATTAAAACTGTTAAATTATTTTGAAATAATTTAGAAAGAAAAAAAAAAAAAGACACTAGCTTAAAATCGAACCCAGATTTCTTGAACGCTACGCCAGGGCCCTAACCAATACACTACTCGAGCGCTCGTTCGTAAACCACATTATTAGTATATAAGCTAATTTGAAAGTTTTAAGGTTGACTATTGAGTCTTAATATTTTCCTTAATAAACATTCTAAATGTATACTATCATTATACAAAATCTCATTCCCAACTCAATTTTAAACCTCGTGCCTTCTCCTTGTTAATATCAGTTTTAAATATTTCGCTTCTGGTTTATAGTGTTGGCGGTAACTTTGCTTCGCACTACCGCAGAAACAAAATTAAATCATTTTTGGAATCTTAAATGTGTTTATTTAATACAAAATAATAAGGAAATTCGAAATATTTACGAAAACGGTGATTTTAGGTTATGTGCATATCGCATAGTTGTTAATAAATATTAACATTCAGACAAAATTTTTATCTGTAAAGGTAGTATTTCTTTCTTTAATAGTTTATCTTTATAATATCCACTAGTTTCTTTTTAGATCTTAATTAAAATTTATAAAAGCATGCAATTACTGCTAACACATTTATGAAATTTTACTATATAACATTTTCAATAAAACATACGTTTTAGTTTCACTATTTCATTCACAATGATGATTTAATATCTTTTACGGTATAATACGATTCGAATATTTATGGTAAAAAAGAAACAACATATTGGAAATAATAAGGAACTTTATTTGCACTAAAATAAATACACAATTATTAATCGGTCAATAGTGTTTATGTAAACACTTGTATTGGCGAGAAAAAATCACGCCAAGCTTGCAGCCAAGCACTTGCAACACATTCGAGATTAAAATAAAGCAAGTAACAAAATATAATGCAGTTACATCAGTTTAAATGAAGCTTAATAACAAATTAAATAAATTTAATGCAATAACTAAACCAAACTATGAAATATTATTCAGTTTTAGCACCAAAATCAATGAGTGATGGAGGTTACGACATTTTAAATTGACTTAAAATGGATATAAACCGAATATGTTTATTGTACATACCTGTGAAAGGATACAAGACTATCCTTAGAAGCTTTTTCTTTGCATCCAATTGCACAGCAATAGTTAACCATGGCTTAAATAAGTTTTAAAATCCAACAGTTAAAAGCGAGAAAAAATCTGCCATTGAAATATAATGGGAAACGGAGAATGCGGTTACAGTGAACACAAATTCTGTCCCTAAGTCACGTGATTTTATTTTGTCCTGAACCAAAGTAGGGTTGCTCTCCCTCTATTAGTATCTCAGCTCTATGGCTACAACCGATTGAATCAACAACCGCATCAGCGTTGGCAAGTCTTGAAACGCAAGGTAAGAGGGTTCAAAACTATTTTTTGTGACAAGTTAATTATTATTAACACAATTAATATATTTTGTAAATATAATTGTATTTCTACTTTTCACATTTAAATATACTTCTCTTTAAAAAGTTTCCATCAATAGTCGTTCTCAAATTCAGCTTTGAAAATATTAATAGATTAATAATTATAAAACTTCATTATTTTTTAAATTTTAGAATGAATAGTATCAGAATTAAAGTAATTATGTAAATTTATCGTTGGATATATTCATTATTAGTAAATAATAAATGGTTTCATGTAATATTCAAACATGATAATTCCAATTTGTGTTGAAGTTCACTGTGCAGATACTCTTGGAAAATGAATGTAGCCTTTTGCAGTCCACTGTTTCGTGTTTCTGGACATAAAATTCATAATTTAGTTTTCATGAAATTGATGTTGTATACTATTTCCCCCCCCCAATTTATTCAAATTAATTTATTTTGTTGTATAAGTTATCTTGGACCTGGCTACCAGTACTGTAATAAAAACAATAGATTAAAAGGGGTAAAATAATAATTTTATGTCAAAAAGTTTATTCAAATTCTATAATTTTTAATTAAGAATGTTTCTCTACTTAAATTGAAGGTAAATTATATAAGAAGCTAATTGAAATTAAGAAAATGCATATTCTCTATAATTTTCTCAAGGATTGATCAATATATTAGTACTCTTCTTTTATTAGCTTGTAAATTATTTCTGCTGATAATGAAAATCTTGTTTTGCTAGGAATTGAAATGTTATGTCATTGTTGAAATCAATTCCAAAATTTTAAGATAATACTAAGGTTTTACTGTTTTTTTTTGTTTTTTTTTTACTGTTGCATTTACTAATATTTTATTATTGCAAGCATTTCTTTTGGGTTATTTGGAAATTTTCTTTTCTTTTAAACTATATGTGGAATGTGACCTTGGAAACAGGTACTGATAGACCCAACCACTTCGGTTCATGGGGAGGGAAGGTAGAAAAATATTTTCAGGCATAGGGTGTTTTAACACCCCACGCGCGTACTGCCGAGATAATGATATATTTTCAATTCTGTTTATGTAATATAAAATTTCAGTTTGCTTTTGAATCATTCTTATCATTTAAGTACATTATTTGAAATATATTTTTCCTCTTTTCTAATGCTTATTAATTATTGTGCATAATTTCTCCATATTTTGTATGCACTTAATATATTTTACCGACATTTTCTAATAATTCTTAAGTATTGTTCTTCATTCTCTCATTTTATGTATACAATATGTAAATTATTTTACTTGCACTCACTTGAAATGATATTGTTGAATTTTATTCTATCTTAAAATATTTAAATTGTGAAATTTCTGATGGTTTCCTTTTTTAAATTTAACATCCACTTAGTGTGTATTAATGGTTTAAAATTGTAGTGCGTTTAAAATATATTTATATTATATAAAAATTAAAATTTTGCAACTTAATTCTAATTTCCATATAGTTTTTAAATTTTTCTGGTATTAGCGAGTGAATTAATTTGGATTGAACTTTTTTATCTGGTATTTATTTCAAAAAAAGTAAATAATTGCATTGTATAATTAATTATCCATAAAAAGGTGTAAATTAGGATTACAAACCTTCATTTGTTAAATCTTTTGCTGGCTTAGTTCTGACTGGCTTAATATTTATATTTCTCATTATTTATATTTCACTGGTTGAGAATTGTATCCTCTTCAAAGATTTTATGTCTGAGGGAAAAATCTCATCAGGTTAGAGAAGTCGGGAAAAAATGTGTGGAAAAATATTAGAAATCGATGTTGTAAATGATCATTTGATTCCATGTGGTGTCTGTGAACTACAGTCTTATCATGATAAAACTTTCAGAACTTTGCTACTCATTCGACAGGATGTTTTCTCTTCCTGAAAATGCACAGTATAATGTATGTGATGTGAGTATTTTAACTGACTAGCCAGTCTCATCATATTATTTGCCTACTTTGTGGAAATTGTTTTAATTACATTTGGAAAGAGATTTTAAAAATTTCCTAAATTTTGAATGTGAAAGGATTGTTTTCATTCTAATTTCTCTTTATATCATTGCATCATAATATTCATTCCGTGACTCTTTACTAATATTTTGAATTCATGTTACATCACAAAATTTTTTTAACATGAAAACTATATGCACATCAAGTATACTGTGTGCATGAAAGTTTTATATCAGTTAAATTCAGTTTCACTCTGCATAGAATGCTGTATATTTATAGCTGTTGTGGAGGCTTTTTGATATTTCTCATTATTATTTTGTTCCTTGATGCTAATGGGATTAAAAATATTATTTTTGTATCAGATTATACTTTTGGACTTTGCTCAAAGAATTTTCGATGTATTTTGAATATTAAGCAGTGCTAAGTAATAAATTAAATTGTACTTAATTATTAAAGATGATAGCTTGCATTAAATGTGCTACGACTCCATGTACTTTAAAAACCAAATATTGTTTTTAAATACTTTCTAGGCATAAAAGTTTTGTTGCTGTGATGAACTGATTTTGAACACATTTAAAACACAATTCTCTTAAGAAGGCTTGTATTGTTGATCATTGAAACATTCT
The DNA here is from genome assembly GCA_026543865.1 of Argiope aurantia. Lineage (NCBI taxonomy): Eukaryota > Metazoa > Arthropoda > Arachnida > Araneae > Araneidae > Argiope > Argiope aurantia. The sequence continues at coordinate 58,555 of JAPMOR010098662.1, forward strand.
GTTTCTTAAATATTTTAGGATTAATACTCAAGAACAGATCTTTTATGTCTGAGAAGGATTGCAAAGTTACAATACCTATGAATTAAATTTACTCGGACAGGAGATTTTAGAACTAGTAGATGGTGCTGCATATTATTTTTTGTATTATTTAGTAAGTGTTAATCTATACTACTATTATAAATGTGAAAGTTTGGATGGATGTTTGTCAATCACGTCAGAATGGCTGAACGGAATTAGATGAAATTTAGCACAGAGGTAGATTATAGTCACAAATAGGACATAGGCTAATATTTATTCAGGTTAATTGAGTAGTTAATTTTTTATTAATGAAAAACTAACCTTCTCGCGAAAAATCTGAGGCCAAATCCCGTCAAAAATGAATAAGGCTTCAGTTTTTTTCCCCCACGCTAATCAATTTAGGCCTAACGTGTTTTCGACCGAATATTTCAAACTTTTCTATTTATTTTCTTAGTGTTTGATGCATTTAAAATTAAGCATTGTTAATAAATCAATCTTTCGGATTCATTCTAAAGTACTTTTAAATTAAAATAAAACATGAATTAAGGAAATTGAAAATTTCTAATCTGCATTGCGTTACCCCAACTGGCGTAGAAAATTCACGCATTTACGTACGCCAACTGGCGTTGAAAATTCATGCATGCACAGTGTGTTCTGATTGTTGACTGTGTTTTCATTTTAATTGATATTTTAAAAATTTTTGTATTATACTGTTGTAGCTATCTCAATTTCGATCGATAAATAATAGACTTGTTTTTAAAGAAATACGGACATGATTTGCTGATTTGTTTTATTTCAAGTATACTATGTAAATGAATTGTTTTTAGGTTACTTGAATGCTTTTGTAATTAAATTGTATTTATATTTATACTATTATAAATGTGAAAGTTTGGATGGGTGGATGATGGTTAGTCAATCACGCCAGAATGGTTGAACGGAATTGGATGAAATTTAGCACAGAGAGATTATAGTCTGGAATAGGACATAGGCTACTAATTATTCCAGTTAATTGAGTGGTTAATTTTTTTATTAATTAAAAACTAACTTTCCTATTAAAAATCTGAGGCCAAACTTCCATTCCCCCCCCCCCCACACACACTAATGAGGTTAGGTTTAACACTAAAGCTACCACGAGCCGGTCAAATGACCGCTTCCAATGGCAATTCCAATGTATCGGTGAAATGAAGGTAGGTTTAGTGTTAATATATTTTCGACCGATTATTTCAAAGGATTCTGTTTATTTTCTTGGTGTTTGATGCATTTAAAATTAAACATTGTTAATTAATCCATCTTTTGGATTCATTCTGAAGTAATTTTAAATTAAAATAAAACAGATTAAAGGAAATTAAAAATTTCTAATCTGCATTTGTGTTACGTCAACTGGCGTTGAAAATTCACGCATGCACAATGTGTTCTGATTGTTGACAAGTGTATTTTCATTTTAATTAAAAGTTTAAAAATTATATATATTATACTGTTGTAGCTATCTCATTCTTGATCGATAAATAAAATAGACTTGATTTGATACGGACTCGCTGTTTTGTTTTATTTCAGGTTACAATGTAAATCAATTGTTTTTAGGTTAATTTGTGTTTTTGTAACTAAATTGTATTTATGTTATATATTTTTCGCATATGCTTATAGTTTTAAGTTCATCGGTTTTTAGATTAGTTTTAACTTTTTTGATTTGTTATCATTTAATAGTTTTTCGAAATGTCCAGAAAACGCAAATCTAATCTTTAGAAGAGGAGTATGGGGCTATGAAAGTAGCTAGAAGACCTGTTTGCAATTTTAGTGAGCACTTGCGTGAAACCCCCTCCAGCTGTGGGATAAATACAAGGACGCTCTATCAAAAGATATCGTTCATAGGCTGGATGGCACTCACAATAACCTAATCATTAATGAACCCTTGGTATTGATTGAGGATAAACTGATTTCCATATCTGGAAAAGGTTTCACTGATTTCAGCCTACTCCCACCGCAGCGAAGAGGGGAATTATCAAGTAAAGTAATTTTTAAGTTCCAGAACATTTTAAATGTAGTTGAATTGCTTTTATTTAACTTTCTTATGTAATTATTGCATTTTATTCCTCGTTTAATGGCTCATTACTAATTTCTATAATTCATATTAAATGTTTGAAAGTATTTTTAATCTGAATAACCATATGCACATCAAGTACACTGTGCCCATATAAATTATTTAATCTCTGCTAAGGTGTCTTTTAATATTTCTCAATGTTGTTTTGTCCTTAGATATTAATGCACTAAGTGTATTGGGTTCCATTTCTATTTTAGATGATGTTTTTGCTTTTCAGTGGAGAAATTAAGACATGCTTAAGTATTCAACATTTATAAGTAAAAAGATTGAATTTTACTTGAATAGTTAAATATTTAATGCAAGCGAATATTTTTTTTCGTCAAGGTCTTTTATATCTCATTTATTATATATGAATTCTTATTGGGGATAAATATCTTGATTACAAAATTATAACATATTTTTGAATACAATTAGATTTCTACTTTTTCACATTAAATCACAATTTGTTTTTTAAAAAGAAGAGTTGAAAATAATGATCAGCGTCAGATTTAACTTCGGAAATATTAATAGATTGATATTTATGAAAATCTCTTTTTAAATTTGAGAATGAATTTTATCACAGTTAAAAATTTCTCTCTCTCTCTTTACTTTATTTATTTATTTATTTTTTGCTTTGGAATATTCTAAATACATACTGCTCGATAAAATATACTTTTTTGAATAATATAGATACTTTAAAAAAATTTTCAAGAATGACAATTCTAGTTTGTGTTGAAATTTATTGTGCAAATAAATACCGATGATATAAAAAGCGAATTTAAACAATTTTATACCTAAAAGTTCATTAAAAATTTTTTATTTTAGTGGAAAATGCTAAATTTCCTTTTATACTTAAATTAAAAGTAAATTTAATAGGCTGAGTTTTAAAAATAAGAAAAATCTTACTCTTTCTTACCATGTTCATAAAAATATATTTGTGCACCTTTTCTTTTGTTGGAATGCAAAATCATTTCTGGGGATGAAGATCGTAATCTGCTATTCTTTGGAATGTTGTGTCTTCATTGGTAGAATGTATTTTAAACTTTAGAGGTGATGCTGAATCTTGCACATTATTTTATTTTTACTTCAATATTTCATAAATTTTTTGAAATATTTTTGCTTTGCAATTTAAATTTTTCTTGAATCATTCTTGATAGTAGATTATATTAAATTTGCTTTAACTGTATGTTCTAATAATTATTAAATATTGTTCTACATTCCTTCATTTGTTGAAAACTGCATAAATTATTCCACTTACTCTCACTTCAAAAGAAATTGTTGGACTTTATTATAAAATATCTGAAAATGGTTATTTTCTAAAAATTCTTTTTTATTCCCCCTTTTTTTTAAATTTTTATTTAACATCCACTTAATATTTTATGGTTTTGAATGACTTATTTATTTTATTTTCTTTAGTTTTTGGAATGCAATAGGATTAATTTCATTCTACTTTTTATTATTCCACTTTAATCGCTCATTAAAGACTTGTTACCAATTATTCTAATCCATATTCCATCTTTGAATGTCTTATTAACCTGGAAAACAATATTCATATCTCTGTGCATTAATTGTTTATGTCAGGCAGTGCTTTTATTTCACATTTTAAAATATCATAATGTCATAATAGCTGCTTAGGTGATATATAATTTATTTTTCTGTATAATTTTCTTTTTCTTGTTTATGGTATTAAACATATTAAAATGTTTCTATTTCTAATAGTACTTATGGACTTGACTGAAGAAATTTTTGACATATTTTGAAAATTGAGCAGTGTCAAGTAATAAATTAAATTTTACCTCTTGTATTTAATGATGGAGCTTGCCTTAAATGTTCTATTCTTCCAAGTTCGTTTCAAACTCAAATATAAATTCTAATAGTTTTTGGTTGTAAAATTGTGAAATATTTTTGAATGCATATTTTTAACATATAGGCACTAATCTTTTAAGAATACTTGCATAAATGATTAATATCACATTTAGCCTTGAAATGATTATTGGATTAAGACTTATGAACATCTCTTTTGTGTTTGAAAATGAATGATGCGAGTTACAAATGACGTAAATTTGCTGAATCGAAAGACTTTCCAAATTTTAAACAAGTATTTATATATGTATTGGTATTCATTTTGCGAATATTCATAATGGAAAAAGTAATTATTAAAATGATGATAATGTGTCTAAAAAATTTTAAAAAGTGTTATTTCTGAGTTGAAGATATTTAATGCAATTCTCTAATTATATTGTTAGTTAATTTTTTTAGGCAGATAGTTGGTAGAGAGGTTGCTCTTTCTTATTATCATCTTCACAACTATAGTTATTATAATTGTTGGAGTCAATTCTAAACATTTTAGATGGTCAATAATTTTGATTCCCCCCCCCTCTCCCTTTTTTAATACAATATTTAATGATATCCAAAAAGTTTTGAGGAATTATTTGAAAATGTTTCTTTTTAATGACTAATTTTAAATACTGATTATATAATATAAAGTTTTGTTTTTCTTGCATCATTCTTGTGAGTAGAAATTGTTCTTCTAATTTTGTATAATGCACATATTATTTCACTTACCCTCACTTCAAATAAAATTGTGAAATTTTATTATAAAATATCTTAAGATATTTTTGATAATTTCTATTCTTTTTATTTAACATGTGTTTAGTATTTTTTTAAAAATTGAATGATAATATTATCTGTTAAATGTATTTTAATGAAATGCAAGTTTAAAATATTGATCCTTTGATGGGAAAATGAATTTAAATTGAATTTTTTATTGGTTATTTCTTGCAAAGTTAATAAATATCTGTGAAATAATCCAAATAAAAGCTGAGGATAAAATGCCTTACGTGACTAGGTGTATGCTTTTTATTTTTTTCATGTTGGGAATTGTTTCCTTTAAAAAATTCATTTGGTAAAAATTCTCCTTTGGTTAGAGTAGAGAAATAAATTGATTGTAGAAGTACTGGGCTGTGCCTTTAGGAAAATAATTTTATTCTCAGTCGACCTTTTCAAATAATGTCTTATAATTATTGAACATTCACGACTACTGCTCTTCTGACAGGAAATTTTAATTGTCTAGAATTGCAATTATCTTTTTCTAATGGTGTACCAGTAATGAATATGAATATTTCAGGGTACTAATTTCAAATATGCCTTTTTTTCTGTTACATAATTTTAATTTGAAAAATAATGTTGATATTTCTGATTGTAATGGGTATGTAGCACTGAAATCACAAAACAGCTGTAGCAGTTGCAAAACAGTGATATAATGAAATCTATACAATAAATCAGTTTAATCTTAATAAGTGATCAGTATATAAATTAGAATATAAATCAATATAGAAATTGCATTAATTTTGTGTCAAATGTATATTAAAAATTAAAATTTGAAAATATTCAGAAATGAAATAATGATGAGAAATAATGAAAGAAAAAAATGTTAGGAAATCAAAGTGATCATTAGTCGAGATGCGCTAAAATATTAACGGCAATTTATAACTGATCGTGATAACTGAATTGTATAATCTTCAATGATTTTATTCCTGGGGGAAAATTCTCATCAAGTTAGATAAGTCAGAAAAAATGTGTGGAATAATATTAGAAATTGATGTTGCAACTGATCATTTGATCCCATGTGGTGTCTGTGAACTACAGTCTTATCATGATAAAACTTTCAGAACTTTGCTACTCATTCGACAGGAAGTTTTCTCTTCTTGAAAATGCACAGTATAATGTATGTGATGTGTGTATTTAAACTGATTAGCCAGTCTCATCATATTATTTGTCTGCTTTGTGGAAATTGTTTTAATTACATTTGGAAAGAGATTTTAAAAATTTTCAAAATTTTCTATGTGAAAGGATTTTTTTTCATTCTAATTTCTCTTTTTATCATTGCATCCTAATACTCATTCCGTGACTTTTTACTAATGTTTTGAATTCATGTTACATCACTTAAAATCTTTTTAACATAAAAACTATATGCACATCATGTATACTGTGTGCATGCAAGTTTTATATCAGTTAGAATTCAGTTTCACTCTGCATAGAATGCTGTATATTTATAGCTGTTGGGGAGGCCTTTTGATATTCCTTATTATTATATTGTTCCTTGATGCTAATGGAATGAAATATATTATTTTTGTATTAGGTGATGCTTTTGGACTTTGCTTAAAGAATTTTCGATTTATTTTGAGATTATTAAGCAGTGGTAAGTAATAAATTAAATCTTACTTAATTATCAAAGATGATAGCTTGCATTAAATGCACTATGGCTCCATGTACTTTAAAAATCAAATATTGTTTTTAAATTCTTTCTAGTCATAAGTTTTGTTGCAAAACTATGAAATGATTTTTTCACATATTAAACTTAATTCTCTTAAGAAGGCTTGTATCATTGATCATTGTAACATTCCGTTTCTTAAATATTTTAGGATTGATGCTCATGAACATCTTTTATGTTTGAGAATAATTGCAAAGTTACAATACTTATGAATTAAATTTATTGGGTTAGGTGATTTTTGAACTAGTAGATGGTGATGCATATCATGTTTTGTATTATTTAGTAAATTCTCCATAATATTCAAAGCATCTGTTCCAATATGTGCAGAAATGTGTTGTGTAAATGTTCATGTTGTAAAGTACTGAAATAAAAAAAGAATTATGTCTAAAAATATTTGAGAGTTATTTTCTATAAGGGAATGACAAATGTCTTTCTCTAGATAATTAAAATTAAATTTTCATAAGCATGGAGTTAAAAATATGAAAATGCAAGATCTCGACAATCTTCACAAAAGTACATCAGTAATTAAGTATTTACTTTTACGAATATATAAAATTATTTCTGCTGATAATGAAAATTATATTTTGCTATTCTTTGAAAAGTTGTGTGAGAATTATTGAGATGAATTTCAGTCTTTTGGGATGTTACTAAATTTTACTTTTAACTTTTTTTACTACAATATTTAATAAATTTGTTATTTCAAATATTTCTTTTCAATGGTTTGATAATTGTCATCTCTTTGAATGGTATATTTTCGATATTAATTAGGTAATTAGGTAATATAAAGTTTAGTTTTGTTATTCATAATTTTTTTTCAAGTAAATTGCTTTAAATACTTTTGTATTCAGTACTTTTTATATTTCATAATCCTTATAATAATTTGTTCTATAATAATGATGGTTATGTTTCTATTTCAGATAGTTACTTTTTGATTTCATTTAAGAATATTCCGATATATTTTGTATATTGAGGAGAGGTAAGTTTTAATTATTTTTTATCTGAAGTATTAAAAATGGTAGCTTGCATTTTATTTACTGTGTATCCATATTCTTTGAAAGTCCAAATATTATATGCAAATTCTTATTGGGCATATTCTTCTTGGTTGCAAAATTATAAAATGTTTTTAAACACAATTAAATCTATACATTTCATATTTAAATACAAATTTGTGCAATTTAAACAAGTCGTCTTTGTCATATTCTGCTCTGAATATATTAATGCTATAATGTATATAAATATTAATTTGAGATCATTATTTATTAGAGAATGAATAATGTCATTTAAAATGCAGGTTAAGTAAATTTAATGCATCAGAATGTTTTATAAATACTACTACACATGGATGGGTGTAATTTCTTTCCTAATGGGTTATATGTGATTCTCCATTTAGCTCATAAACAACTATTTCAGTATGTATTGATATTTAATTTGCAAATTATTATAATATAAAAAAAGGTAATGAAATGAAACTTTAATAGTATTATAGAATATGCTTTTCTCTAGTGTAAAATGTTGCATGTCTTAATTTAATAGACAATGTCTCAAAAACTGATAATGAATGTTGGTTGGATTTAAGTACAGACTTAAGTGAAACTGTTGTTTTATATAATTGTTACTACATACAGCTGGTAGTATGTGTTGAAAGTTATTGTCAAGATGCTAATAAGTTAAGTATTCAAATTAACGTTTTATATCTAAAAGTTTATTGAAAAATGTTTTTCAAAGTGTTGACTGTCTTTTTCTAGTTAAATTAAAAGTAAATTTTAGAGGCAAGAAGTTGAAATTAAGAAAAAGCTTGCTCTCTACCATCTTCACAAGAATTGGGCAATTTTTGAGTACTTTGATTAATGTGTCAAATAATTTCTGCTGAAATTAAAATTTTGCTCTTGAAAAGTGCATAAATTTGAAAATCATTTTTAAGCACCTTAAACATGCTTAAGTTTGAAAAAGAATCCTTATGAAATGTTTAATTTTCTTAAAAACAGAAACTTTCTGGTTTCTGTTTCTTCCAAACACTGGATACAATAAATTGAGAGCATCATTGTAAGGCTTTGTTTATCAGATGGATCAAGGAGGGATAAAAAATTGAAAAATTTGGAGAAGGAATTCAGAGATTTTTTTCTTCCAGTTCCCTCTTTTTTCAATACTGTTTATTGAATCACTAGAATGATTATCTCAAAGAGGCAGTATGAAATATGTACTGAGTTATTCTTGCAATTCAAAAAACTTCAAAATTAAATTTTTAGTGTTTTAGATAGCAAAGAATTTATTTATTTATGCCTGAAAAATTTATGCTTAACCTTTTATGTGTTGTTAAAGAATAGGCAGATTGGGCCTATCACTGGGAAGTGGAATATAGATTATCAAGATTTTTTTCATGGCAAATATATGGTGGAAGCTACTCTATAAACCCTTGGAATGGAGCCTCTGTTATACATTACACATTCAATCATCATTCTGGTTAATAAATTGTTTTAACGTAATCCATTGAAGGACATATTAAAGGAGTTTTATTGTGGACATTTATACATTAGTGGGTTGCCTAATATCCAGTGTGCTGAAATTTTAACTTGAAAGTCATAAGTTTTCAGTGATTGTGATTTCTTTTGCAGTCTTTTTTTATGTGCCATCCTTTTGAAAGTTGTTATTTGTTGACTCACTCTTGCCAAATTATAATTTTAATTTTACAAAAATATTTCTAGATTTGATCTTAAATTTAAAATAAAAACTGTTTTTCAATGCTTTTATTCTTTAGAGTTCAGATTCTATCACTTTTTTTTAAAACAAATTTTGCTTTTTCTCTTTTTGTAACTCTTACAGATTTTTTGTTTATTTGTTTCGCAGTGAAATCTCTATCGATTTTGGTAAAAGTTAGGAACATGGAATTTGGTATTAAGTTGTTTCTTTTACAAGAGAGGTCCACTAAGATTGATTTCTGAAAATTTTTATTAGAAATATGGCTAAAAATTAAAAACAGAAATTTAAACATTTTTCCCAACATAATATCAAAGCATATTATTGCAATGCAGCATCCCAAGGATGTAAAAAAAAAAAAAAAACTTTTCAATGATATCAATTTTATTTTGATGTATTTTGTATTTAATTATAGTAGTTTTGGGAAATTAAGTTTCGACATTGTTTGTAACAATTATTTTAAATGTAATGAAATTCAAAATACTCCTTAATTTTGCTACATTGAATCATTCAGTCTTGTGATTTTACTGCTGTCAGCATCATGATAAAAACTCCTTTTTATCAATTTTAAAATAATTTAATTTAACTTAAAAGAAACTTAAAGAAATTCATTAAATAAGATTCTTTACTTGATGAGTCATTAAATTTTCATGTCATTGTCAGATTTTGACTAGTATTGCCTTCAAAAAATACATTTAAAAATGTATCAACTGAGTTTTCTTTTCATTTTACTACTAACTACAAAATGGGCATTTTTTTTAACTTTGTGTATTTGTTTGTATTATTTATGAAAACATGGAATTGTTAATTCATTTTCATTTCGAAAATATGTGATCCTGTTTTTGGTAACTTTTTAAAAACATATCAAAGAAAATTTTATTTTAGTTTGTATATTGATTGAAAAGCAATTTTTTATCAAATTTCTGAAATGTGACTTAAAAAAAAGCTGTGTACTGAAGTTCAGAAATAAACATTAAGATAATTTTTTTATAGCTTGTCTGTTTCTAAATGCTTCTCTTTTCTGTTTAAAAAAAAGAAGGGAAAAAAAAAAGGAAAACTTGATCTAGGGAAAGTCAATTAGAACATGGTATTGTTCTATCAATTTTCTGGCAGTTTTGCCATTCTTTTGATAGTAGCCATCCTGAGAAATGCTTTTACTCATTGCTTCCTAAGGCTGCAAATAAAATGTTCTAGACTGGGAAATATGGCGAGTTAGTGCAAGTGCAAATTTACAAATTACATTTCTGTCTGGGCCTTGTTGAATTTTACTTGTTGCTGCATTAAAAAAAAAAAAAGAAATGGTTATGCTATGCTCTTACATCAATATTTATTTCAGAAATTATGTATCCATCCTAATTATTTGATAATTTATTAATTTTAAAAATTGTGGGAAAAGATCACAATTTTCAATGGAAATGTTCTGAAAGCTAAATTAATTTTTTGAAAATGATAGTTTTTATTAAAAAAACATTTGTTTTACATTACAAAATGCTGTGTAAATGCAGAAATAAATATTAATTTTTTAAAAATTCCTTTAAAATTAATTAAAAAAATTTTTTTCAATAAAAACTGCATTATTATTAAACGAAACAAACTTTGCTTAGAATATGCACTGATTTACATATACATGCATGTAAACAGGTGTGTAATTTTTACAGCAATTTGTCACTGCATGATCCAATTCTTCTATTCATTGAAATGTCATAATTGTTGGAATGAATTCTAAACATTCATACAGTACTGAATTTTATTAATGTTTTTGCTATCACATTTTATACTTTTGGGTTATTTGGAAAATTTCTTTTCTTTTAATGACATAATTTGAATATTGATTATGTATTATAAAGTTTTATTTTGCTTTTGAAACATTCTTAGAAACATAATGCTTTAAAGATATTATGCATTTTAATACTTGTTAAATATTGTGCTTCTTTCTATACTTTACTTTCTTCCAAGGTTTTTGAAAGTTTGAATTTTTTCTTATTTTACACTTTTCTTTATAGTTTAATTTTTGATGACAAAAAATTAGTAGTGTCTACTAATTATTTTTATGATCTTGAAGCTAAAATTCTTCATCTTTAATGCATTCCCTTCCCTTATGATGCCCGAACACTCTTAATATTTATTTTATGATGGGAGTATGACTGAAAATTTAACATTTTCATCTTGAGTTTACTTCAAAATAAAAAATACTGAAAAATTTAATAGAAATTTCTATAATTCATATTAAATGTTTGAAAGTATTTTTAATCTGAATAACCATATGCACTTCAAGTACACTGTGCCCATATAAATTATTTAATCGCTGCTAAGGTGTCTTTTAATATTTCTCAATGTTGTTTTGTCCTTAGATATTAATGCACTAAGTATATTGGGTTATATTTCTATTTTAGATGATGCTTTTGCTTTTCAGTGGAGAAATTAAGACATGCTTAAGTATTCAACGTTTATAAGTAAAAAGACTGAATTTTACTTGAATAGTTATATATTTAATGCAAGCGAATATTTTTTTCGTCAAGGTCTTTTATATATCATTTATTATATATGAATTCTTATTGGGGATAAATATTTTGATTACAAAATTATAACATATTTTTGAATACAATTAGATTTCTACTTTTTCACATTAAATCACAATTTGTTTTTAAAAAAAGAAGAGTTGAAAATAATGATCAGCGTCAGATTTAACTTGGGAAATATTAATAGATTGATATTTATGAAAATCTCTTTTTAAATTTGAGAATGAATTTTGTCACAGTTAAAATTTTCACTTTCTCTCTCTCTTTATTTTATTTATTTATTTATTTTTTGCTTTGGAATATTCTAAATACATACTGCTAGATATAATATACTTTTTTGAATAATATAGTTACTTTTATATAATGGTCAAGAATGACAATTCTAGTTTGTTTTGAAATTTATTTTGCAAATACCCATGATATAAAATACAGAAATAAACAATTTTATTCCCAAAAGTTCATTAAAAATTCTTTATCTTAATGGAGAATGCTGAATTTCTTTTTCTACTTAAAAGTAAATTTAATATGCTGAGTTTCAAAAATAAGAAAAAGCTTGTTCTTTCTTTAACATGTTCATAAAATAATATTTGTGCACATTTCCTTTGTTGGAATGTAAAATCATTTCTGGGGATGAAGAAGATCGTAAACTGCTATTCTTTGGAATGTTGTGTCTTAATTGGTAGAATGCATTTTAAACTCAAGTCTTTAAATCTTGCTCATTATTTTATTTTTACATCAATATTTCATAAATTTTTTGAAATATTTTTGCTTTGCAATTTAAATGTTTCTTAAATCATTCTTGATAGTAGATTATATTAAATTTGTTTTAACTGTATGTTCTAATAATTATTAAGTCCTCCCACTGGTGTAGTGTGGTGTGGAGAGGGGGGTGCCAGCACAGGTGTCGTCCTCGTCATCTGACCGTGGCTCAAAATTACGAGGTCCGTACCAAAATAGCCCAAGTGTTGCTTCAAATGGGACGTTAATATAACTAAAACTAAAGAAACAAAAAAACCTAATGATTATTAAATATTGTTCTTCATTCCTTCATTTGTGGAAAGCTGCATAAATTATTCCAATTACTCTCACTTCAAATGAAATTGTTGAATTTTATTATAAAATATCTGAAAATAGTTATTTTCTAAAAATTCTTTTTTATTCCCCCTTTTTTAAAATTTTTTATTTAACATCCACTTAATATTATTTTATGGTTGGAATGCAATAGGATTAATTTCATTCTACTTTTTATTATTCTTCTCTAATCACTAATTAAAGGCTTGTTACCAATTATTCTAATTCATATTCTATCTTTGAATGTCTTATTAGCCTGGAAAGCGATATTCATATCTCTGTGCATTAATTGTTTGTCATGCAGGGCTTTTATTTCACATTTTAAAATATCACAATGTCATAATAGCTGCTTAGGTGATATATAATTTATTTTTCTGTATAATTTTCTTTTTCTTGTTTATGGTATTAAACATATTAAAATGTTTCTATTTCTAATAGTACTTATGGACTTGACTGAAGAAATTTTTGACATATTTTGAAAATTGAGCAGTGTCAAGTAATAAATTAAATTTTACCTCTTGTATTTAATGATGGAGCTTGCCTTAAATGTTCTATTCTTCCAAGTTCGTTTCAAACTCAAATATAAATTCTAATAGTTTTTGGTTGTAAAATTGTAAAATATTTTTGAACGCATATTTTTAACATATAGGCTCTAATCTTTTAAGAATACTTGCATAAATGATTAATATCACATTTAGCCTTGAAATGATTATTGGATTAAGACTTATGAACATCTCTTTTGTGTTTGAAAATGAATGATGCGAGTTACAAATGACGTAAATTTGCTGAATCGAAAGACTTTCCAAATTTTAAACAAGTATTTATATATGTATTGGTATTCATTTTGCGAATATTCATAATGGAAAAAGTAATTATTAAAATGATGATAATGTGTCTAAAAAATTTTAAAAAGTGTTATTTCTGAGTTGAAGATATTTAATGCAATTCTCTAATTAAATTGTTAGTTAATTTTTTTAGGCAGATAGTTGGTAGAGAGGTTGCTCTTTCTTATTATCATCTTCACAACTATAGTTATTATAATTGTTGGAGTCAATTCTAAACATTTTAGATGGTCAATAATTTTGATCCCCCCCTCTCCCTTTTTTAATACAATATTTAATAATATCCAAAAAGTTTTGATGAATTATTTGAAAATGTTTCTTTTTAATGAATAATTTTAAATACTGATTATATAATATAAAGTTTGGTTTTTCTTGAATCATTCTTGTGAGTAGAAGCATATTCACCTGTGTCTTCTAATAATTGTTCTTCTAATTTTGTATAATGCACATATTATTTTACTTATCCTCACTTCAAATAAAATTGTGAAATTTTATTATAAAATATCTTAAGATATTTTTGATAATTTCTATTCTTTTTATTTAACATGTGTTTAGTATTTTTTTAAAAATTGAATGATAATATTATCTGTTAAATGTATTTTAATGAAATGCAAGTTTAAAATATTGGTCCTTTGATGGGAAAATGAATTTAAATTGAATCTTTTTATTGGTTATTTCTTGCAAAGTTAATAAATATCTGTGAAATAATCCAAATAAAAGCTGAGGATAAAATGCCTTACGTGACTAGGTGTATGCTTTTTATTTTTTTCATGTTGGGAATTGTTTCCTTTAAAAAATTCATTTGGTAAAAATTCTCCTTTGGTTAGAGTAGAGAAATAAATTGATTGTAGAAGTACTGGGCTGTGCCTTTAGGAAAATAATTTTATTCTCAGTCAACCTTTTCAACTAAAGTTTTATAATTATTAAACATTCACGACTTTACTGCTCTTCTGACAGGAAATTTTAACTGTCTAGAATTGCAACTATTTTTTTGCTAAAGGTGTGCCAGTAATGGTTATGGATATTTCAGAGTACTGATTCCAAATCTGCCCTTTTTTTCTGTTATATAATTTTAATTTTAAAAATGTTGATATTTCTGATTGTGATGGGTATGTAGCACTGAAATCACAAAACAGCTGTAGCAGTTGCAAAACAGCGATATAATGAAATCTATACAATAAATCAGTTTAATGCTAATAAATGATGTGATCAGTATATAAATTCAATATAGAAATTGCATTAATTTCTGTCAAATGTATATTAAAGTTTTAAATTTGAAAATATTAATGAATGAAAGAAAAAATGTGAGGAAATCAAAGTGATCATTAGTAGAGATGCACTAAAATAGTAACGGTAATTTATAACTGATCATTATGTAACATTTATTTGAGTAAAATGAAACTAAATCATTTGTTTCATTAAATTAAATTTAATTGTTTTCAATTACAAAATTAATTTTCAAAAATCACTTATATAGAGTTGTGTAGCATCAATAAAACTCTTATAGAACTATATTTTTTCTGGATGTTTTTTTGTTGTTGTTGTTGATAATAATAATTTATATAAAAAAAAAGCAAAATTTTCTCTGCTATAGAGCTGTAGAATTATGTGACTGAAATTTCTTTGTGGTGTGTGATCCCTTATCTCTTAAAGAGTGCTTATGTTTTGACTACCTTCAGTTAAGAGAACTACTGGTAGTGTGAGGAAGATAATCTTTTCATTGATTTGACTCTTCTTATTTCACCTTTTACTTATCAAGACAAGAAAAAAAAAAGTTTTTAAAAATCGTCCCTTCAAAGATCAATTTGTATTTCCAGAAATTGCATAAATTTGTTTTCAAATTGCTTCAGCTTATTGTTGCTTTTTTTACTTTTTTTATAGAAAATTTATTTATTGTATTTGAACATTATTAGTAGTAAAGTATTTTGATATTTTTAATGCAAATAATTTTTGTATAAATATTTTTAAAAATTTTTACAGTATACATGGGAAAATATGAACTTCTTATTGTGGGCTACAAAAGCGAATAGTCTTACTTTTATTTTTGAATTCCTTAACTATTGTAATGCAATAAAGATTCCTACAAAATATCATCAATATTTCACCATTCAAAGTATTGCATGTTTTTGGAATTAGAGAGGACAAAATAAATTACTGCCAGTAACATCAAGCAGAGAAAATTATAATCTGGTTTCTTGGTGTCTTTACATAAAAAGGAAATTTTCTTAGAAAAGAAACTATTTGAACCTGAATGTAGATCTAATCCTTTTTGTCAGCTAAGTGAGTGAGCCAAATATTTTACTTTGCCGACAAAATTTAATGTGTTGCTGAGAGATGAAAAAACTAAACAGTTGTAAGAATTTAATATTAAATGAAACAAATCTTTGTTAGTATTATTAATAAAACATGTGTTTTTGTGTTTCAGTTTTTTTAACTTGGATCCTTAACTTTCATTTTTCTTTTAAGGAATTGATTTGTTAGTGAAATGGTAGTATAATATATTTTTTTTTCTTAGTACATATAAGTGTAAGAACGCTAGTATCACAAAATATTTTTATGAATACGTTGAAAGTGCTTAAAAAAATTTTGCTTCTATGTTTGTGAAAAATCTTCATCAATTATTGGTAATATGCTATATTTATATTGTATGAATCTTATTCAACTTAATGAATTTCATTGTAACATATTAATTCAACAATCAAAACTTATATATTAGTGTTTGTTCGTATATCTTCTCGGGAGTAGCTTCTTAAAGGTAGCTTTTAAAAATTTTATTATTCACCCTCCAATAATAATCTTTCTTGATTGCAGGAATACTAAAATCATGATTTAAACATAATTATTTGGTGTATATCGTCAACAGTATGATTGGTTCTATGCTAGTATTAAATACTCTTGTAATAATGTTTTTTATATTCTGTTTTTAAGTATTGTCATAGCTGCATTCATTATTTCTTATTTTATGCACTAATATGTAATCTCCCTAAGATTTATTTCATATATCTTATAAACAAGGCATTAATATATAGCAAATTTATTCATATATGTTTCTTTATATTTTTCAGTTTTGTCATTAAATATTGTTTTGTCTATTTTTAAGTGCTTTGCAAATTTTACTTGTAATGTTTCTTTGTATGATGGGATTTGAATTTTTGTTGTGGAACTGCCTTTCATAACAGTTTCTGTTTAAGGATTATTCTTCTCGTCTCCTTTTGCTAAATTTATGTTTTTCATTTGCATCTTATATATTTGATAGAAAAAATCTCTCAACTCATTCTACTTTTCTACTTCATTCTACTTTTTATTATTCTACTCTAATGAATGATTAGAGTAGAAAGATTACCAATTATTTTAATTCATATTACATTTTTGAATGTCGTTTTAACCTTTAAAACCATATTCACATCTCTGTGCATTAAATTTTTTTGTTAGGCAGGACTTTTATTCCACTGTACTTGAATGTATCTTAATGTCATAAAGTTGCTTTGGTGATGTATCATATATTTTTCTGTATAATAATCTTTCAGTTTTCTAATCCTTCGTTGTTAATGGTACTAAACATATTAAAATGTTTCTATTTCAGATTGTACTTATGAACTTGAGTCAAGAAATATTTGACATATTTTGAAAATTGATCAGTGTCAAGTAATAAATTTAATTTTACCTGTTGTATTTAATGATGGAGCTTCCATTAAATATTCTATTCTTCCAAGTTCTTTTCAAACTCAAATATTTCTTATGAATTCAAATAGTTCTGGGCTGGAAAATTATAAAATATTTTGAACGTATAAGCACTAATCTTTTAAGAAACCTTTCATAAATCATTAATATCACATTTAGCCTTGAGACGATTATTGGATTAATACTTATGAACATCTCTTTTATGTTTGAAAATGAATGATGTGAGTTACAAATGACATAAATTTGAATCGGAAGACTTTAGAAATTTTAAACACTGCTAGATATAATATTTATCATTTTTAGTTAATTCTCTAAAAATTTCTTAAACAACTATTTCAATATGTGGTGATATTCATTTTGCGAATAGGTAATGAGTCGTAATGAAAAAGTAATTATTAAAATGATAATAATGGGTCTAAAATTTTTTAAAAAGTGTTATTTCTTAGTGGAAGATGTTTAATGTCTTTCTCTATTTAAATTATTAGTTAATTTTTTTTATTCAGATAGTTGATAATAAGAGAGAGCAACCTCTCTACTATCTTGACAAGGATATATCTTATCATAATTGCTGGAATCATTTCTAAACCTTTGAGATGTTCTTAAATTTTGGGGAGGGGTCCACTTTTTATTACAATATTTAATAAATTTATTTCAAATGGTTTTGAGGACTGATTTGAAAATTTGTGTTTTTAATGACTAATTTTAAATATTGATTATATAATATAAAATTTAGTTTTTCTTGGATCTTTTTTAGTAATAAACTGCATTAAATATATTCACCTGTATCTTCGAATAATTGTTCTTCTAATTCTATATAATGCACATATTCTTTCACTTACCCTCATTTCAAATGAAATTGTGAAATTTTATTCTAAGATATCTTAAAATAGTTATCTTAAGAAATTTTTGATAATTTCTATCTTTTTATTTAATATAAGCATAGATGTGCTTAGTATTTTTTAAAAAATTAAATTACAATATTATCTGCTAAATATATTTTAATGAAATGCAAGATATTTATTGTATTTGAACATTATTAGAAGTAAATTATTTTGGCATTTTTAATACAAATTTTTACATGAAAGTTTGTAAATTTCTTTTGCAATATGCCTGGAAA
Source organism: Argiope aurantia (assembly GCA_026543865.1). Taxonomy (NCBI): domain Eukaryota; kingdom Metazoa; phylum Arthropoda; class Arachnida; order Araneae; family Araneidae; genus Argiope; species Argiope aurantia. Next base: position 76,847 of record JAPMOR010098662.1, read on the forward strand.
ATAAAAGAACTTAATTTATTGTGGACAACAAAAGTGAATACTGTGTATAATTAAAGGATTTTTTTTTTTTGAGGAAGAGATGACTAAATAAATTACTGATAGTAACATAAAGCAGAGAAAATTAGAATCTGATTTCTTGGTGTCTTTACATAAAAAGGAAATTTTCTTAGAAAAAAAAATATTTGAACCTGAATGTAGATCTAATCTTTTCTGTCAGCAAAGTGAGTGAGCCAAATAATTTACTTTGCTGACAAAATTTGATATGTTGCTGAGTGTTACTGATGAAAAAACTTAACAGTTGTAAGAATTTAATATTAAATGAAACAGAAATATTTGTTAGTATTATTAATAAAACATGCAGGTTTTTATATTTCAGATTTGTTAACTTGGATAATTAACTTTCTTTTTTCTTTCAAGGAATTGATATGTTAGTGAATTGGTAGTATAATATTTTTTTTTCATAATGCATATCAATAAATATAAGAACTGTATTATGACAAAATATTTTTATAAATACATTGAAAGTGCTTTCTCATAAGGAACTGGCAAATTAAAAAGTGTTGCTTCTATGTTTGTGAAAAATATTCAACAATTGGTAAATATGCTGCATTTATACTGTATGAATCTTGCTCAACTTCGTCAAGTTCATTGTTACATATAGTTCCATAATCAAAACTCTTATATTAGTGTTTTTTTTCTTATATCTACTCAGAAGTCTTAAACAGTGCATATTTTTAAAAATATGATTATTCACCTTCAAAAGTGGTAGGAATAATTGTCTTCCTTAATTGTAGGAATACTGAAATCATACACATAATTATTATTTTATCTATATCATGCCAACAGTATGATTGGTTCTACACTAGGATAAAATACTTTCATAATATTGTTTTTTATATTCTGCTTTTAAGTATTATGTCATAATTGCATTCATTATTTCTTAGTTTATGGGAATTAATATGAGATCTCCATAGGATTTATATAAGTTTTTCATTTTAATTTTTTTCATATATCTTGTAAACAAGGCATTAATATATAGAAAATTTATTCATATATGTTTTAGTTTTGTCATTAAATATTGTTTTGTCCATTTTTAAGTGCTTTGCAAATTTTACTTGTAATGTTTCTTTGTATGATGGGATTTGAATTTTTGTTGTGGAACAGTCTTTCATAACAGTTTCTGTTTCAGGATTATTCTTCTCACCTCCTTTTGCTGAATTTATGTTTGTCATTTGCACTTTATATATTTGATGCAAAAAATGTCTCTCAACTCAGCTTTTCTCCTAATGGATACTGAATCTGAAGAATAAATATTTTTAGAACCCAAAGAATCCCTGCTTAAATTCCATCAACAAAATTATCCACTCCTTTGTGGAGACAATTATTTATTTGCTCCACATCTGTAGTAGATTTTCTTGTATGCCCTTTAAGTAAAAAAAAAAAAAAAAAAAATCATACAGGAACCTTTAAATAATTTAAATTAAAAAATGTTCGCATTTTGAAATTTGGTTTCATGTATTATCCAGCACTTAAAAACTTGACTTACTAAAATATATGTTGTTTTCAGATAAATATGCAATTTCTAGAATTTGTGTTATGGCTGTTTAATTTAGGAGTATATTTATTTATTATATAATTTACAACATTTTGATGTTGGGACTTTCTAAATTATTATGTTTTCAACAATTTAAATGTTTTTATAAATGTTTTCCTTATTTTATGCTGTTTCTGTGTTTCATAAATTGTGAAAATATTGAATTAATCAATAATGATTTTCTTGTAAAAAAAATTGTGTGAGACTATTTTATCACTTTAGATGGTAGTCTTTAATTCATTAATTTAAATACAATTATTTCACAAGAATTATTCTTTTCACTTTTAGTATGTTTTTGTTTGTTTGTTTGCTTGTAAATTTTAGATAATGAAGTAAAATTTGTATTCTTAAGACCATTTTAAAGTTGAATCTTTTTATAATATATAATTAGATGTGTAATGAAGAAAAAAAAATTCTCAGTTTCCTTCTCTATTCTTCTTTTTTATCAAAACTATGTTTATTAAAAACAGTATCCAGAGCATTCTACTACTACTGACTCTTTATTGACTCAAAAATAAACATTACTAAAAAGATATTTCTCGGGAAAAGTGCAGTTAAAAAAGCGGCTTGATCTCTTTTAATTTAAAATTTGTGACTGAAATTATCTGTTTTGTATTTAAAGATTTACCAATGTATCATTTTTTGGTGAACGACTCCTAACAAAATGGAGGAAAAGAATAAAAAAAGTGAAGGTGAACCTTTTATTTGATTTGTGGGAGGGAGGATACAGAAATCAATTGGTTAATTGCTTGTTTTTTCTTTTCTCCTGATGTGTCACTCAGCTGAGCTCAATTCATGATTTTTTAAGTTTTCAAGAACTTTTCATTGTGCAGCCACATTGTCTGTCTCTCCTATCTATTGATTTTTTTTTCTGTGTTGAGTTTCTTTGCTCATGCTCGTATTTAACTCAAGAAAACTAGTAACATGCATCTTGTTGATTAATTAGAACATAAGATTTTAGTCATTTTACTATTTACTATAAGAATTCAAAGATTTTGCAAATAGTTTCTTAAGCGCTTCCAACACGCACGAAATCAAAACGTTCATTTTTTAACTGATATCTTTTAAATGATTTTTTTTTTAATTTTTATAGCTAAAAATAGTTTTAGAATCCAAACTTTAAAAATAGAGTTTGAATTTTGATTTTTTGAAAGGCACTTTCAGATTCAGTGGAACTTTTTAAAAACGGCAGTAAAATTAATGTGTCTTAGTTATTGCATTAAGAATATAATTTAAGGGAATATGGTTACGCTTCCTCTATTTTTTGTATGTGAAACAAACACAGACCTTAATTTTTTATTTAAATGTCTTATTTGAAAAAAAAAATGTTAGTTTTTAGTTTTAAAATGTTCTAAATGCCACCAAAAACATAAATAAATTTGCCTTCTATATAGAAGTTGTTTTAGAAAAAAAAAAAAAAAACACTTGAAATATTTTTAAAAATTTGCAACATTTTGAGCAATTATGTTTGGTTATGTAACCTTTTGAGCAATTATACGGGTTTGTATTCAGGAAAATATAAACCAACCAGCATTTTTAAGGTTGCTTTTTCTTATTGTTATGTATATCTTCTATTATCATGTTTTTTGATTATGAATTTTTAATTTAAGGATGAGCCAGTTAAAAAATTTACAAAATCTGGATCTGTTTTGTTTTTTTTTGACAATTTGAATAAAATTTGAAGAATTAATCTAAAGAAATCTTAAAATAAAAGTTCCAGCTATTGTCTTTCTGTTGTTCACATCACATTTCTCCTAGTAATTAACGGCCTTTTACAATTCTTTTCACAAATATCACAGTAATATTTGATATTTGGATTCTGTTCATCGTCACCATCCTCAGTCATATTATCTTCACTCGATGAATTAATAATAAATCAAATTTATAAACGTATCTTGAACGGTCATAACGTTTTCGAAGAGAAATATGCGCATATTATAAATGCAACATAAATAGCTATCACATTTAACACAATAAACAATGAAAACTTCCCTATCTAATATTTTCGCCTGCGTGTGCGCAAAATGTTTTGAAGAATGTCATCGATTAGAGCTGCCTGATGAGTATTTCTCTCTACAAATATTTCTAAATCCGTTATGATCATTCCTTCGCTATTCTCTTCTTTCAACGATGAGAAGAATGGATGATCATGGAAGCACCGCCATCTATTGGTGGCTGCTGAAAACTAGCTGAGAAAATGCTAAGGCGCTAGCTGAAGAGCCATTTCTCCTGTTGAAGTGGGGTTGAGACTGCGGCAGAGGAATAAATCAATCGGTGAGCTTCCGGAAATATTTGGAAATCAGCGAGGCGACGAGTCAGAGACACCTCCGCAAAGATTTCCCCCCCCCCCCCCGAATTGGCAAAATTTGAAAGATAATGAATATATTCTCTGAATTTTCTTTCTCGAGTCGGTAATGTTTTACCAATATTTATTGAAATTAAATTGGGATATTTTAGTTATTGATGGAAAAACGCCCTGTCTCTACGAAATCATCAAAACTATTTTTTTACTCGAAGAAAATATTAATTCCGCTTCTTGGAGCATAATACTCGTATCCGTCAAAATCGACGTTTTATTCAGATTCAAATATAAGTTATTCATGATTTATTCTCTTTTTTTATTCATGAAATAACTAATGTGTTAGCTATTTTACCACAGATCTTTCAGCTAAGTAAATCACATTCAGAAATTTAGGAAAATCATTTCATTTAATCAAAACTCACTTTTCATAGGGTGCCTCAGAGAAGCGATTTTATTACAGTTATAAATAACAGTATAGCTCATGATATATTGAAAAAGGCATGCATGCTATTATGTATGTGTTTTCTTCATAATTTTCGGTTTGTAATTCGGTAATTCAATCAGCAATTCTGTTTTTTTGTCATTCGACATCAAATACAAAACACGAAAGAAAATCTCATAACATTGCATCTGACAATGAGCCAGCTATGCCTGATTGCACCCATTTAACATACAGCAGTCACGTTGAAGAAGAAAAACTAAATGCTCGCCATTCACTCTCCAACTATACAGTAAGAGAATACATACACCGCTGTCTGTAGACAGCATTAATTAGCATATTTAGGATATGTATAATTATACAAAAGATGCCAATTAAAAATAACAGAATTGCACGAACGCGGTTTCTAAAACTCAGTACTGTTCTAAAAAAAAGTTAGTCATTTATGAATCAAAGCCAAAGATTTTAAATAAGTTTCCTTTTTCATACTTAAAGAAAAACAAAGAATAATGTATTTGTCAAGAATAAATTTTTCGATTTTTGTTCCTGTTGAAATACAAATTTGAAGGTTTGGACACTTTAAAGTCTATCCTAATTGAAAAATAAACGAAGATAAAAAGAAATCAATGTTCATTTTTTTCTTTTAAATAATAAAAATAAAAAGCAGCAACTTTATTCGTTTGATACATATCACATAAAAATACATACACATAGATACATATTACATAATTTATAAAAAAAACTTGCCACAAAATTTTTTAAGAATCTGGATTCTCACGATAATAAAGCAATACTTGCTATTCCTAAATACACTCCTAATTTACGTATTAAAAGACCTCGTAATATTCTGCTGTAACCCCCCCCCCACACACACACTGTTTGTTTTTCTATTTTATTTTATTCTACTTTAATTTTTCCATATCTTTAATAAATTGCCCGGCAGCGTTTTCCCAATCCTTGTTACACCTCCTATCGCATCCTGACAGCCAATAGAAACCCGAGCTTCATCGAGCACCTCCCACCTCATTTCCTGCTAATACTACTTTAGCGAATTCATTGGACTTTCTGTGAATAATTCTCACGTATGCAGCCCCGATTTGGGGGCTCGCAGCAAAATCTCACCGCAAGAAAATTCAAATTTTACAGAATAAGCTTTTGCGTATAATCACTAATGCACCTTGGTATGTCCGCAACGATGTCATCCACAATGGCCTCAAAATTGAACCAATTGAAAACTTCGTCACGAAACTTTCCAGGAGCTTCTTCCAAAGCATCAAAGATCATCCCAATCCCAATATTGCTCAACAAACAAATTTCACCCACTGCAACAGCAAATACAATTATCCATATGCCACCACCAAATGGTCTCTTCCGCTCAAGCCACCGTAATTCATTTGTCTCTCTTCTACTTTATGCTTACAAGACCTCACTCTTTTATTACCAACCACAAGATTTCACCATCACACCTACCATATTTCATCCGGTCTCATGACCTCACCTAATTTGCCTTCTCGCTATAAAAAAAAGAATTCTCAGGGTTCCCCGTCAGGTTCTACAGTCATAATAACACTGAGTAGAAGTGTTTTTCACTGGCACTCAACAAATAATCTAATGTCAGTCAGTTCTGTGAATATGATCACGACCTCCCCACCCCACCCCACCCCTCTCATCAAACCAGCCAGACGGAGGAGCAAACTTGTCGGCCGACCAAGACGGGGGAATCCTCACTGTCAACACCACCTAATCAACTAAATACCGTACGTTGCCCTACTAAAAGAAAATTCTTTTTCTAATCATAATTAACAATTAGCCCTACTAACCAGTCAACATTCAACTACTCAATTCCTTAAAAATCTTATTAAGTAAAAAGTGAAAATATTTAAATTCCTTTTCTTCTTACTAATTAAGCACTGTAAAATTAGGTCAAACCATGATGTAACGTACTTTTTTTGCAGCAAACCTAGGGAAAGGAGGTTATAGGGGCTTCGCGCTTGGGTCCATCTACCGGAGATTAAGCCACAATCCTAAGGGCTAGGCGCTCCGCTAAACATATCATCAACTCGTGCACCAAATATATTCTAGATGGTTATCATTTGGATAGCTCTGGATCATGAAAAGTAGTCTTTTCGCGAAGGTTGAAAAAGTGTTCGGCAATTCCATTTGCAACATGGTAATATTGCAAATCCCGACATCTATTCCTATGGGATATGTGAATCCACCGCAAACTTTCTTTCACATGTAGGAACGTTTGAGTGAGAGGGGAACCAGGGATAAGTGTTGCGTTTAAATGTTATGTTGTAGCGCAGCACTTTTCCAGGTTCAGTTGAATCGTTTTTCTCTGAGCACGAGGGAAAACTCTGTCATTTCTAATGAGTCTAAGGAATCATTAGGCTCAAATGATTCTGCGTTATTTTCTTTTGCCTCGGCACGAATTCGCCCTATTTCAAGTTCAGTTTTTGCTGTTTCTAACTTCTGAAATTCTAATTCTTTTTCATCTTCTGCCTTGCTCTCTTCAACAATTAACTTTGCAAAGTCACTCACAGTTTCAGAGTCAGTTTTAAATTTGTCACTTTTCTTAATCCTATCAATTAGTTCTAAAACTGTCATTTCATCACGTATGTTCAAACCAAGCTGTCTGGCAATAAGCCTTAAATCATCCTTTCTACAAGTCTTAAACATTTTGAAATGAGGTATAGTCAATAAAAAAAATAAAAAAATCCTGCCACGTATGAAGAATTTTTATCCACAAGATATCTCAGTAATACGAGAATCGAAACTGTTTCACACTAATAGTAATAAAATTGTTTCACTCCGTACGAGTGGACGTCATATCGTCGACGTTCATAACAGAACTCAGACTCATTAAATGAAGGCTAATTTAGTGATCTGTAATTCACTTTTAATCACAATAAATAGTTAGACGAGAGCCAATGGTACACACATCTCTTCCTGGCTTAACACACTGTTTTAACAACGAACTCTTTTTTCGTACAGATGGCGAAACGGTAGTATGCGCAGATATAAATCCAATATATTATTGATATTTTACTGCATATTAAGCAGATTATTGAATTGAATGTAACAATCCTTAATACATTGTAACATTAAAAATAAAAAAAAAAACGCTGTTTTACAAAGGAACAAGAGAAAATATAACATTCTTCGAAATATACCTCTTTACGCATTCTATTTACTTCACAAGTGAGATGAAATGAAAGAATACATTACTTAAATCGAGGTCAACTAAAAATGGTTTGAAATTGGAATGACATACTTTCTTTCACACATTTTTGCATTCATCGCCACAAAACAAAAGTAACTGCCTGAGCGAACTTTTGTTCTGTTTAGAAAACAAATCTATATTTTACAAGGGAACTAGCTTTGCCTATTTCTTAATGAAACAACAAAACAAATTCCTTCAAATCGACTGGAATTATTCATTAAGACAAAGACAAATATTTTAATCCATTAAAGGAATGGCAAATGAAAGGAATAAAAATAAATATTGAAAACATCAGGCCATATACTTCTGCGTTAAAAAAAAAAAAAAGAAGAAGAAGAAAGAAAGAAAGACCTCCTCTCCCCAAAAGCATAAAACTTTAAACAATATTAATATGATACTTTACAAAATCAAAATAACTTATACCATAAAAATATAATGAACAATAGTTAAACACATCAAAAAATTTCTTAGGGAAATTTTTTTTTAGTATTTTTTTTTTCAAATTTTAAAGAATTTCATTATTTTCTTCGTCTTCTATTTGATGAAGATGAAGTTCACCGATAATCATAATATTGGGGATATACAAATCGTACGTCTTTTCCTTTATTGTTAAGATTCACGTGCCATATCTTTTCTACATTGAATCAAACCTACCACTGAGCTATAATGAAAAAATTAATCAAATTGTAAGAAAATTGTTGAATTATTTTAAGAATATTTCTTTCTTTCTTTTTTTATGAGACTGGAATCTTGATACTGTTGCTCAACAAGAATTTCACCTGAATCCTGGTAAAGAACTAAAATTCTCACATTACTCTGTCTGTAGAAGGGATTGACTCACTCATCGAAAGTAGATCACGCAGATATTCTTTTATTTGAAATTCGATTGGCAATCATCCTATTCCATTCCCCTTTTCTTCTTTTGAAAACATAATCTACATGATCCAACTGCCTTAAAGAAAACCAAACATCGTTCAATTTAGGTAAACAAATCGAAAAGAGAATAGTCATCTACGATTTCTTCTGCAAGGATCTAAACTTATTGCTTATATTTCTATCAATATTCTTTCTCAATAATGCCCATAGTCCCAGCACACTTGACTTTGGAATTCTGAAGAATTTCTTTTTTAAGAATGGCTGGTTCAATTAACGATTACATCAGCGACCACAGTCCGGTTTCTTTTGATATTAATGCCAACATTTCTGATATAACCAAGATAGTTTATATCACTAACTGGACTAAATTCAACCAAATCACTATAAATTTGCTCCCAAAATATCCAGTAATCGACTCAATTGTCAAAATCGACGAAAATATTGTAAAACATACCAGCGCCATTTTAGCAGCTGTCAATCTCACTTCAACTCCTAAGTCATAAATGTTCCCCAAGAAAACATCTTCCGATTAACCCTGAAAAAAATGAACAGGGAAATAATTATAGAAAAAGACATCATATTACATTTGATCTTAGGTGCAAGCATAAATTTATTAGATTAGCAACTGAAGCAAAAGAGCAATATTAATACGTTTGGTCAAGAATCTTGAGCAGGCTGGCTTTTCAATTTATGTCCTGAGCAAAATTTCATTTATGGAGCAAACCGAAAGTTCACGAAAAAGAGCTTACCAATACAACTAATTCTAGATACAGATGGCTTAAAAAACTTCTTTTCACCTTTACGACAACAAATAAATCGCTAAAATCATTTTTTCAGGCCAAAAGAATCAAATCAACCAGGTAACTTTAATTAATATTCCTACAAAATTATTGCAATTTATTAGAACATTAAAGCTAAAAAAAGACACATCCAAATAGCAGTCCATCCGTGGTGGGTGGTGCCGTTGGGCCTGAACCCCCATCAATATCGTTTGGGCAAAAAAAAAAAAAAAAAAAAAAAAAATCTCCCTTCAGTGGGCAACATAGAAATCCGAACATATTTGAACGACCATTTGATAAATTTTTATTATAAAACGCATTTCTGGAAATAACGAAACCTTTAATAATGTATCATCATTTCTTGTGGGAAAAGAAATCACGAGTACACTTGGAGAAGTCGCATCAACTCGTAAACTTCGCACTGGAGATCTTCTTGTGGAGATCAATACCCGCAAGCAAGCTAAACAGATACTCAAATTAACAACTCTAGCTACGATAACAGTAAGTGTAAGTTTTTATACAGCACTTAATTCTTCGAAGGGCATTATAACTTGTGGCGAGTTATTTAACGATTCCCTGGAAAAAATTACCCATGAATTGAAACATGAAGGAGTGACGCATGTACGTCGCATAACCATTCGGAGGGATGGACAACTCCTTCCAACAAAGCACTTTATCCTAATTTTTAATAGACCAAAAATACCACAATCCATTAAAGTCAGCTACATGAAATTAGCCGTCAGGCCATACATTCCGAATCCTCTCCGTTGCTTTCAGTGCCAGCATTTCGGCCATTCGAAGGTCAACTGCCGCGGGACTCTCATTGCGCCCGCTGTGCGGAAAAAGATCATGATAGCCAACAAATGTCTGCACAAGAGAAGTGTCTGAACTGCGATGGCAACCACAGTTCATTTTCTCGATCTTGCCCTCGTTGGTTAATGGAAAAATAAATAGTAACAGTCAAATTTAAAGAAAATATTTCTTACCCAGAAGATTATTGTCCAGACGCCAAATTTTGTATAAACTGAACAATTCTACGCAAAAGAAAATCTCACAGATCGCATAAGCTCAAAATTTTGAAACGTGGTATTTCTTAAAAAGAACTCTCTCAGGAAGTTAAAAAATCAATTTTGCATAATTCTGTCGCTCTGAGACTTGCGCGTCAAGGCATAGTCCACAAAGATTTATCATCCATTTTTAGTGGCGTACCCAAAGGTCCCGATCGCATTTCACTTCATCAATCTGAAGAGGATGATAATGACCTGCAAATAAGTTGCGGTTTATCGCCAACTCCATCGAATGCTCTTAGTACTTCTCAAGTGACATTTTCTTGATGGGTACTTTCGTCTCTTGGAACTGTCATGGTACTCGGTCCAAATTAAATGAAATCGGGACTATTTTAATCAAATTTCATCCTTGCTTCTGTCTCCAAGAAATTTTCTTGAAAACCAATATTCCGCTAAAATTGAGGGGATATAATGCTTTCGGAAAGATTCAGATCATGACTTGCATAATTCTGGGGGCGTCTGCATCATAACCTCCAATTCCTTACCGAGCACATCTCTCTCCTTCCATACTGAGTTGCAGGCAGTGGCTGTTCAAGTGCATGTGCAAACACTTATTACAGTCTGCTGTGTTTATTTTCCACCCAGTTTTAAGATCAGCAAGATCTTGACAATTTAGTTGATCAACTTCCTCTGCCATTTAATTTACTTAGTGATTTCAATGGTCATAGTACCTTATGTGGTTCTGAAAATACAAATTCTCGTAGGCGGCAGATTGAATACTTTATTAATAATAACTGCCTATGTCCTTAACAATGATGAAAAAAACACCAACCCACACCCACTTTCCACAATTTAGATCTTGTCATATGTTTCCTCGTACTCTTGCCACTGATGAATTTTATTATTGAAAATGATTTGTACGATAGTGATAATTTTCCTGTAGTAGTGTCTTATGCTGATAGCGGGGAGGAGATCTAAGGTCCATCTCGTTTCCGGTTCCAGCGGGCAGAGTGGGATTATTTCAAGCAATTGGCCCAAATCACCGAAACAAAGATTAACACCGTAGATATATAGGCTGCAGTACAGCTTGTCCTCGACTGCATTTTAAAAGCAGCAAACAAAAGTTTCCATAAAAGGTGACCCTGTCTACAGAAATTCCGCAGACCATGGTGAACAAGGCTTGTCGCAACAGTTACAAGAAACAAAAACAGCTTTGGAACAAATTTCGCAGATACTCAACAACGGAAAATCTTGTTGCATTTAAGCGAGTCAAAGCTATGCTCACCGCATTCGACGGATTAGTCAGAGGGAATCCTGGCTGAAATACGTTTCTTCTATCACTCATTTTACGCCTAGTAAAAAATTATGGGAAAAAAAGTCAAATCAGCCAATGGAATTTATCCTGAATTTTCATTGCCGGTGTTGAAATCAGAAAATATAATATATTCCTCACCTCTGGAAGTTGCTAATGTTCTCTGGCGAGATTTGAAAAAGTCTCAGCCATTGATTCTTACAGTCACACATTCCTAGTTACTAAAACTCGAGCGGAAGAAAATTGTTTAAATTTCACTGCTAGTAGGTATATTGCATATAATAGGCCTTTTAGTCTGAGTTAAAAAAAGCATTGATTCACTCCCATGATACTAGCCCAGGTCCTGATGGAATCACTTATAATATGCTTCGTCATTTGAATGAGATAGAAACTTTTTAATAGAATATGAATTGAGCAAATATTTCCCTCACAATGACATGATGCTATAGTGATTCCAATCCTTAAACCTGGAAAGGATCCTTCTAGACCTTTAAACTACAGACCAATCGCTCTGACGAGTTGTTTGTGCAAATCTCTCGAGCGCATGGTCCATGCCTGCTTAGTGTTTGAATTAGAAAAGCATGGATGCATCTCGCCGTTTCAGAGTGACTTCCGAAGAGGTCGCTCAACATTTAATAACATAGCCTTCTGGAAATACAAATTCGTAATGCTTTTGTTCGCAGGAATTATCTTGTTTCCCTCTTCTTCGACAATGAAAAGGATTATAATCGTATACTTTGGTATACTTCATACACTTTTTAATTTGGACTTAAGGGGAAATCTCCCTGTTTTTATTCAAAACTTTTTGACTTCTCGAATTTTTCATGTACGTATCGGTAATTTTTATTTTGACTCTTTTATCCAAGCTGAGTGTGTTCCACGAGGAAGTGTCTTCAGTGTTACACTTTTTATCACTCACTTTAGCGAAATTCTATGCCAACTTCCTCCATCTGTTCACAGGACACTATATGTTGATAATTTGCAGATTTCTACTCATGGCTGTAATATGCGGTTGATTGAACGGCAAATGCAGAATGCAGTGAACAAACTGGCTTTCTGGTATGAAATAAATGGGCACGCTCTTTTTCCAGAGAAGAGTCGTCGCGTTCATTTCTGCCGGAAGCGAAACATGCATCCAGACCCAATAATTAATATTCGAAGAATCGCTATCCCCATTGATAATGACATGCAATTTTTGGGTGTAACTTTTGACAGAAAGTTCACCTTCCTTCCGCATATTCTACATCTGCGGAAGAAGTGTTAAAAATCTGTTAACATCCTAAAAGTGCTGTCAAATACTTCTTAGGGTGCCGATCGCCCATCCCTTCTCCGAATATACCAAGCCGTCATTTTATCCCGCCTTGATGACGGGTGCATGGTGTATGGTTTTGCACGCTATTCTATTTTGCGCAGACGATATAGTGCATCATTCTGCTCTTAGAATATACTCTGGTGCTTTCAGCATATCAGCAGTGGAAAATCTGTATGCTATCTGCAATCAAATGTCTTTAGATTTGCGACGTCGGAAATTAACTGCACAATATTATTTCCGAGTGCAGTCGATACCGAAACACCCTGTTAGCCAGTTGCCTCCTCCAGTTGGTCTTCGGAGAATTTATGATGCACGCCCCTTTACATTCTTCCCTTTAGTGACAGTTAAAATTCTACTTCATGTTGAGGGACTTCATGATGTTTCAATTCGGGCTTTTAATTACTTTTCTTTCCTGCCTTAGGATATTCCAAAGTTTTCATTTTTAAATCCATTTTCAAGATTTGATAAATCCACAACCGCACCGATTATTCTTAACAACTCTTTAAATATCATCGCTGTCAGTATTATTCCTATACAGAGGTCTTCACTGACGGATCAAAATATAATAGACATATCGGCAGCGGAGTTGTGTTACCAACTGAGACGCATAACTACTCTCTTCCCCGTCGTTTTCAGTTCTGACTGCTGAACTTGTCGCAATAATATATGCCCTTCAAGTGATTTCGACTTCCTGTTCCCTCTATTTCTGTAGTTATACCGACAATATGAGTGCTTTGATTTTAGTTACAAATGTTTAGTTTAGTCTTTCCAATTTTAGTTATCGAATAAATCCAGTTGCTTTAGAAATTCTGGTTTTTCTTCGCACCCTCGAAAACAGAGGTTTTAAAATTTTATTTTGCTGGGTTCCGAGTCATGAAGGAATACCGGGAAATGAGAGGGCGGATGCTGCAGCAAAAGCGACAAGCTCTCTTCTTCAGCAAGAACGTCTACATGGCGATGCAAAAACATTTTTTGCTCGTCATGTCTGTATGTTGTGGCAACGATCTTGGGTTCAGCAGACTTCCAACAAATTTCATTCGCTCGATCCATTGATTCGTTTTTGGCCTACCATCTCAGTGCGTAGGCTCGACGTTAAATTAACTCGGCTCCGCATTGGTCATACTGGCTTCAGCGACAAACACCTTTTATTTGGTGAACCATGTCAAACATGTACAACATGCCATACAGTTTTAAGTATACGTCATTATTCAATTGATTGTCCTGTTTTTAATAATCAACGGTTACGATTTTTTAATTCTGTTTCTATAGACATGCATGAACTAGTGGGTGACATTCCTCACCCTAATATTTTTTAATTTTTACACACCATTGATTTGTTGAATTTTATTTAGGTTTCATATACATTTCAAAAAGAATCATATGTCGGTAATTAATGCAATTGTACTCTATTTCATGAAAGTTTTTAAAGTGCCGTTTAAATACATTTGGATTATTTTTATAATTTTACTTTTACTTAATTTAAAGAACTTTTTAATATCATTGAATTTAATTTTTGCTATTTGATTGGCACAACATGGACAGATTAACTTAATGGCCAAAATAACTTAACCAACCAATCAATCGGATAGCCAAACGAAACATTGAAATACTATACTCTTAATAGAATCACACTTGTAACTGAAGTCATAAACACATATCTCCAAAAGAATCCTTCCTCCTCATATTGAAAATCGCACATGCTTTAATGCGTCCACAAAAGAAGGAAAAAATAATGCTTCCAGACCTTGAAAACCCTGGACCTGGGAAAAATCCACAAGAAAGTTATATTGAAAAATCACAAATATCAATGCAAAGATCTCGACATCATCGCTGACAAGAAATATAGTTTATGATCCAAACATTGATGTATTCACCAGCATTTTCGGGTCACAAATAAAACACAGTTTCTATAATCACTTCTATAGAAGTAGTATTTTTCTTCAGGCAAGAAAGAATTTAATAGAATGTGGCATTGTCTACATAAATAAACTACTGTCCTTCCTCACTGACATTCTAATTAATTAAATTCCACTCTAATAGAGCATTCCAAGTGAAAATACATATTACTCCTACAAACGGTGAAATTGGAGTTGGTGCTCACCAAGGGAACATCCTCAGTCCCTTACTTTATACTAGTAACACTATCGCTTAGCCTCCCCCCACCCCGATCAATTTTATTACTTATTGCTACTTTGCTGACGATACTACAATCCTTATCCTGGGAAACCACAAAACTTCTCATCAAAACTCTTCAGCGAGGACTACTGAATATTTAAATCTGGTGTATGCTTGTAACAATATTGAAAAGACCCATGCTATAATGTTTAAAACAAGATAGCCATTACCTACAACTAAAGAATGGGGAGAAGAATTGCAGTATCTTGGACCGATTCTAGATAGTAAACTCACAGTGAAAGTTGAAAAGCAATATCCACTATCACAAAGAAATATTTGAGAGTAAATTTCATCTCATCCTTCCTCTGATTGGCAAACACTTCTTTTCCCTAAAGAATAAATTACTTTCATATAAAAAAAGTTTTAATACCTATTCTAACTTTAGCTTCTCAAATATGGGGACTTGCGCCTAAAACTAACGTGAACAAAATACTTCGTATTATCATCAATTCTCACTGGTTTATTCGGAACACTGAGATCTTAAAATCTCTAGGCTTGGCGATTTAGTCAAAGAATTCTAAAGAAAATTCTTTAATCAAATCAAAACCCATGAAGATTAAATAATTAAAGAGCTAATCAATTATGCTCATTGCAATGGCAAAATAAACATTCCCTTGTTCTACTGTTAAATGGACATTGCTATTAAAATCATCCTAACATCTTACAAAATTAATTACTTCAATTCCAACCGTTTCTTTTCTCATTTTAAACGTCAATAAGAAATCTTTTTACTTTTCAATTAGATAAACTTTTGGAACATTTCCTATTATTTTCCCTCTACTACTATCAATCTCAAGACGAGTTAGTGTTAATGCGCTATGCCCTTCGCATAACTAAGCAAGCAATTTGTTTTAAAATTAGAAGAAGAAAAAAAATTGTAAGAACATAACATTATTTTATAAGATGATTTTAAGATTCGAGAAATCAAATGATAGAGATAGCATGTTATTAAAAAACTATTTTTCTATGAGATCGCTTAAAGAATTGGTTAAGTGTATGTAACATTATTTCTATTTTTGTGATGCTAATTTCAATCTGTCTTTGAGAATTAAAAATCTTTCAAGAGATTCTATTATAAACATGTCCAACATTACAATTTCAAATTATGTTAAAATAACAAAATGCTATAATTTCAAGTTCCAACATGAATGTCCGTTAATATTTTATCAAAGAATTGCAAAGCCAGAGGTAATGCAGAATAAAGCAATGGACTTTATGTGTGTAAAGCAATGGCGCTCTTGTCATTTCCTTCTTGTTGGACAAGCACTGCAGCGCCTCTCGATCTAGAAAGTTCATTTTAATTAATTTCCTGATGATATGTATCGATTAATGCATTATCTCCGGAAGTATATCCTATCAAAATAAACAAACAATACTAAAGCTTCATAATTACATGGTCACGAATTCTTGATTAAGTTCCGTCAGAAAAAGTCATATGGATTCGCATTTTATTAGACACAGTTTGCGGTCAATAAATTTGAAGTAACATTTAAGAGAAAATAAAAGCATTTTAATATATAACAACTTTTTAATAAATAAATGTTCCTAGTATAATCATACAAATTAATTACAGTATTAATTCTTTTTATTAATAGAAGGAAGGAAATATCCAAACCGTTAATTTCACTATTTTAAAATATTTGAAGTAGAAATTCTGTAAAGCAAGATATTTTATTAATAATTTTTATCTGCAAATAATCATACCACTATTTTTATAAAAATTTATTTTTGATTTTTTTCGTCAACCCCTTTACCGGTAAACGCTTCTTAAAGAACTTTATTACAAATCTGTCATTAAAGCGCGTCACTAACGAGCTGGGAAAGAAAGAAGACTTAATCGATGCTTGTAGTTTTAGCAGTTCATTTTACTATTAACCACTATTGTGTAAAACGGTCGCAAAGGGGCCCTACATTTCTTTTTCCGCTGCCCACAAGGGACAACATCGTAAATATATTTGAGAGATCCCCAAATGTAAATGATACATTTGTGAATTCCCGCAACACCTCAAATTTAGAGAACAGGTTTGATAATTTTAAACTTATATTTAATTTTTTAGTGGTAAAAAATGTCTCATAAATAAACCTGTTATTTGTTTTGCTACTATATTTCGTAGGTCTTCCAGTTTATTGATGCGAATTTTGGCTACTGCTCCCCACACTGGGAATGTTGCCACACTCAACATCGGAACGGCTGCTCCTCTATTAATAAAAGTGGTATTTAGGTATACTAAAGTAGACAAGTATATATAGAATGAAAGCGACTGCGGTGCCACCTGATGGAGAACTGTGGAGTATTCCTCTGTCGAAAACAGGACGGGGATACTTCCGAAACTGTAGATGGTCTCCAAGAGGTTATCGTCAAGTAGTAAACAAACCGAGGGATAGCTCACCGACGTCTGTTACCTACTCGTTTCTTCTCTGCAAGTGTCATGATCCCATAATCTATTGGGGTGAAGCTGTTCTTATGGCTCCGCTTTAGCAAATAGTTCTTAATTTATCTAGCTTCGCGATAATGCGGTTTTGTTCTTCCGCTTTGGTATAAAGTTTCATTTAGTAATGATATTATTATAAAAAAGAATATTAATAAAATTAAATAATAAAAGTTAAATCATACACTAATTAATAAATTAATAACTTATATAATTGAAAATACTATTTATAAAAATAAATTACTTCAATAATTATTTTATTCAAATATATTTTATTATTTTTAATAATATCAATAATATTTTACTAGATTTTAAATATTTAGAATTGGTTAGTTTAGTAGCTTTTTATTCCTTAAGTAATTTTGAATATTTTTTTCCAGTATAATATTCAAACTTAATTTTTTAAAACAATTAATATTTTCTTTTCCTTTTCAGTTAAAATTTCGGTATTCGACGACAATTTCCAAACCAATGTTGATAAAAGGGTTTCAGATTTTTAAAAAACAATATTACTTGAATAAAGTACTTTAAAAATGACAAAAAGAAAATGCAAAATTATGTTTATATTATCTTTGTTTCAATTACACCTACGTAATTTTTAGGCTCCTTTTCTTCATTATAATAATATTTTTGCATGTTTCTTTTCAGAAGTTAGACTGAAATATGTGGATAAATGAGGCTAAAATTTGCATAGAATTAGAAGAAACCATGTCACATTTCTCTCTTATCTCTTGGGTATGCGTTTTTATGAAAATAGGGGGGAAAATACATAAAAATTTATTATAAAGATTATTAATCATTATCATTCATTTTATATTCTGCCTATTGCTGAAGTTTTTATACCCATTAAAGAGAAGTATTAAATATGGGATATCTGCAAGATCGCCTGCAAATAACAGTTTGATTAAATCTTTTGATAGAATCATTTTGGGCCCAGAAATTGGAGTCAAAAGCATTTATAACTTTTGATTACACAAGATATATATATAAAAAATTGTTATTTTCTTTTTGCAATTTAAATTTAGAAAATATTGTGAAATATTTTTATTACTATGCAATTATTATTAACAAGCATAAGCTTACTTTTTCAATGGATTTGAACAATTTCTGTTCCATAGTGATGTAAAAATTCAATGAATATCCAAAACTAAATTTTGTACAGGTGAAAAAAATACGAATGTTAGAGGATTTCATTTAAATTATCTTCTTCTCTGTTACATAATCAAAAAATGAAAATATTCTCTTATAAAAAAAACTTAAAAGATGAGGCCCGCTTCAAAGCGGTACAAATAATTTGCAAGTAATATTGAGTAAAGCTGAGATGCAAAAATAAGTTGGAATAAACAGAAATAGATGTATAAGTTTTAGGTTTTAAGTTAACAAAATTAAAAAAAAAATCGTCTTGTGGAATTAAAGGAATTTTTCTACGATTTTTAAAGTTTTTGAAAATGTGTAGAGATTTCTGCTTGAAAGAGATTTCCGAAATAAAATCTGAAACTGAGAAGCTAAGCAGCAATAGTGTATTGTTCTAAAAAGTTTCAGATAATTTATTAAGTAAATCGAACGATAAGGTGGGGATTCTAGCAAAACGATGTAAATAATAAGGCTAATTCCAGGAAATTCTAATTTTCTAATTCTTCTAACAAAAACATATGAAGTTAAATTTGAAATATTTTTTCATTATTTTCAGAAAAGGGTATGACCTAAATTTTACCTAATTTCGCCGTTGTTTGGTTAATTCATTTTAGTTAATGATTAACATATTTTTTTTAATTTAACAAAATGAAATATTATCTCCGAATTTTATAATAGATTTTTTGGAGTTGCCTAGGTAGTACTTTTAAGTACTTTCTTTTATCCCTGTTTCAAAGTATCCTTTTAATTATCTTATATAAGACAGTATTCAATCTTTATTTATAAGAAATGTAAAGTAACAAGTTGCATTTGATTGGATCAGTTGATCCAAAAAAATATTTCAGTTTGAAATTCTTTCAAAAAAATTTTCATAAAATCTACAAATTCCAAATTAGTAATAGTAAATGAGAGATAATTTTTATAATAGATTAAAAAAACTTATAAGAAAGAAAAAATAATAAGGAGGGTTAGAGACACAATTATTGATTTCTGAATTAAAGAAATTCATCTAGTACTTTTTAATATTTTTAAAATATTAATCCAACCATAAAACTCAAAAAACATTTCTGCTTTATTTTTTTTTCTCAAAATATATAGTCACTTTATATTATAAAAATTCTCTGGACCCCAAATGAATGTATTAGAATTTAAAAAAAGTTCCAATTAATGTGATCACAACATCATTTAATGTTAGAAATTTTGAAATAAATCATTGAACGATCCGTCATTTTTAAGAAGAGAGTGGCATTCTTGACATAATTAATTCTTACAAGAGAGTGGCATTCCTCTTGTAAGGAAATATCTGAATTCGGTGTGATTTTTCCCTTATGATGGGAGTTCACATTTTTTTGTATGGACAAAAGTGATCTGGATTGCAGAAATCTGTTAAAAACACATACACTATTTCTTGCGATTGTATTATGAAAGCAAAAGCGAATTAAAAAGAAAGAAAAGGAAAAGAAAACTTATCTGAGTGTTAAAGACAAAACTGAAATTCTTAATATGCATGAAAGTTTACCTAAAATGACTTACGGCGCAGCTGAAATTTTCAAAGCCTATTCTTTTTAAAATTTTGAAAAATCTTGAGATTTTTGAGAGCATGACCAAGCAATAAACGTTGTTGGTTCCGATGAGGACAAATGTGTTGAAGAAAGCCCACCAACAAACACCAAAATGAGTCAAACATTTGATTAACTTGAAACGCGATATGCAGCATCAATAAATAATAATAAAAAAAATACAAATACGAACTTTATACGAATGAACTATTAAGAAATAATTAATAATAAGTAACAATTAATGAATTCTTTAGCTATTATTTTCGAAATAAATTATTGACAACCTTGAAGCATAATTTTTCTCTTTTCTTTGAACTGATAAAAATATACTTGATTTTACCCGATAAATTTATTGTTATCAATAGTCTCGAAGTGATCCCAATAAAAGGTAGCTACACTTTATCAATATATGCTGAATGTCAAATAAAGCTATCAAAAACTGTTTTTAAATATCTATAATTTTAGAAATGTAATTCTGTAAGAGTGGCATTTTTATTGGCTATCTAAATTAAATTAAATTAAATTAAATGAATAAATATTCAACAAATAATCTATGTATAATTGGTATATTAAGTTTCCAGTTTCATGGAAAAAAAAGTTATAAACAAACTGAATAAGTATTTATCATAAAAATATATTCAGCTTTTCTGTAGGGAAAATTTAGAATAAAATCAATTCAATGCTAACGGCTTTACTCCGCAATTCCTTTCTATGGTATTAAAAAAAAGTCTCGAATTTTTTAAATAAAAAAGAAAATTGGCTAAAAAAGGGGAAGTACAATTTATAAAATAACAATGAGTGACTTCGAAATGGTAGGGAATTAAACCGTTAAAATAATAATATTGATGGATGAAATTGTTTAGTCTTGAATCGCTGTGCATAAAATGTTAATAAATGACTTCATCAATATTATAAGATATATTTTCATGATTTGTACTGCTTTGAGATAAATATTTCATTTCAATCGAGAAAAATGGTAGAAAACACATTAAAGATATGCATTTTTAATTAGATTTTGTTAAATGATCTCACTAATGTGGTATGGATAATACTGAGTTGTCGTCCTCATCACTTGACTACGGCTGAAAATTACAAGGTTTATCTCAAAGCAGTCATCATAATGCGCCATTTTTCACTGTGGTTTCTGTGGTTTGCTTGACTTAAAAGTTAACTCGCAGTGAGGTGAATACAACCGTAAAAAAATCATTCATGTTCTTCTCGTACTAGCAAAATTCAGCTGTATAAAGCAATTAGTATATTTCAGATTAATTACAATTATTCTATGAAAAATTTGTTCGAATTATTAAAAAAACTATTCCAGAGGAAATAATTTTTTTAAGCTGATTGTTATATTTAGGTTGACGCTGCAATTTTGCTTACTTAAAGAAAAAATTTGAACTGGAAATTTGACAGTCGTAGACTGAAAAAAATATATTAAGTCATTGACTTTCTACTAATTATAATACATTTCAGAAGGTTTAAATTTTAATTATTAATTTTTAAATAATTTATACTATTTTCTATCACTTTTGACCTACTTTATACCAGCATTAATTGCTTCTATTTACCAGGTTTGGCCACTGTTATTTTAGTTATTTAGTTAGCCACAGTTATTTTAAAGAAGAGGAGAAATTAATCTCAAAATTTTTTTACAAACTCCATAAAATTAAATATTTTTATTTACTCTTACATGCAATATGATATATTACAGATCATGTAATAAATAACAATCAACCCAAATAATATGACTTCATTTTATTGAAGAAGAAAATTATTTTAAAACAATCCACTTAATATATTGCAACGAATATTGAATAATTGAAGAAAATTAATTTAACTCATTCAAACTAAGAAATTTGAATTAAAAATAAGGAGTGACTACCATTGTAAATTTAAAATCTATGATAATTAGAGGTTCTTATACTATATGATTTTTAATTTTTCAAGGTTGAAAGAAAACTGAAAAGAATTGACTCGAGTCAAATTTTCAGCACACTGCTTCAAGTGGCAAATTAAAACGTTTCTGGGCTTATAACAGCAAATTGAAATGGTTATTACAAAGAAATGATCAAAAAAAAATAACAAAACTTAAAAACCCATATAAAATTTTTTCAATTTTTTTCTAGAACTTTGGATTTTCATATCATCATTCATTTTCTTAATTATGTTTAATAATCATCCGGTCAAAAGAAGAAATAAAAAAAAAACTTTGTGCTTCATCTTTGTGTTTTATGTGATCATTAAAAAACTCTATACAAACCTGAATTAAACAGCTTCGAATTTTTGACTTGTACCGCCTCTTTGGGGAAAAAAAAAAGCTAAATTAGCAAAAAACAAGTAGTACAGCAATAAATTTTTACAAATATTCAGTTGGTTATTTGAATCCCCATTTACACATATCATGTTCTTTAAAATACAAAAAACAAAAATGTATAATTATCTAAAATTTTATTTTGATTTATCAGTAACATTCTTCATTCAACACATTCACGAGAAGACAATCTTTTGCTAAATTACCTGAAATACATGAAAAAACATTTTGTTCCACAATATTTAGAGTAGTTATGTCCAAGTTACATATGACATGTTCTTTATTTTCCTCATACCAGTCCTCAGAACTCTCATTTATTAAATCCAACAAGTATTTTTCTTATTTAAGGAGGCGAATTCAATTAAATTAGAAAAATCATCATTCTCGCATTTTATTTGTGGATTGTTTTAAACAGTTACTGATTATTATTTTGTGACTCATATGTCTAAATGGATAGCGTCTGAGTTATCTCTAAACTCTCCTCGTCGTCTCACAGAAAAAAATGTGTTCTCTAAAGCATCTTTATTTAATCGACTAGTAGGGAAGAATTTGACTTTGATCAATAAATATTCTGAAATTCCAATCAATGCATTCGAAGTTAAAATTCAACCATTTTTACATGCTGCAACAATCTTCCTTTTTGTTGTTCTTGATATAAAATAACACTTTTTTATCCTTGCAATTATTTCTTTCCATAACGAAATGTGAAAATTATCCTTTATCACTACACATAATGTTTTTTTAATATTTTAATGCTTTGAGTTAACAGAGTGAAATAGTTTGTCAATTTTCTATATAAATTCTGTAATTTCAATTCCTTTGTTCTCTAAATTATTAGCTGCAACCTGTAAACTCAAAGGCAGCTGCAAAAGAATAACTTAGTATCTAAAGAAATGAACAAACATTATAGGAAATAATTCAATCAACGTGTTTCGAAGTAAAAAAAAAAAATACATTTCCTATATGAATTTATATACAAATATACAAAAAATAATATGCAAAAAAATATCCTATTTATATTAATATTTCCTATTTATGAAGTCTATAATGGATTAAAATCTCAGAAAAATAATATTAATTTAAAAATTATTTTTCTATCCGATTTTTTAAAGAGGGAACATATAGTAATTATTACACATTAATGTAAAAAAATAATCATGACTAAGTATACCAAATATTGCTATAACTTGCAATTTGTAAATTCATATATAAATTAAACTTATTCACTAGATAGATTACAAAAAAAGGTTATAGCAACTCCATTTCTCAATTCTAAAATTGAATATGCTTTAAAAATCCAAAATAATTTTGATTAATTCAGAATATTTTGTGCAATACAAAGATGTTAATTTAGTCATCTGGAAATCGCAATTGTATGGAAGAAGTTTTCGAACTTGGAAGTTCCGCGCTATTCTTAGTTGCTATAAAAGCAGATGTATACGATTCAGCTGTGGAAACTTGCGCAAAAGTCTGTCCAAGAATATTGGCGACATCCATTGGTGAGGAATATGTTATATTCCCAGATTTCAAAACAGGAAAGGAAAACTCCCGGTAAACTCCATTAGCAGCTTTTACTCTCTTCCACAACTGTTTGCTTGAAGTGCAATATGTAATTG
Source organism: Argiope aurantia (assembly GCA_026543865.1). Taxonomy (NCBI): domain Eukaryota; kingdom Metazoa; phylum Arthropoda; class Arachnida; order Araneae; family Araneidae; genus Argiope; species Argiope aurantia. Next base: position 100,915 of record JAPMOR010098662.1, read on the forward strand.
AGGAAATATATCTTATCCAGGACTCCCTCTGACTACGACGTCGAGCACGACGAGCAATGGCTCTGCCTCGTTTAAATGCAACAAGGTTTTTCATCGTTGCATACCTTCAGAAGATATTCCACAATTTCTTCTGTTGTTTGTAACTGCCGTGACATGTTTTATTCCACGAAGGTCTTCGAAATTTTCGCGAACCTGGTGAACTTTTAGGAATGGATTTATTAGCGGCGTTTATCAAGACATCATTGATATGTTGCACTGCTTCCGAAATGTCTGTGGTACTGACCACTGCCAGAGTAATATCTGCCAATTTTGTATATACTGACCAGTCTGCCTTCTGGAAAAGGAAATGTCGTAAAGGACAATTTCCACAGTTTCTATCAACATGGGAAATTATTAAATGGAAATTATCACTACCATAAAGATTATCTCCGACTTTTAATTTTATCAATGGCAATAACTCAGAAGAGCAAATGGCCAGATCTATGCTATGGAATGTGCGTGTTGGCTCATGGAAGTACGTTTTCTCTTCATTGTTCAGTAGGCAGAGACAGTTATTGGCAATAAACTGCTCAATCGGTCGCCCTCGAGAGTTCGTATTCTCCGAGCCCCAAAAGGTGCTATGTGCATTGAAATCACCTATTAATAAATGCGGTTTAGGAAGCTGTTCTACTATTTTGTTAAGTTCTTGCTGTCTTATGACATCATGTGGTGACAAGTAGATGCAGCAGACTGTAAGCAGCGTTCGAATATGAACTTTCACAGCCACAGCCTGCAAGGAAGTATGTAAGTTAAGTGGTGTGCTCGGATACAGATTTGATGTTAAAATACAGACTCCTCCTGTACTATGAGATCCAGAATCTGCATCTTTCCGAATACAGTTATAGCCACGCAATTTTAACGGTATATTTGGCTTCAAGAAAATTTCTTGGAAACCAAAACAAAAGGGATGAAAAGTGTTAATGATTGACTTGATGTCTTGCAACTTAGAACGAAGGCCACGACAATTCCATGAAAGGAAGGTACCCATTAAGACAACGGTTTTTCTGGAGAGTTTATAGAAACATGCTGATGAGTTGGAGAGATTTCACAACTCATGTGTAGGTCTTCATCCTCATCTGACGGATGGAGCGAAGGGTAGTCGGGACTATTAGGCGTGTCTCCAAAGATAGACAATAAGTCTTTGTGGACAACACCCAGTGTTGCTAGTCCCAAAGCGACTGAATTTTTAGAGGTTGATTTCTTCATTTTTTTTAAGCGGATCTGTATGTGTAAAACCATGTTACGCAAGGTTTAAAGTCAGAGAAGTTTGCGATTTTGTCTTTGATTTTCGTTTTACGGCTTTACGAGTCTCAGTTGCAAGATAAGTGGAATGAATGGAGCCAGAATCAGATGCTTTAGGAGAAGCGTTATGGGTTTTGGAATAAGTGTAAAGGTGTATGGCATGAGGTATTGAGAAATGTCTTACGTATCATTGCTTTTAGAAGTAATTCTTGATCAGATATTTTCACTGCATTTTTTTCATCAGCCCTTATTTTCTCTTGCATTTCATTTGTAACTGTTTTAAGATAAATGAGTCATTTAGACGTACATTTCGCTAATTCATAAAGCATAAATTAATAACAGAATCTAACAGATGATTTCTTATTATTTGAAATTAAATATATCCAAAGCTTTATGATTTTCGGTAATCAAATAATTCATATATATACAAAATCAATCACTTAATAACCCTAATATGTTTATAAAAATACACCAAATCTCATACTTAAAAATCTAGTATTCACGTTTATATTTATATATGAAAACTTTATATTTTCATATATAAATATAAATGGAAGATCTTAACTATAAAACCCATTTGATATCTGAGACCTATACGTATATTTTTAACAGTATAAAGACACATCCTAAAGATTGATTTAAATTGCGTGTTTAATTTAATTAATTAAAAAATTAATTAAATTTTTCTAAAATGTATAATAATTTACATTTGACATTATTTTTGTGCGTTATTATTTTTTGATTGCATTCATGACACACTTTTTCTTCCTAAATATATTTATTCTAAATTTAGTAACTCTACGTACAATGGTCTATCTTGTAAAATGGACCATCAAAATCAATGAAGTTTCTGTGAAAAAACCGAATTAGTTAAATTTTTTTCATATATGCCTGTTTCTAATATTTTTGTGGTTGATAGAAACAAACTTGTGAAGGTCTTAGCATAGTTAAAATAATATACACCTAAATACAATTTAAAATAATTTCTAAAATATATATTATGCAAATCAAAATGTATTTGCTCATGATCAATCAACATTATATAAAAGATTATTCTATATTAAAAGAAAAACATTAAATACTAAATAATCTCTACGCATAATTGCTTTTACATGCAATATAAACAGAGTTTATTTTTATTTGCTTCATTTTGTATCATCATACAAAAATAAAAGAAGAAGGAAAACATTTCTCTACGCAAATGGTAATTAGTAATAATAGTAATTTATTAATTACTATAATTACTAATTATAATTATTATTATTACATTAGTAACAATAGTAATTTATTAATTTCAAAATAAATGAATGATGAACAATAATAATCGTATTTTTATACTTTAATACAGCGATTCTCAACCTGTGGGGCGCGCCCCCTTAGGGGGGCGAGAGAATATCCAAGAGAAAATATTATTTTAAAAAATTGATTAACTAACTGAAAGGAATGCACACATACACATAGAAAGCAAAATACATTTCGACATATTTAATAAATTATTAAAATAAAACAACTTACTAAATCATAACTTACTTAATCAAAACATACTAAATTAAAAACAAATTTAATAATTCTTAGTGACTTCCTTGGGCATGTGTTGTAGAGCAATGTTTTTCGAAGGAAGGCTTAATATTAGAAATAGTCACTCTCATTTCTGTTTCTATATTTTGTCTTCAAAGAAGCCACAGCAGAAAATCCAGTATCACAAAGGTAGGATGTTGACAGGTACTAGAATGTGAAATGTCCTTGTTTTTAGTGCAGAAGAATCATCCTTACTCCTACCCAAAATTCAATTAGTGATTTATTACTAAATTGTCTTTTAGTTTCGCCACTTGTCGTGAAGTCTATGAATTTTTCTTCCTCATCAATTGAGAGTCCTTCGGAAGTCTTATAAAATGGATCCCTAATCCACTCGTAACTTGCTATCAGTTTGTCGTCAGCATGAAAATACTTCTTAAAATTCTTTGCCAGCATGACTAAATGATTTTCAATGGTTACAAAATAACTTTTACATATTCTTCTTCAGCCTTATAAGTTTTTAGTACAATCATCCACATTTGCAAACATTGTTAAGTTTTTTTCTTTAAATTTCTGCTCCACAATTTCAATTTTCTACACAAAGCATTAACTTTATCACTCGTATCCAGCATATGTGTATTTGCTCCTTGGAGTTAAAGATTCAAGTTATTTAATTTTTCCAATATGTCGACCCAATAGTTCAATTTCATCACAAATAAACCATCGCGAAAATTCTCGGCCTCCTGTCTGTTTTTTTTTCTTCTGGGAAAAGGGCAATTTCTTCTTTTAACAAATTCATAAATACGTTGCAAAAATTTCCCACGTGATAACCAACTTGCCTCGCAATAAAATAGTAATGTTGAATGTATTGAATCCATGTCTTTACAAAGTGCGGAAAAGATTCTTGATCTCAAGGGTCTCATTTTTATATAATTTACTACGGTTACAACCGTAGTTAACACAATATTCAAACCATGACTCATTTCTTTCGAAGCCAAAGCTTCTCCGTGGATCATGCAATGTGTGCACTGAAGCGATTTTTGTTTTATAAGTGCTTGTATACCTTGGAATCTTCCGGACATTGAACGAGCATCATCGGTTCATATTCCGAAGCAATTTTTCCATTCTGTTTGCCTCGTTCATAAAATCGTTTAAAATAGCAAATAATGTGAGGGCTGATGTTTTGAGTTCTATTGGTTTGCAGAAAAGTAGTTCTTCTACTATTGACATATTATCACAAACTCGAACATAGGAATTAAATGAGCATCTTTATTACTATCTGTTGCTTCATCAAGCTGTACTGAAAACAATTTGTCACGCAACTTCCAGAAAAGCTGACACTGTACATCTTCAGCTATATCGCCAATTCGACGGGAAACAGTATCATTTGAAAGAGGTATGGACTGCAATTGTTTCGAAAAATTATCTCCAAACATAGTTTCTACAATCTCAATTGCTGCTGGCAAAATAAACTCTTCACCAATGGTGTGAGGTTTTTTACATCTGGCTATTTTATATGAACTTTGTAAGATGCAATTAAAGCTTTTTTATTCACAGACAAAGTTTCTTTAAAAAATGATTTTTGCTTTTTATATAATTTTAATTTTAATTCGAAGAATTCTCTGAGTTTGTTGACGTACTCACTAAAAATCGTTTCCAAATGTCGTTTAAGTTTATTAGGTTTCATGCTATCTGCGGCTAACATTTTTGAGCAAATGATACACAGTAGCCTCTTTTCTTCATTTACTTCAGTGCTGGTACACCCAAAATTTAAGTATTCTTGAGAATATTTCCTTGATTTTATTTTCGGAACCCCGCTCATCTGTGTACTTGTTGAATGCTTGACAGTCGTCTAATGCTCGTTTACTTCCACTTAAAATTTTTTCCATGAGTCTTCATAAATCTGCTGCCGTAAATATTTAATATGGTGAATTGTAATTAACACGAAAACATATATAACATACACATTCACGATAGATTCGATAGCGATAAAAGAATCGACTCGAATGAGACTGGCTGGAATTGAAACTTGCGTTATCGAACAATTTCCTGTTTCCTATGAGAAAATATTTGCTCCGCGAATGCTTGAGACGGTATCGGTCGTGTGGATTCCCTTCCACAAATATTACTTATTTTTTTCACTTTTGTTTTGTCATACTTCTGTTTTATTTCTTTTATTGTTCAAAAAAATGTATTCCCAATTTCTAAATTTAGCTCACCCCGTCTATGTTAACTTTCATTTACGAATTTTCCTACTTTCATATTCTTTTACGTTATCTCCCTGTTTGGATTTCATTTCAAATATAATATTTAAATTTTCTCCGCTTTCATTCGCTTCATCTGTTTACCGCCCGCTTGTCCAAAATGTAAGATATGGTTTCTCGCCAACGTTGGCTCGCTTTTACTCTTGTTTTGGCAGTTAGTTAAAAATAATTTAAAAACAGAATCCAAAATACTCAATACACATTATTGTTGTATACATTTTATTGTATGCGGGGGGCGCGATGAAAATTATGATTGAAAACTGGGCCACGAATACTGAAAGGTTGAGAAACGCTGCTTTAATAGTGTTAAACATTCTTTGTGATAGGTTATTAATATAGTAATTTTAAAATATAAATGCTATGCAAAAATAATTCAAATTATTTTTTATGGGTAGTAGCATTCAAACATTAAAGTTTTGGTAAATATTCCTTCAAATTTAATGCCAAACAAAAAAATTTTAGCCTATGTGGAAAAAAAAAATTACAGCTGTTACATTACATTTACAATACATTTTTTTATTTAACTTTATATTAATAGGAAATTATTCATTTCATGTTAATAACACGATGACAAATATCTATAACGAAAATATACTAGAGATTTAATCAAGGTTTCATGTACTGCGATTGAAAATAAATTACACAAAAAGAAAGGAATGTCATTCTCATAATTGTGAGGAGAGAAAATATTTTGTCAAAACATTTTCAATGTTAAAGCAACAATTTCTCCTGCAATGACGGATTGAGTAACAGATTAAAAATTTGCAAACCATCATAACAGTGACAACTTTATTCGGCAAAAGGTATTCACCTGGGGGGCCTTCGCGGTAGTATTTTTTTTTTTCATTTTTGTGATACATGTTGCAATTGTTTTTTATTTATTTTTATACGTTAAATCCATTGCCGTTCCATTGAGGAACGGTCAACACAATATTGCCGCTCAGCGGTCAACAAAACTTTGCCCCTCAAACTTTGCCCCTCTCTCGAGGTGGCCATGTCAAAGAGCGGTCTAAACACTACACTGCAAATACCACCCAGGTGGTTACCTGCTACATTTAAGCTTCAATCATTTTATATAGCAGTGAAAGAGGCGTTTACTAAAATAGTGGTAGTAAGACAGAAAAATGTAATGGCGGAATCTTGTTGATTGTAATATCGTTTGCCCTTAAACTATTATTATTGGAAAAAGATGCATACGTAAATTATTTAACTCAGAAATATTATTACTTACTAAATTTAAAAAAGAATTTTTATTCAAACATAAGTGAGGTACCATATCCATTATCTCTTTTTAATTTTTAATGAAAGATTGTAGCGCCGCCATAAATCAATAAGCAAACTAATTTCTTGCCCGACCCCTGACAGCGCCATTTATCGGCACATTTTGGAACTTTTTTTCCTTCTTCAAACAAAATTCCATTACCTCACGATTGTTGTGCTAAAATACCAAATTATTCTGACAATTAACTTTAAAACTATCCATTTTTGAAATCGTAACTTTTATTCCAATCACAATAATGATCATGTCTTTACCGCTGAAAGGGGGATGCAATAGCTTCTGAGAGTGAAGACCCCTGAGCACCCGAGAGCAGAGTTCTGACTTCCAGCTCATATGATGGTAGCACTCACACGCTCGCTTTCACAACCTCATTTTACGGGGAGAGGGGGGGGGGGCTCTTTCACACACCTCACAGAAAGAACACAGGGTGAATAATAACCATGGCCGAACCAGAACTCAAACCCGGGACGCCCAGATCACAGGGAAGACGCGCTACTCCTAGGTCAGAAAGCCGGAAAACGCAACGTATAATATTAGTAATTTATTAATTTCATAATAAATGAATGCTGAACAATGATAACGGTATTTTTGAACATTCTTTCTGAGAATTTTATGGTAATTTTAAAACATAAATGTTTTGAAAAAATAATTTAAACTATTTTTTATGGATAGTCGCATTAAAACATTAACGTTTTGTTAATATTTCTTCCAATTTAATACAAAATTTTAGCCTGAGAAAAAAAAAAATTACAGACGTTGCATAAGTGTTACAATACATTTTTTTTTTATTTAGCAATATTTTAAAAGGAAATTATTCATTTCATGTTAATAACACGATGACAAATAATGTAATAATGAAAATATACTGAAAATTTAATCAAGGTTTCATGTATTAGGATTGAAAATAAATTACATAAAAAGAAGTGAATGTTCATTCAAATAATTATGAGAAGAGGAAATATCCTTTTAAAAATTTCTCTAATGCTACAGCAACAGTTTTTTCTGCAATTCAATAGCATAAGTCTGATTTTATTACTTTTAATAAAGAAACTAATGCTCTAAATTCAATTGCATTTCTTGAAATTTTATATTGATCCGGATTGGAGTTCTGCGACCTGTGAGTGCATTGTGTAGCCAACTGGCCTTTTACCATAGCAAAATGTTTGCAATATGCACGTAGTTTTCACAAAAAAGAATTACTAAAGAACATCCAAATGAACGGGAACATCCGAATGAAATGTATCCGTAAAGCCGTTTCTAATAAATATAATTAAATTCCCAATAGTTTTAAAATTACAATACGGTAGTTTTTATGTCAACACATACAGAAATTATTTAAATAATTCTAATGAAGAGGGGGGGGGGGAAGTGCCGATTTATTAAATAGCGAAGTTGGCAATTGACCAGAGGCTCCTGAACTCTCAAAATTTTTAACGGTATTTTGAAAGTTATTTAATTTTATACTTTCATTTAATTATTGATGCCATGTAACTAAACTCTTCAAATCAAAATCAAATATTGTATTAATTAACTTTGGGACTCTATTCTAATAATATTCGTAATTGCCATTTGCAAGTTATTTATTACGCCATTTTATAACTCAAAAATATTAGGCGCTTTTTAATTTTAAAATATATCACCTACTTTTATAATATTATTTAGAGTATGCTAAAAAAAGTTGTATTTTTTACTATTTTGTTCAAAGTTACTTTCAAATTTTAGCTGCTTCATTTTTTTATAAGTGAAAATTGAGATCGACTTTTTAGAAAGAGATTTGAGATTGCATTTTGTCAAAATTTGCTACTTAAAACTGCTGAATAATAATTAACTTAAAATCAATAAAAAATACTATGTTTTAAAAATTTGTAGGGAAAAGAGGGTCTAGAGATTTGCATTGCGTCACAGCCCCTGAAAGGGTTAATTCGGTCCTGAATTCTTCTGAAATTGGAAACACACACATGGTTTGAAATATGGAAAGCGAGTGATTAAATTCAGTGTAAATTCATTAGGACTCTTGTTTTATAAGCCTTGTGGGAAAAAAGCATCGATTATGAGTGAAAACTTATAGAAAAAGTGTAGATCTACATTGTTGAAAAGTGCATTACAAAAGCTTCATTCATCGCGAATTTTAATAACTCATTTTACATATAAGAACGATCTTTAAAAAAATTTAAATTCCTGAATAATATAGACTGCATATATTAATGTGTAAATCAAAATTTTTATTCTGTTTTATTTTTAGCAGTAGATTTCGATTCTTGTTTTATAGTGCATCCAGAAGAAATGTAAAGTTGAATTCAGCTAATATCTCATAGATTTTCACAGCTGCAAATGATCAGTTAGGGAAAGATTAATATATTTCCGTGTCATTAAGCTCTCTTTTTATGTACTCTGTACTTGCAGTATTTCATATACAAAGTGAAAAGTCATATAACGGACAAATAATTTATCCTTATCAGATTACATATTTAAAAAAAATGTCAGATTCTTGAAATTAAACCTATGATGATAGCCAGACAGATTTAAATTTGTAATAGCACTTCTAATCTGGAAATTGAATTTTTGAAACTGATGTAACACGCTAACTCATGGACAATTAATATCCGTACTTGGATATTTTCTTACTATTTATGACATTTCAAGAATTGCTTTTGTAACCATTCCCTCTTTACAAATCATTCCAATACCGCTAACCTCATTTAAATGCACTGCAAACTTAAGAAACATTATTTAAGTGTCTACATTTAAATAACATATATTTCTGTGTTCGAACTTATTGAATCAAATAAACGAATCAAGAAGAAATAAATCAAAAACTGATGAAACCAAACTCATTTAGTTTGATGCAAATTGTTATATTTATGTAAAGTAAATTATTTTCTAAAATATAGAAGAAATGGTTATTGTTTCGAAGTGGATACTTTATTTATATGAGAAGAAATATCAATCGTCCTAGATTTTTATCATACATTTTTGAATAAATTTATAGAAAAGCAATTCATAAAAGACAACAAGAAAAGTATTCAGACTGTATTAAAACGCATGAAATTGTATTAACCCTTTCTAGGGCAGTGGGAAGTATGCTTCCCACCAAATTTATCAATCTTTGTGTGAAATTATGTAGGTTGGCATAAGTTCTGACAAATTTTTTTAGTAAGTCAGAAACTTAGATGCTTCAGTTCTTTATCTCAGACAAAATGATGTGTCTTGATTTGTTAATTATTAATTAACCAATTAATTAATTAATCAAATTAAATTTATCTAATAAGCTAAGTGAATCCTTTTTCTTATTCTAATTTCAAACCTAAAAATATTTTAAGATAATATGATAGAAAAAAATGGCCCTTTAAAGGGTTAAAGAACTTCTCATTAAGTATTCAAAATTGCGTTAAACATCATCTTAAATTTCGCGAAATCTGACACTTTTAGATAACGTTTAAAATGCTGTAATCTCTTGTGGAACTGATTCTTATCAGTAACTCAACCGGCTTGTCTACAAGGCCATTGATTGACAGTTTTATGATCGGTACGGAAAGGTCTCATACGGAAAATTTATACAACCTATTTATAGTACATGTAAAAGCAATCATAGATAAAGATTTTTTAGTATTTATTATTATATAAAATATTTCAAAAAATTCATTAAATATATAAAGAAAAATTATATGGTAAAAAATTTTGTATCATCAATAAGATATACTTTTTTTAATTTTATGATGCTGTAAAAGTTTTTTTCTGTTATAAAATTTTAGAAAGTTATCGCGAAAAAATGCCAACATTTCTCTTAATTTTTGATTAATTATAATTCTAATTAAAAATTTAAAAAATCTCTCTGAAAAGCACATTTCTACTTCCCAAAATGTATATTTACGAAATTTGGTAGATATACATTCACAATTAAACATCAGTCATCTCACAATTAAACATCAAATAATTGCGACCCCTGTTAAAAATTACTGCCAATTTTATAATCAACGTTGTAATTATTCAGGGGAATTTCCCAATTGTGTTACTTTTATTTACTGTGGTAGTAAATATTAATTTAATTAAAATGTCAAGGGAAAAGGGCCAAACGAACACTAAGTTAAGAAAATTGGTTAATGAGCATGCTGAAGATGAAAAGGTTGTCCAGAAATATCAGAAATTATCCACAGAAGTCATTCAACGGTTCATGACATTATAAAACGCTTCAAAACCAATACTCAGGGAGAAAATAAGCCTAAGACAACCCACAATAAGATTTTCAACGATGTAGATGAGCGATATTTAATAAAGAAAGTGAAAGTAAATCCGTCCCTTAGTACACAAAAGCTAGCTATTATTGCCGAAAAGGAATCAGAAAAAAAGTCAGACCATTAACAATAAGAAATGTGTTTCATAAGGCGGATCTCTATTGAAGAAACACCAGAAAAACGCCTTTCATAACTAAGCGAAATCAGACCTAAGACTTCAATTCATAAAACAAGGACTTAAATTCGCAAGGAACATGAAAGCAAGATTTTTTTCTTATTAGAAAAATATCTTATCTACACATTAGAGCAAATTTGACATTTTTGGATCTCATGGCAAGCCTGGAGAAAATCGAACGAGGAATTGTGCACAAAAAAATTTGAAAGCACCTTTTCAGACGTGGAATCAATCTTCTCTAAAACAAATTTCGTTATCTTTTCCTCTCTACATTTATTTATTGTAATTGGTTACAAAAAGATCCAAAACGTATAAACAAAATGCTGAAAAAATATTTCTATTTTCTGAAAAAGTTAATAATTCTAATGAAGATGTTTGGTCTTATGTTGTATTAAATAGCAAATTTAAATTTATTTTATATTTTATTACCTAAATTATATTTTATTACCTTATTTATTATTTTAAAACCTAAAAGCATTTCAATGCACCAAACATGTCATAAAGCTTTGTTTCTTTTATGCCTACCACAGGCAATGGTAGCAGGGTGGAGGTTAAAGATTGTGTCTAAATGGATGTATGCACATACATACATAATAAATTATTTGCATTTTTAAAAATTTATTATTTTCTATCCATTTAAATTTAACAATGAGAAACACTTTAATTTAAATAATTGCACAAGTTTAACAAACTTCTTGGGATATAAGAGCTGTAACTTTTTTTTTTAACTGCTGTCTCAGCCATTCTTTAGTTTAACTCCAGGTAAATTGCATAACAGGGAATATTCTTTCCTGAGATGTTAAAAATTGTGTACTTATTTCATTTTCTTTTTTGCTTTGATATTCTTTTTGGTGGAGCTTCATAGTGTTTCTCTCCAATAGTCATGGTTAGCTGACAATAATATGTAAACACTACATCCAAGATTCCTCTTTAATTCTTCGAATTTAAAATAAACTAATTTGTGGCTTTTTTTTTTCATGGCCGTATTTTCTCTAAGACTTTACAGAAAAGCACTGTTCATCTTATATTAAACACATATATATAAAATTATTGCATAAGGCTTACAGTCTACACAATTTCCCATACATTTATGTTATTAATTAAAAATAAAATAATGAAACATATATGCATATGAAATAAAAAAAAGCCAAATTCTAATAACATTTATTTATATTAATCTGTTAGTATTGTAAAATTGTTATTAAAATAATTAACAAAAATTAATTTCTTTTACAAAAATTAAATAAAATTCTTTCCTTTAAAATTTATTTTTAGGGGGAAAAAATATAATCCATCATTATGTACTGACATGGAACATCGCAAATAAATGGGGTATTTCATTTATAATAAATATTATTCAGCATCAGTATGAATTTACATTACATTATATACTCCAGTTTAAAAGCTAATAATAAGTTACCCATATTGATGTAGAGTTATGCTGAAGAAGAAAATAAGAAATCTTTCAAATATCAGAATAAATATTCCAACATATATCTTTCTAGAAAGGAATACTGAATACTTTATACATTGAAATATAAATGAGTTTCAGAGGGAAGTGAAATTAATTTTTTCACTAATTTTCCTAATATATTCATATGACTTAGTGAATATAGCTTAGTGACAAAACAATATAATCAGGCTGACAATAAAATATTATTTAAAATAAAAATAAAACAGTCGTCCAAGTCAAATTTTTTGAACATATCTTGTGATTTTTCAGAGGAGGTAAGGATCCTTTGTCTAAAAGTGTGATGAGCTAAATAATTTTATAATGGTGTAAGTCTTATGAAAGGCATTCACCAAATCTCCTAAAAAAATACTGCTTATAATTAAGAAGTAAAATATGCTGGAAAAAAAATACCAGTCTGTATTCTGATAGTAAAACTACTTAAAGATATTTTTAAAAGTCATAATGATACACAAAATTAATAAAAGAATTCACACTAATTATGTATGAGTATTTATTGAGAAATGCCACACACATCAATAATAAAAAATTTAAATAGCAAGTCAGGAATTATGAAAATATCATTCATTTACAAATATGTAAGTTTTGTTTACATTATGTAATACAAGTCTCCTTCAGTTATGAGCTTATTTGCTCATCATATTCATGAATAAATACTTATGTGAAAAACAACTTTAAAATCTATAAGTAGTTTTGGTGAATTGAAAGCATAAATGGCTATAAAAGAACAAAAAGCAAAGCAGTAGGAAATATATCAGAATGACATACTGTAGTTGTTCTAAACAGCACAGCAGTTCAGGAAGCCTGGTGTTGTAATTGCATGTTTTATTGCTATCAATAGGAACATTAAAAAAACTACTCTATGAAAAGTAAATATTTAGTCAACATCATCCTGATTATTATATATTTAATGTTTCTACTCATGTTCAATATAAAGATGTGAATTTTATCTTGGAATTATGACTTTTATAAAGGTGAAATGCAGTGGACCCCAAAAAGTATTTCAATACAACTTTTTGAAGACTCACTGTAGTACTTTGGAATAAGTAACACATTGTTCCTCAGGATATCCCTAGATACAACAGTGATCGTAAGAAATATAGAATTTTGTTATTAAACACATAAGTTCATCCACTTTATTTAATGCAGGTACATATTATATATATTCTTAAATAATTTTGTTTAGGAAAGAAAAGTAATATATTCTTCAGATTGTCAAAAATGATAAAAATGCAGATAATATTGGGTTGTTCGGAAAGTAATTTCGTTTTTTCTCGACAGAGGATTTAATTGTATTTTTTTGCACCCAACTTCACATTTAAGCCGTATAATTTTTATATGCTTTGAGAGCTCATATAGCAAGGCTTGTGTGTGAAAAATTCCAATTAATTCTACGTAGTAGTTTTTGGCTGGTGCCCTTTTAAATATGGAGAGCGATAAGCAGCATTTTCGACATATCTTACTGTTTTACTACAGAAAGGGTAAAAATGCTGTTCAAGACAGAAAGAAATTGACCGATGTGTATGGAGCAGGTGTGTTGACAGTACGCCAGTGCCAGAACTGGTTCGCTAAATATTTTAGACGGTAAAACCTTCACCTCAAATGAGGAGGTCAAAAACCACCTCGATCAGTTTTTTGGCAGCAAAGACCAAAAATTTTATGAGCGTGGAATTATGCTACTACCAGAAAGATGGCAAAAGGTGTTGGACCAGAACGGCCAATATATAATTTAATAAAGTATTTGTTTATTATACGAAAACTGTCTTTCATTTCCACAAAAAAAAAAAAAAAAAAAAAAAAAACGAAATTACTTTTCGAACAACCCAATAATAATAATGATATTTAGTTATTAATGAAGTTGTAAAATAAATATTTCCTCCAAATTTTTCTTTATAAAGTGTTTATTTTAATATCTTTCCTTAGCAGCAAGGTACATAGTATTATGCTGGGTTATGCTAACAAAGATGTAAATAAATAAATAAAAACCCACACTTTATTATTCCCTTAAACAATTATAATGCATTTCTGACATGATTAAGTTTAATATAGTTTGAAAGGCAAAACTTTAAAGCCAAGCTAATAAATAAATAAATAAAACTATCCTAAAGTACAACATCTTTCTTTATTTGGTCTAAATTTTGATGCATTAATAAAATGACATGTACTTAACTCTTATAATGAAAACAAATTTAATAACTTATTAACTTATAAAGTTATTAATAACTTAAATTTAATAACTTTAAATAACTTCAATACTAACATTCATCAAAATAATGGATCCTGCAATTTAAATATGATCACAATGATTAAGAATGCATCACAAATAGCATCTGACTAATACTTAAAGATAATAATAATGATAAAACATTAATATCAGACATCAATAGTACATGGCTAGTTTTTTAATGTGAAATTAAAATTTTGATACACAGAATGTTGCCAGAATCAACCTTTTGTATGCCGAAAACTAATGAGGTGCATAATTATGCATGTGTGAAGTGTTTTGGACATTAAAAAATATAGTTATACGTTTGTTATGATTCCAAAAAATGATGTAAGAGTTTTTGCTATTAAACGAGTTTTGTAATAATCATTACTTAACAAGAATATGAAAATAACGTATTTTTCAGATTGTGGTAAATTACACTTGATATAGGTGTGCTAAAAAAAAAAGCAATAGATGCATGAAAAAAAATTTTCAGATTCATCAATGAGAAATGTTTTACATGTTAACAATGTTATTTTGCATTACTAATTTCAAAAGTTGGTCACAGATTTATTAAGCCAATATGTTAATAATATTAAATTAGTCATTTATTATTCATCACTGATATGAAATGAATTTTCTTCTAAGTATTTATCATAAGAGCTATCAAATTTATCATCATGTAGATTTTTAAAAACAAAAATTCTTCATGTCAGTTCTGCATACTTTTAGACATGAGTTTAGTTATTTCCTTTGAAATTTAGTACAAATGATATTGGAGGATATTTACATTCAATTGGTATGTTTTCATTGTACTTATACTTGATTTTCAAACTTATTGATGTTTATCGTTTGATGCTAATTTGTCTTTTTTTCCATATAGTATTTTGCTGTGCCCTTATTCGGCTTTGAATGTTAAGATTTGGATTTGAAATAATTTGTTTACTAACTTAGTACTCTTGTGTGATCCATGATATTGATTAAAAACTAGCAAGAACCATTTATAAGACGTCGTTTCATTATACCGGCTTAGGAAGCTCTGTTATAGTAACGATCACACTCCTTCTCTGTGGTAACGATTTAATTTTGCGGATAATTATTGTTCACCAAGCTTTAAAAGAAATGGGGCGCTGCGATCGCTTACGAATTTTGTAAGAAAAGAAAGCTTAAGTGTTTTATCTTATTAATTGGACCTGTAATTTGGATGAAAACAAATTCTTTGCAGTTTTATTTATTTCTTATTATCAAATGAATAATGTTGCTGCTCTTTATTTTTTATTATTTAAAAGAAAACAATGAACAGTGATTTCTTTTTACCTATGTTTATTCTTCAAATAGGATACACGATAAAGTGCCTAAGTGTTCAAATTTTGGTTTAAACAGGAATAAATGTCGAAACATTTATTCTTGACAGCTATATCATTTCTGTTTTTCTTCAATTAAATATAAAAAAAGAAACATAAAAAATTGGCTTTGATTCATAAATCCGTCTTTTCTTATTAACTGTTCCGAGTTTTATAAACCGTGTTGATACCATTCTATTATTATTAATTATCTTTTGTATAATTATTCAGATCTTCGATATCCTAATTATTGTTGTCTATAGATAGCATTGTATGCATTCTCCAATTGTATAGTTAGAGAGGGAGTAGCGAGAAGTGCTTTTTCTTCAGACTTCAGCGTGACTGCTGTTTGTTAAATTGGTGCAATTAGACACAGCTCGTTCATTTTCAGCGACAATGTTATGATTTTCGAACACGGTTTTTTTTTTTTTTTTGTTCTATGTCGAATTACAAAAATAAAAAAGCAACCAAGAATTGTTTATTGAATCAACATCCATACTCCGAAAATTATTAAGAAAAAATATTCTTATTTGTATTTCTTTTGAACTGGAACGAACAGTGTCAACGTACTTTCTCCCAAGACTGAATGGTATTTTCTATTCAATTTCTTATTTGTATGTTAATTCTTTAATAAAAATGAATATTAAAATAAATTCGTACTAAAACCTCAAATTAGTTTATTCTGAACTACTGATAAATTTAAGTTACTAAATTTATTAATAAGAATAATAATTTAAAATTCTTTAATATACTAAATTATTTAAACGCTGCTGACCTACTTAAATGTTTTTCAATAAGAGTTTTGATTAAATGTTTCTTTTAAACAAAAAGAAAAAGCCAAAGCATTTTATCAGAATTTAATACTCTTTGATTAAAGAGTATTGGAAATTTTTAAAATTGGAGAAACAGTATTATGTTAAAAAAATTTATAAAACAAACCATATTTTATATTTGTATCCTAAATTATTATATTAAATCTCATCTTTCCTCACCTAATTTTGTATATATTAAATTAAACTATCTTTGAAATCCATTTGTTTTTAATACATCATGTTCATTGGCCATAATGGCCAAAAAAAAAAAAAAATGCAGGTATTCTTGATTTGTTGAGAATCTGTAACAGTTTTCCAGCAGCTTCAGTTTCATGAAAATTTGATCCTAGTCACCACAACCTTCGAATATTTTTAAGATCTTCAATATATCAAGAATGCTGTTTGCTGAAACAGAGAATATAATAAAGAAAATTGATGGCTTACTTTACTCATTCGTGGTGTGGCAACATATTTATGTATTACAATGGTTACTGAATTTAAAACACTCCGTTTGGGTTTTAATAATATTAATAATGTGTTGTTCAGTGATAAATTATAATTTGGAATCTTTGCTATGTTTAAGTAAAGCAAGATTTATTTATTATTATTCAAAGCTATATACTTCAAATGAATAAACAGAACCTTGACTACAAAAATTGAGAAGTAATCGCAGCTCTACATGATGTGAAACATGGATAACATTGTTGATGTTTCATGTAATAGAAAAATATTGGCCTTTCAGATATTTGAATACCAGCAAATTGCTCAAAATTCTTACAGATCAGAAAGAGTAATAAGATGTAAAATATACCATTTATAGATGCACATTAAATGTTTTTGTTTTACATTCTTGTAAAACTTTTAAAAATAATTATTTTAGAAAAGATAGCTTAGTAAATAAAGTATAATAGATTGCTATTATACAAATAATAACCTTAAATTGAAATAAAATATTTTTATTATTGATTTAATTATTGATTTTAATTTATTGACTTTTATCTTTAATATTTTCTGAATTGATAATGGTAAAGTTTTGCATAAAGAAATTAAGATTGTCTGAACTCACTGGCTATTATGGCCAGTGAACTAAATGTATTTAAAAACTTTATGTATTTTTCCGAGCTCGGTAAACAAACTAGTACACTGGTGTTATAGTCCATTTAAGACCATATTGCTTTTACTTTATTAACTGTATACTTAAAATTTCTATCTTCTGTAAAAATTAATAATTTTAATGAAGATATTTGGTCTTATGCTGTATTAAATAGCAAATTTAAATATATTTCAGATATTAATCATTATTTTAAAACCTAAAGGCATCTTAATGCACCAAACGTTTCATAAAGCTTTGTTCCTTTTATGCCTAACGTTTACGCCTATAGTCAACAGCAGCAAGGTGGAGGTTAAAGACCGTGTCTGAACACATGTATGCACACACATACATAATACATTTATTTGCATTTTTAAAAATTAATTATTTTCTAACCAATTAAATTTAACCTTAAAAAAGATTTTAATTTTCCTAGTTATGTAAGTTTCTCAAACTTCTTGGGATATAATTGCTGTAACCTTTTATTAAACCACTATCTCAGCAAATCTTTGAACTCCATGTTCATTTCCAAAACAGGATGTCTTCTTTCTGAGATATTAAAATATGTTTTGCTATTTCATTTTCTTTCTTGCTTTGATATTCTTTTTAGTGAAGTTTCATCATGTTTCTCGCCAAAAGTTATGGATATCTGACAATAACATGTAAATACTACATCCAAGATTCCTCTTTAATTCTTCAAATTAAAAATAAACTGATCTGTCGCTTTTTCCATGGCTGTATTTCCTCAAATACCTTGCAGAAAAACACTGTTAATCTTATATTAAATGCATACATATAAAATTATTGCAAAAAGGTTAAAGTCTGCACAAACTTCCCCATATATTTAGGTTACTAATTAAAAATAAAACAGTGAAACGTGCATACATTCTACTTTACGAAGTAAAAAACGAGCGAGATTTTCATTGCATTTGTACATATTAATCTTTTAGTATTGCAAAATTGTTATTAAAATAATTAATAAAAATTTATTTCCTTCACAAAAATTAAATAAAATTCATTTCTTTAAAAATTCATCTCCATTATACTACATACTCCAGTTTAAAAGCGAATAATGTTACTTTCACTGATGAAGAATATTGTTAAGAATATGAAAATTCTTCAAATATCAGGGTAAATATTTCAACATACATCATCCTAGAAAAAATGCTGAATACATTACACACTGAAATATAAATGAGTTTCAGTGGAAAGAAAAATTAACTTTTTTCAGGAATTTTCCCAATATATTTATATTACTTACTGCATACAGTTTAGTAACAAAAGAATATAATCAGGCTGACAAAATATTATTTAAAATATATAAAAACATGTTCAAGAGCAATTTTTCTAAATATATTTTGTGACTTTTCAGAGAAGGCAGGGATCCTTTCAAATATAGAATGACTATCAGGAGATGAGCTAAATAATTTTTAAATGGTTTAAGTCTTATGAAAGACATTTACCATGTCTCTTTTTAGCTGGAATAAAAATACCAGCCTGTATGTCAATAATAAAAAGCTTTGAAATATATATTTTAAGCCATAATATTACATAAAATTAATAAAAGAATTCATACTAATTATGTATGACCACTTATTTAGAAATGCTACACACATCAATAATACAAAATAAAATTTTTAATAATTATTCAGGAATTATGAAATTATCATTCATTTACAAATGTGTAATTTTTGTTTATATTATGTAATACAAGGCTCCTTCAGCAATGGGCTTATTTGCTCATTATATTCAATGAATAAATACTTATATGAGAAACAACTTTATTAGTAGTTTTGGTGAGTTGAAAGCTTTATTGTCTATAAAAGAAAAACAATTAAGAAAATAAAAAAATTAGTAAAGTGTAGGAAATATATCAGAAAGAGCTACTGTAGTTGTTCTAACTAGTGCAGCAGTTCAAGAAGCTTGGTGTTGTTATTGCTAACAATAAGAAAATTAAAAACTATTCTCTGATAACTAAATATTTAATCAGCATCATCCTGATTGTTATATCTTTAATGCTACTGTTTGTGTTAAGTGTGAATTTTATCTTTGAAATATGACTTTTATAAAGATGAAATATAGTGGGCCCCAAATAGTATTTCAATACTACTGTTTATTAAAATACACATTGTAGTACTTTGGAACAAATAACATGTAGTCCCTCTGGATATCCCTCGATACAACAGTGATTGTATGAAATGTAGAATTTTGTTATAAAACAAATATGTTGATTCACTTTAAATATATGTCCCTGCATGAAGTAATCTTAAATAATTTTGTTTAGGGAAAAAAATGGTAATAGGAAAAAAGGTAAGGTTCTTCAAATTGTCAAAAATGACAAAACTGCAGATAATAATAATTATAACATTTAATTATCAATTAAATTTAAAAATAAATATATTATCCTGATTTTTCTTTCTAAAGTGTTTATTTTAATCTCACCTCAGCAGCAAGATACATAGTATTGTGCTGGATTACATTTCCAAAGTCGTAAATAAATAAATTTTAGATATTTAACACTAGACAAATTAGATATTTAACACTAAACCTACCGGCATTTCACCGATACATTGGAACTGCCATTGGAAGGCGGTCATTTGACCGGCTCGTGGTAGCTTTAGTGTTAAATAACTTCAATGCAAATTAACTAACTTTCATCAAAATAATATATTCTGCAATTTTATGATTACAATGATTAAGAATGCATCACAAATAGCATCTGACTAATACTTCAAAATAAAAATATTGATAAAAAATACAAATACCAGTTTTCACTAGTATGCAACTAGTTTTTTAATTTGAAATGAAAATTTTGATACCCTGTATGTTGTTAGAATCAACCCTTTGCAGGCCAAAAAATAACGAAGTGCATAATTATACATGTGTTAGTATAAGTATTCCTTTTATTGTTTTGGACATTGAAAAATGTAGTCATAGGATTGTTATGATTCCAAAATGAATGTAAGAGTTTTTGCTATAAGCCGGTTATCTGTTTTGCCCGTATGCCATACGTGCATCGATTTTTTTGAATTTTGATAGAGGTAAGCAAAAAATAAACCATTCGTAACGATTATATATTCAATACTTAATGTACTTTGAATACATAGATAAGTCAAGTATTCAATGGATTTCCATTTGAATCAAAATAAGAAAATATTCCCAAAATAGAAGGTGTCATCTTATTAGATAGTAAAAAAAATAAATAAAGCAGTTAAATTAAAAAACAGAAGCAATATATGGATGAGAAGTTTCATTCTGATTCTTCTTTGAGAAATATTTTGCATGTTAACAATGCTATTTTGTATAAGTACTATCAAATTTATCATCATGTACATTTTTAAAAATAACACAAATTGTTCATGTCAGAAATACATTGGGACTGCAATTTATATATGCATCTTCTTACAACAATATAATTTTCGATCATTTTTCCACAATGCCATTAAATCAAAAATATAAAGCAACTCTACAGTTAATATTGCCATATATTTTTGTTTCATCTTGGATAAGCAATTGAGGATGAATAATTTTTAAAAAGTATCTTCATTTCTGCATGTATAATTATTCTTGTAATAACAACGTATGGACAGGCATAAACACGGTGAAATTAAAAAAATACATTTACATTTTTTATTCTATTGGATTTATAATTCCTCAAAGACATCACACCTTAATAATCACATGCATGACTACAAGATTTCTTATTTTGAGAAGGGAAAAATGAAACTATGTAAACAATTCTTCACACAAACTTGTGATCAAACGTTACATATTTATTAATCCACCAAATTCGAATGATTGGAAAAGTAAATAATTTGATTGATATTAAAAGAGAAATTCTGCAAAATCTTAAGAATGCAAACCTTATTTACAAATATTCAAGGACACATGAGTTTTCTTCTGAAGAAAAATAATACTAAAACAAATAAATTATGAAACCAATTTTCTCAGTGCTTAGCTAGTTTTTATGGAAAATAAAGATAATTCACATTTAATGAATGACATTTCTCCTCAACTTAAAAATGCCAATAATATCTGCAAAGTCTGAATATGAGATAAATATGAAATAGTTAAAATACAGTATTATTAAAAAAACTAATCTAAATATTGAATGCTGTAGAGTTATAATTTCCAAAGAGGACAACAAAATATTAGCTAGAAATCAATACTGCCAATGTTTAATAATTA